>JAOYRR010000241.1:2400000-3000000 GCA_038994665.1 Podotricha telesiphe
ATTAATAATATTATCAGTATTAATATTGTTTTATTAAATAAGCCGCAACTGTATAATATAGTGTAGATATAAGTAAATATGTTAAAAATATTATTATTTCGAAAACTTTTTATCTCTGACGTATTTCTGTTGAAATACGAACGAACAAGAACTTGTGTAATTTTTAATGTTCATCGTTCAACATTTATACATGCGCCAAATATGCTTTATTCCTATTCACTTTTTGTATAACTTACTCATCAAGTTTGCATTAGGATATTTAAAAAAAATATATTAGTAATAAATATTTAGAGCTAATTTGGCCAACTCATTATTCCATAATATATACGATTCTCGTATGAAATGATTATTTTTTTTTTGATAACGTAAAGTCAAAAGCAATGTCTGGCTCAATGTGAAGTGATACAAATAGGAGTTATTAAATATTGGTATATAAAAAGTATGTATAGATAGTTTCACTATTTATCATTTAATAGCTATAGAAATGAACGAACGAAATTGTTACAATTTTCATAAAACGAAATAGCCCTACGATATTATCAAAAATATCGAATCGAATTGTACATCCAGAATGTGTCAATATCATAAACAATTTTCGAAAATATTAATCACTAACTGAGCCCGCGACTTTGTCCGCGTGGAGATCTTACATCAGCTATTTGCCAGTGAAAGCCCCGTCCAAATCGGTGTAGCCGTTCTAGAGATTAGCCGGAACGAACAGACTGACATACACAAAAATAGCAAAAAATAATATTCTGGTATATGTAGCGAGTATACATATGCATTTAGCATATATATACCATAATATTAATTTATTGCCTACAATGGTTCACTATTTTGGCTTTAATGGCTTGAACATAAGATACATGATATTTTCGTCAATTCACACAATGACTTTATAACTTGTAGCCTATGTGTTATTCTGATGTATAAGCTATATTATCGTTCCGGTTAATTAAAATCCATACAGTAGTTTTTACGTGAAAGAGTATCAAACATCCTCACAAACTTTCGCTTTTATTATATTAGTAGGATAATTAGCTAAAATATCTACTTTAGTTGAAATTTAGCACGATTAAACTGTATTTTGCATATTTACTAATAAATTATAACAAAAGGTTATTATTAAATTACATAAGATCTAAGTCATCTAGGACAGAAATGATGAAATTGGAGCTGCCGGTTGTCGGCACACGATGTGATATTTACACAGACGCTATTGCTTGTTAGTTTTCCAACCAATCGCGATTGCTTCCGTAAGTAGGCACTGGTGTCGCAACTTTCAACCAGCACATTGTGTAGCTTTCACAAATAAATCTCTATGTAAATACGCTTTTCATTAGAGCTTACGTCATTTGGTACGTAATCAAGGTATGATTATTGCTTATGATAAAAGAATATTATGTTAAAACGTATCACAACGAAACTGGTCACAAAGGATGAAATATACACACATTGAAATTATAATAAATAATTCTGACTAAGCAATATTTGAACTTCAATTTTCAAATTCCAAGTTTAAATGCTTAAATGCTTTAACCATTTAAGCTATTAATCCACATCCGATTATTCACTACAAAATATGTAATAGCCGATTAAAAATTTAGAGAGATATTCTCTCGGTGTTTTCTACTAGACTACAACACTTATATCGATTTTATATAATACTTATTAATTAAATTGGAATAACAAAAATATATTTAGTAAATGTGTAATGACATAAGAGGTACATATATAAATGTATATCAACGGTATGCCACGATTGTTAAACGTATTGCATAACATGCGCCTACATTCAACCGCAGCCGTTGCAAGTATTGTGAATAGAACTAAGACAGTGTTGTTCAATGATATTGCGAGCCTACAACGTGCTTTATCCTCTCACTGAGTAATATCTGTAGGAATTTCAAAACAAGCCCGTTGCGTTATTCCAACAAGTACAGTACCTATAAGTAGACGGCGGCGCCTATGACGCCGCGCGAGTCGCGAGTCGCGACTATTTAGGTACGATTCTTTTATATTCAAGCGACTAATGGCTGTCTATGGTGATGCCTAATTTTATGTAGGTACCTATATTATTCTCGGCAATGATGATGATGAATTTTTCTTTTTGAGTAATCAGAGAGACAGGCAGCAGTGTAGTCAGTCAAGGAACTCTGTTCCGTTCGTTCGTCCCGATTTTATTCCGTTTCCGCTCGGCCATTATTTCAAATATTATTTTTTAATAAATTTGTGCATTACCTTTAAATTGATAGATTTTTGCTTTTCTTATTGTAACCTAACTAGAAATCATTGTATGTTTTTGATTCTTTAATATCTTCTTAAATATTGTTTAGCAGCAAATAGTAGTATTGAGATGCATTTAGACAATATCTTTCACACTCATATTGTTCAAGTAGTAGGGTTCGATTCCCACTCGGGGGAATGATAGTATATTACTGAACTACATCTCAGCACCATACATGTTTCTGAAGAACTCGTAAGATACACAATTCCTAACTTAACCTATTTCTGTCTTAAGATCTTATATATGTATTACAAAAATAATTCAACATTACCTGAAATTTATGAAGAGGCCGTCACGCCACGTCAGGACAGCGTCTGACTGTAAACACGATGGTTGTGGGTTCGATTCCCACTCGGGGGAATGATAGTATATTATTTTAATTTCTCAGCTCTGGTACCTAAGACAAATTCGCCACTTAACACGCAACATCATGATACTAGGTTCAGCTGTATACCTGAAATATTATAATTTATTCATATTCGATTTAAAAAATAAAGTTGAAATAATAATTTAAACGGTTGAGTTTGATTATGATTCGCCTCCTTTGTAAGTCACCTTTATTCAATTTTGAATATACATATGTTAATCCAGCTATGTAAATTAAAGTGCTTCATACAAAATACACTTTCAATGGGATGACCTTCAGAAACCCTTCCTCAGAACTTAAAAAAAATACAAAGAATAGGAATTTACATTTACATAGCTATAATATACAAGTTTTGAGTGCTGTATAATTTAATATTCATGGAAGTAAATATAGGGCTAGTTTCCATTTTGTCAATTGGAGTACCTACACACTGTAGGTATCACTGTAATCTGTAGTATTTCCTTATTAAGTAATATAGTAGATAATTTTGAAAAGTATTCCTTTTATACCTTATTTCGTGAGGTCTACAGTGTTTTTAAAGTTGTTTAAAAAAAACAAAATGAGTGAAACTCAAAGATGTACTTTTTGTAACAAGATCGGAAAAATATTAAATTTTTACATAACTGTAGGCTTAAATGTAGGATTTCATCTCTATATATATATAATGAACATAATATAAAAATACGGTTGCAAAAAACTGAGAATTTCAAAGATTTGTGCTTGGCATATATTGATCATTGTTCCTTTACTGAATGACTGATAGACAACGCACAGCTCTAATTACTGAGTGGAGAAAAATCAAAGCACTAAGGGAGGATATCCCTAAGTTTCTATGGGAACGGTAAAAAACTGGATTACAAAAACAAAATAAGTTGTGGGCAACAACTGTGGACAAGTATAAAATAATACAAAAACATACAAAAATATGTTAGACTTACTGATAAGTAGAATATTCGAAAAAATTAATAAAGGTAGGTAGGTATACCATACACAATGTAGTTTTCCAGGATTCTATTAAAGTAACTACTTGCGTAAATCGTCCGGATATGACAATGTTATTAATATTTTTTTATTAAAAACAAAGGGAAAAACCGGTCGATTAAAACATAAATAATTAATTACACAGCATCCGTCTAGCATTATCACCATTTATAGTATTAGAAAAAAAAGCGAGTGGCATTTTTTTTATTTAGAATATTGTTTGATTTAAATATATATATATATAAAAAACGCTTCAACAAATAAAATATTAGCACATATAAATTGTAGTTATAATTAATTTATTGATCATTGCGTCTGCTGAAACGAATTGTTTAAAACTTTATATATTATTTTATTACGTACTTATTATTTTATTAACTAGGTATTTTAAATAACAGAATAAACTATTTGAACCATGTCACCATTCGTTGTTTCTCACTAGACTCAATTTTTTGTTTAGAGCAGGCAATATTTTGATTTATATTTCATACAAATCTTAAAAAAAATTATGGGTACACGATAGCAAAGTTCTAATCGTTAATCTGTTTTGTAAAGCATCTGTTTGTAAATATTTAGCATCGATATAGTAAAGTCACATGGAATAAGATGTTATAGGTACTAAATATATTTCTTTACCATAAACGCTAGAAGAAATATTATTGTTAGAACCTATGTTTTTTGATGTTTTAAGCACAACAAATATTAATATAAATTTAAATTTCCTCGCTCAATATTATCCCGCTTACAAAACGTCGTTGAAACGAACTATGACAAATGTACAGTGCATTGTAAGTGCGAAGCAAATCTAGTACAAGTATGAAGCAATTACCTAAACACACATTGCACACGAACGGAGGTGTTGTTTGGTTAATAGCGAAATATTCCTACCAGCTTGTTTATAAAGTAAACAAAGCAATGTTCATGTAATCTGTAGTGTTTGTTTTCTTGTGGATGGCTAATCCCATCTCAGTCATACGAGTATACAGGTCTGCCTCTGCTTTCAACTTCAACTTCCAACTTCACACCAATTGCCTTGTTGTTTATTAAAACCGTTTTAAGTCAGAAAGTATTGAGAAATAAGCATGCTTCATTTTTCTTATTGTTTTTGCAGGTTCTTACATACTTAAACATATGCTTACTCGAATTTATATAAAGGAATGTACTCAGGTAGGTACTTTTAAACCACTAATACTAGATAGATATTATTAGGTATATTTTATAACCTATGTAAAACCCATATGCGTTTTAAAACATAACAAATAATTAGTAGTATCTATTAATGATATGTTATACAGTTATTGCTATTTCGAGTAACGCGTTATTTATGTTAATAGCATGGGTTATTTGGATCGTGACGAGCTATCAGTGCTGAAATTTAACTATGGGTGGCACATGCATAGAATACTTAAAAAAATATTCTATAACTAAATAGGTATGCACGTGAAAAAATATGCGTTTTACAAATATACCTATTGCTAATCATACTAATATTATAAATGGGAAAGTTACTCTGTCTGTATGTTTGTCCGTCGGTCTGTGACGTCAACACGGTCAAATCGCTGAACTGATTGTGATGAAATTGTATATAGAACTTTTTGAGCGTCTTGATATTTGATAAACATTGGCTACTTTTTTGTTTCGTTTCACTAGGAATGTCATCGTTTTACGGGAAGGACGCTGAAAACGAAATAGTTATTACTCACACGGGCCAAGCCTTTTTGCCTAATTACACTATTAACTTAAGATGTCTTATCATTGTAAATAACAATTATTAAAATTTATTTTATTATATTGATAATTTGTACAAAATAATAGTTTTAATATATATTTTAAATTAAAAAATGTTCACCAACCCTATTATTGTTGTAGCCCGCTGACGCACTTCCGTCAGCAACTGTGCATATCCGGAGCTCGACTCACAAACAAAGGGTCAAAGAGCATCCGCTCTTACTATATACAATATATAACACTCAAACTGTACTTATATGGTATTATAATGTATATTTAAATATAATCAGTCACCTCGGTATAAAATATATATACGTAGACATATATTTTATACCAAGACATAAAAATACAGTAAAACCGAAAAAATGTAAATACAAAAAAACCGTAAAACCGTAAATACAGAAAAAATGTTGTTCCTCCCCTTTAAGCCCCATAGAATCCGATCCTCAAAATCTGAACCATCTATATGTCGAAAGGGTCAATGAGTTCTAATAAAAATATTCACTGCTTATTTACCCTCTATATTTATTTCAACTCTATAAACTAAAACTACTTGTAATGTAAAAAGGCGAATGTAAAAACAAACAAAACTCGCTTACGAAGGCTCTACAACTCGTCTCTTGGCGTCTCCTTCAATTTCAACTGACAGACGTTATTCTCTATTTATTATATAATAAATTTAGTATATAGTAGCAAGTGCCCATATGTAGAAACATGTAAAATGATAAGTACAAAGTTTAATGTTTACATGTTTACGATTTTATATGAAATAACTGGCCCATTATCACGCGAATATGAACAATTAAACATACGCAGAGGGGTCGATGCACTTCCAACAATGCAATCAATCTTTGCCCTTAAAAGAAGACCTAAATTTTATGAAATAAAGGAGTTATAATTTGCATTACTTCGTTCATTCCAACCTTCATTGTTGTGGTATATTTTATGTTTGTAGTACCTAATTTAGTTTTTATAATTTATGATCGTTATTCTTATATAGTAAAGAAACAACTTCTGATACATATTTATTATGTGTAAAAGATTTTAACTCGTTTGTTACTTTTTATATATTTTTTAAAGTGTTATTCACCCACTTAGGTAATTGAAAATCATTTTTAGAAAACGTATAAAAATTTGAACCCATCCGCGATTTGGGATTCGAATCCGCGAAAATTTTTGACTGAAGACTGTGGCTAGCAGATGTTTGTAAAAATCTCTCTACAGAGATGTTAACAACAAAAATATGTTTTAATAATAAGCGCATAAGCATTTTGACGCAGCCGGACGTAGAACGCATGGTTTAGCGGTCGGAGGTCGGAGCGCTTGGATGGTTTCTAAGAGACGCGGGTTCGAATCCTGTAAAAAATTTTATACGGTTCCTAAAAATGTTTTGTTTCTTATTTATCAAATGTCGTAATACCAAAATAACAATAACAATGCTTGTTTTGGGTTTGCTTTACATTTAGGAGAATGATTATGTCTAAATCATTTCAGCGTTTGCCATTCATCGCGATGGGTTTAAAATGGTCAGAAAATATTAAACAGTTTGCAGTGCTGTATGTGTTAAATATGTAAAATTAAATAAAAAAAAGGGAAAATATAACTAACTTTAGCTTATTCTGAAAATCTCTTATTCTTCTTCCCTTTTACTACGGTTTGCCGTTGTTAGGAAAGTAAATTGCAGTATTAGTCGACAACGCATAAATCTATTTACATAATATAATACTGACTTAAATATTTGTTGCCTTTATAGAACCGCCATTTTATTTCCCAATGAAGAGGTAACCTTTGACTGTCAAGGTGATAATAGTTCCCACGTCCATCAAGTCATTAGTCAGCGCTAAGATGAAAGCTTAGTTGACGGGATGCGTTAAAAGACTTACACAGGAGACAAATGTATGGGCATTGTAACGTTGCCTTTCTAATAGCAAAACAGATTATGTATTGTGCACAATAAACACATTGTTTTATAACTCTTATTGGTTGGACTTTCTTCACCATACCTGCATTCAGAACTATAACCGCAATATATTTTTGCGGCGTCAGTAGCTATTTTTGTAGAATATAGAAAAAAAGACAAACAAAAGAAACCATTTAATACAAAATATTGCTACGACGTTAATATTTCCATGTATTGTAAAATATTACATGATTTGATTTATCTTTGAGAGTATCATAAATGTAATAACGAAGGCATGAGTGCTATTGAAATTACCTGGTATAATTTACATATCTCTATCTAGAGATCTATATATCTACATACTTATGTACGCAAGTTCTATGAAGAAAACACTTAAAACTTACTTATTTTTTTATTTTTTTTCGCGCTTAATCCTTAGCGGGGTAGTTCATATATATATCTAAACATATAATAAAAATGTAACTGATCGCTGTCTGTACATTATTTAGAGCATTTATCAATGTAATAGAACCCAAAACAATGATTTTTAATTTTCTTTTCTGTTTGTCTGTGCGTTTGTGCACAGTAATCTCAGAAACAGCATAAACGATTTTAATGCAGTTACTATTGTAATTTGGTAAGCTTCCGTTAACATTTAGTGTGTATTTCATAATTTATAAAGTTTTAAAAATTAAATTATAAATTTAAGCAGAAAATGAGATGTTAGTGGGAACGCGGGCGGGTGAAAAACGAAAAAGTTATTTATAGTTGCGTAGTTTACGCAGGCGAAGCCGCGAGCGAGTCGCTAGTATTACATATAATTTAATGGGCAATTAATATTATTATGGAATGATTTACTAATATTTGTATAATACAAATGGAATTCGGTGCAACATCGAGCACACGGAATTAAAACGATAAAATCAAAAAACGAAAAGTCAAATATTAAGGTTGTTTCCATCAAAAGAACTCGTCTTCACAAGGAATTCAGGTAAAGTTGCAACTACCTGTAACCAGTGACTCTATCGAAGTAATGTATAATGTAAAGTTATTTTAATGGTAAGGCTATTCGATTTATTTTTGTAATTAAGATGGTAGTATGTATATAATTAAGTAGTTAAATGGTTTAAGCTATTATTTAATTATTATACTATTATTTATAGGTACGTGTATAGTCTTTGTAACACATAAAAATATATAATAGCCAGTAATACAAAACTTTACGTAATTTTACGTAAAACAGCGGAATTTCCTTAGTGGAAATTGAAAAAGACATATTTAGAAAACGTATAAAAATTTGAACGCAGCGGGATTTGAAGCTGTAAACTTTGGGTAGCAAAAATTTATAAAAATCTCTCTACAGAGATGCTAACAACAAATATAAGTTGTAATAAGAGTATAAGAATTTCAACGTAGCTGGATGTAGAACGCATGGCTTAGCGGTCAGAGCGCTTAAACGGTTTTCAAGAGGCACGGGTTCAAATCCCGCTGCGTTCAAGTTTTTATACGTTTTCTAAATATGTCTTTTTCCCGTCTACCAAGCCAGGGTACCAGAGAAAAACTAGTGTCAAGATACATCGTTTGCTTGTTGTGTCGCGTCAATCAACTCCACGCTTTGTCTGACGAGAGCAAGGAAATGAAACTACTATCACTGCCCTGAGTGGAGACCGAACGCACAACCAAACGCGTTTTCAGTCACTAAATTATACACAAAAAAAATCTGAAGTTAGTAAAACTACCAGATATAGCTAATTTATATACATTGCTTTACGTTCTTTTCCTTGTTTTATTATTTTTACCAATATTATAAATAAACAAATTAGTTTGCAACTGTAATATTTTATTTTTTTCATACAGGAAAGGAGGTCAAAGTAAAACAAATGAAATTGCTATTTCAATCAATTACTACTACTACATTAACATTGTTTTACTAACATATTATTAATTTAATACGGTTTGTTTTCAACTAACAATTTAGTAAATTATCGACGTTATAAATTCGAACACATGTGCCCTACATTTTGGAATCTAAAGTAAATATAGTAGGTACCGTTCAGGTATTAGCTAATCACTGATATGAGAACTTGTTGGTTTTCTGTGTCATGGAGAGCAAACTCATTAAGTAATTAATTTCGTTATGGAGGCGCTATAGCAGTCAACTTCTGAGAAATTAAGGTTATAATTCATATTTTTAATGAAGTCACGTGTAATTTTAGTTGCCTTATTACGATGTTAGCTTGTATTAAACAATTTCCTTAATTACGAAACAAACTAGATAAACATATTAAGCTTAACGCTTTTGAACGTTAACAAGACGCAAGATTGAGTTAATTTATAAAACTCATATACCTGCCGCTGTCTAAATATCGCTACCGTACTTTTTTAAACAATGTATATTTGTGATTTTTTTATCGAATTATTTATCGTAAACATGTTCAAAACTTCAGCTGGTCCATAAATGTAATTACATTTATTAGCATTTTCACGATTTTTTACATAAAAGTTTTTGTTGGAGATTTTCGCAATTGATGTGATTTACGTTTTCCAATATTTAAAAATAAACGCCATTTTGTATATACATGGTTATGTAATATGTTTTGCGGTCAGACTAAGATCCGGTGGCCTTGTATTTTGTACCTACATGTTTTATATCTTAAAGCTTGCATAAGTCTTAACTACACAATTAGGATTTGTATGTGTATAAAAATCAAATTGTCTATCAAATTATTTAAGACACTGAAAATTTCAATATTCAACTTTAGTTTTCTTGTTCAGAAAAAAATTGCCACACAGTAGTCAGGCTTTTGTTGTTGGTCAAAGTTGATTGGTTGGTTGGTCAAATTCTTGGCCTTGGCTGGTTTATATATCAAACGTGAAAGTATGCAAGCTGAAGTGAATTGAGGATCCATCTCCATGGATGACAAGAGTAGAGATATAAAACAATGTCCAATTATTTGGCCAAAGACGAATTACATTGATTGGCATTTAACACATCGATTTTTTTGGCTCGAATAAAAATGGATATGCTAAAATACCATCGTAATGTACTACAAGTCGCTACTTCTTTTGTTACTCGATCAAGCACTCCTTTAAAGAGTTTAGATTTCATCTGTGTTCTACTATTATATTTTTATCCTCATATGCTTCGTCATTGTCAGCTGTCGGTTCTCACATCCTCCATATTTCTTTTCTGTATACATCTTGCAAACGTTTAGAACACACGTTATTTTAGCTCTGTACGTACTTAACATTTAAAGGTTTTACTCACACACATAGGAAATTGAAAAAAACATTTTTAGGAACCGTATAATAATTTTAACGCAGCGGGATCGAACCCGCGCCTCTTGAAAACGCGTCCAAGAGGCTGACCGCTAAACCATGTGTGTATCCAGCTACGTCGAAATTCTTATACGCTTATTGCAAATTTTTTTTTTTGTTAGCATCTTTGTAGAGAATTTTTTACAAATCTCTGCTACCCAAAGATTATTCTAGGAACAATTGTTTAGCAAGAGAAAATGCTATTTATTAAATATTCTTAACATTTTATTATGGTATTTACACACGAAGGAAATTGAAAAACAAAAAAAATTGGACGCAGCGGGATTCAAACCCGCGCCTCTTGCAAAACCGTCCAAGCGATCTCACCGCTAAGCTTTGTATTCTACATCCGGCTACGTCAAAATTCCTATAAGCTTATTACAACTTTTTTTTGTTGGTAGTAATAAGTTTACGTACTCAATGTGGATTTATCACCCACACGAATTTTTTGCTAATACAGTATGTTTTCAAAGTTTTTGATAATTTTGTTTATATAGACTATCCACTCGGGGGTTCTTTCATTGTAAATATTTTATGAACACTAATCTGTAATTGTAATACCAATTATTTGTTAATTTAAAATATTTCACAAAATTTTACTTCTTTACTGTTATTACCCTTAATTTTTTGCTTTCGTTTATTTTTGTGAATACTTCCTAAAAATGTTTATTTTGAAAATTTGTGTTAATATGTGACTTTGACAGATTATTTGAGTATACATATTACACATACTTAGATTACATTGCAGTTCAAATGAAAGCAAAAATTAGTTGTTTTAGCAGTTGTGGGTAACTAATAAAAATAAATACTAAGTACTAGACAATTTTTTTTGTTTTAAATTAATCAAAATTATAATTTAAATATTCTATATACATATTTTGTTGTGTAATTAACACGTGGTATACGTACGAAGTGAAGTATACTCAAGACAATGATGCGTTCACTTGCGGTGCTTCAGTCCGTAAATCCGTATGTTATCAGTTACAGACCCCTTTATTTTCCTGCATTGTGAAATATACTTGTATGAATCTACTTACAGGTTACTGAACTTCTTTAGTTACCTCCATTCTTTGATATACAAGGAAGAATCTTTTTTTATAATACTTTAACGTAAATCTACTTGATAACATTTATAAATTAGAACTTATTGTACCTACCAACTCTTTGTCACAAAAATGAAATAAATACAAATTTGGCATTTTACCTTATAGTTTTAACTTTTTCATTATTCCAAAATCAAAATCTGACAAAAATAAACATTATATAATATCGGTTACATATTTTTAGATGTATATATACATCTATATATACAGCATAAGCATGGCTACGTTTATTATCAAAGTATATTTATCGCAAAGTAGTTACATATCAACCACTCATCTACAGCAAATACTCCATGGCATAAAGGGTGCTCGTGCCAAGTTGTCTTTTTCCTTATCTGATTCATTAGATGACGACATTGCTGATAATATATTTAGATCTTTCTTCTACTTCTCCAGCTATTTAACTGCAACTATCATGAAAATGTGTAAAAATTTTATTTATATACTTTTATTCCTCGTGTTTTGGGACTTCTTTTGAGTAAGATAAGCGTGGAAATATTTTTCTCTGAAATAAATACACAATCATTGCATACCATGTGCCATGATGGTTCTAAGAATCATAACATTGTAAAATGTTGAGAAATAAACTTATTAAGTAATCAAGGCACTTGATTACAATAAAAGTGGCGCCCAGTGTGAGCTTACTCATAAGTAGAAACACTGAATTAAAATTTATACTCTTAACTTACACTAATAAACTGCTAAATACCGCAGTTTATCGTATGAAATTGTTTGTTTTATGAATAGAGGTAAATAAGGAGGTTACCGTGACGGTTACTATCACCTAAGGGCTTTGCCGGCCTTTAGAGGGTAGGGTGTGAACCTAAAGAACTAGATTATGCTTTCTTCGTATGTGTACAAACGATCTTAAATCATAAGTGTATCGTAAAGGTATGGATAATAAATGAATGACAGTATCATAGTCCTGTAGCAAGAGGTGACACTGTGGCATCTAATTAAATTATATATTGTGGAATCATTGACATTTCTATTCCATTACCTAGCAAACATTACCTGAAAATAAGTGCAGTTACTAAAGCTAACTATGGGACATGTTTAAACCATGATAACAGATTTACCATCACTGTCCTTCCTTCCTAGGGAATATGCCAGAGTTTAGGCAAGTATGGATTGTTCCTAAGAAAGAAGCAGTGAAAGTTTTAACAAATCTTTATATGCAGATTCAAATCGTAATAAACATCAAAACATGTATAGCAAACATTCATAATTCCTATAATTCTAGAATTTGTTTAATTGTTATCAATATAATTCCCTTGAATAAATTCCGTTGATATGATTGCATAGTTTTTGGCGCCGACTGATGACGTTAGTATTTTATCTGTCAATGTAGGTGTCTAAAGATAATGTATATAAAAAAGCTTAGATATATAAAAACACTTAGGATCTGTATTTATTAAATGTTATTGTGAAATTATACAGTTGCAGCCACATTTTTCTAAATAAATCGACAGTCGTTAAAACTATAGATTCAATTATCAAATATAAAAAAACATTAATAAATTTAATGAAATATATATATATTCTTTCTTCATATATCCAGCGTTTTATGAATTAGCTCTTTCAAGAGACATGTCTAACGTTTATGTTGACAATTATAAGTATGTTTTATAAATAGCCATGACGTTTGCCTTTTGCAATCAGCTGCCTTCAACGTTATCTCAAAGGAGTGCCATTCACTGTCTAAGATAACTGCTTTATCTTAGATGATAGATCCAGATGCTAACTGATATTCTGAGCATATCAATCTGCAACATTCTAAGAATTGTTTCTATGTGATACGAAGAATGCTTCTATATTAAATCTGTGCTATGATAAAGTTAATAATTTCGATATTAGAGGTTTATACAAATTCTTTTTGTTAAAACGCGTTGATATATCTGATATATTAGCTATAGAAATTTCTGTTATGTAATAATACCTACTCACTTATTTATTAGAATGTCTAACTTATTTATTAGAGTGACTGCAATCTTTTAAGTTTTAAAATAACAATTTTTTCACTATAAGGTACGTTCCTTCAAACATATATCATTGTACAAACAACGATTACGAGTGTCGCGTCTGTCAACTGTTTATTGTTTTACAATGCCATATTTTTTTGAACATTGTACTTCCAGTAAATATTGTGAATTTAGATAAAAATTAATTTATCCTTAATCAAAGTTTCTGAGACCAATGAATGACATATATAGATAGATCAAATTGCACCGACATTGCAAACATTAAGGTCGGTTAACATCAATTAAGTCTATTTTCATTGAGCGTGAGTCAGTTACCGTTCATTGAGAGGTATTAGTTGAAAGGGAGCTAGTGCGAGCTATTTGATGCAAATTGTCGTTATTTCATTAAAGTAATGTCTTACGTCCGGCGAGACGCGTGTCGTCGCCTCGTGCTGTTGGAAGACTGTTTAAGATACCGATTACTCGATAATGTTATAATGCATCAAATAAATACTAGAACATTCTTGTTTATTTTATTCATTTTATTATGCGTTTTCTGGTACATTTAGTACAAATACATGAAACTTGATTTCGTTTACATAATTTAGTAATGTTAGAATGGATTTAGGTGGATTTTTAGGATGTTTTGTAAATTATAAATTAAGTAATAAAATCTATTAGGATTCAACTGTAACAAGGAAAAAATATTGTGAAAGCAGATACGAAATCAGGTGAGTCGTTGTAAATTTGCTTGTGTATGTACGAATCCTGTGAAATGTGTTTTTCGCAAAAGGTTAATAATCTACATATTATGTGCAAGCTAAACATAA
Organism: Podotricha telesiphe; assembly: GCA_038994665.1. Taxonomy (NCBI): domain Eukaryota; kingdom Metazoa; phylum Arthropoda; class Insecta; order Lepidoptera; family Nymphalidae; genus Podotricha; species Podotricha telesiphe. The sequence continues at coordinate 2,414,476 of JAOYRR010000241.1, forward strand.
ATTTGCAACGCTTGTTTGCACAGCAAATAAAATGTTAAAATAATTATAGATTAGAAAGATTAGAACGAAAATCATAAAACAAAATTGAATGTCTTACTTTCTTGTATCTCTTACATTAAGGGGTTTCGCGTATTAAGTAAGTTTATACAGCTATATTTATGAAAGTATTTGTTTTGGTCACTACCTGACTGATTCACCATCGCCGAGTGTAAACTATTGTTGTTAGTTATACATGATTTTTGATCCAGACACCTAGAAGGTTTAATAAGTCCTATGATTTTCACAATTATTACACATTTTTAAATAAAACTATTTTTAACCGGATTAATCGCGTATATTATATTGGTATTCGAAAATACATTTTAGAACCCGACGTTTCGAACACTTTACAGTAGTCCATCGTCAACACAATTATTATATCAAACTACCGCCAACGATTTCTTAGTTGCCTCGCGTACTGCCCTGGATTCTTGCAAAATGAGCGACTGTGTCTTGCTCTCTAGTGTGACCGGATTGAGACTTTTTCTTATTGGATTGAGACTTAAGTAGAAAGTTTCCAACCGTCATCTCTATTGATCGCGGCTGATCCTTGGGATATATCTGTTTTCCCTAGCGAGAATATGAGGTTTATCAAACCCGATGTAATTGTTTATCCGTTGTATGCTCACACACAGCTGACTTCGATACACGCCCATTCTTGATATCGGAGATGTGTTCCTTCACCCTTTAGCACCTATACCGATGCTCCTCTTTGTTTGACTAATGTAAAGGTCAATTTAAATAAATACACACAAATTTAAAAAAGCCACACAAATTTAAAAAAGCCACAGTCACAATCTAGTTTGTATATACCAGCACACTGCAAAGGAATTTTACTTTTCACTGGTCTCAAAAAGTGGCTCATTTTTTTGTTAGGCTTAAATATAGAAGGATTTCTAGCAATTCGAAATAGGAGTTGAACATATGTATGGCAATCCGTAATTAAGTTAGTTATATGCAGGTTTTTTGGCTATTGATAAAAATATTTTTAGAAAACATATAAAAATTAGAGCGCTGTGGGCTTTGAACCTCTTGGACACCGTTTAAGTAGTGATAAAAAAATTGTAAGTACTATTCCAATGTTCAGTTAAATTCTACCCCCAAGGGGTTTAAGCAGTGTATATGGAAGTACTTCATTTTTGAAATCAGAAACATGAAACGCTTTTAGCATTACAAACACACAAACACGTTAGGCATTTGTGGAAATTCTGTGCGTGAACATATCTCGAATGCAAAAAAAAAATTTTAGGCTTCTCGTAATTTACTTAATAAATAAGTATTTCAGTTAGTTATTTTCTATACATGTAGTATGTTCGAGAGTGAGTTCAGTCTGGTGGTACTAGCACACGACAATCGTACCACAAATGTGGCATATAAAGAAGTCCTGAATAAACATACTTTAAATGAGGTAGGTACATTACTCAAAAACTTCTAAAACATTAAGATTAACCTTACCTTACATTTTTTAAATATCTTTTTGTGTACCCTTTATATTCTACGCATGCAAAGCCGTGGGTAAAAGTCAGTTAACTTTATAATCTTAAAATAATCTGGACTGTAATGGTAACACAAGAATTCACTTTTGGGAATAGTTGTTTATATAAAATATAAACCACTTGACATTAATTTATTTAACTTTACAAGGGTTATTCTTCCATCCAAACAAAGCTGCGCCTGAGTCAGCGGTACAGCGTAAATATTTTTATTTCAACTGCGTTCTGGCTCTTTGTTTTGCGAATGACTCGCTCTGCTCAAGCGCCACTACCACATTTACACAGACAAAGTGTGTAAACAAATCCACATTTCCCTATGAAATATTGGCTTGTTATGGTCCACGTAATAAGCCAACATTTGTAGTAAAATCGTCAAAATAGCATTAAAATTAACGTAGTGAAAAATATTAGTTAATGTTACAGAATCATCGACAATATACTTACAATGTCATTTTGTTCACTGAATTGAGAACGTCAAGTCGAAAGCTTTCTAACATCATTGCATAAAATGACCATGCATAAATTTTATCGTTGCATTATTGTCAACTTCTCTGGTTTGCTCTAAACTAAAGAAACCTTCGCATACTAAGCAGGTGTAAAATGTAAAGCGCCATGTTTCCTCATTAGAAGGTCCGTGCATAAATCCGTACAAAAGATTATCGATTGTTGCACGCGGTACAAACGTACTACGTTTTCGAAATATTACATTTATTGCAAAAGGATTTTAACGCCAAACGATGAGAATAACAACTTATACATAAAGTATTTGTGGATCGAGGACCACTCGGGGATGACGCACAAGTGTTTACCACCAGGGAGAGCAGAAATAAAGCAATACAGACAGGGCCGGGTTATCGTAGTAGTGTTACTCAACGGTCAATGTACTAGTTGATATCAGCAGCTATTAACAACGGCGCGTTGATATGATTCTATTACTCTAACAATACTTTATTAAAAATTTATGCCTTTCCTATCAATTGTAATAATTAGTTTTTATCGATAAATACTGAGCTTGCCCTAATAATGTTAACAAAACAAGGATAATGATGTTTCAAGCGTAATGGTCTCTCGTAGTACATATTTGTTTCCTTCTCATTGTTATTAAAATAACGTTACGACTTGTGTATGTCATGCATATATTGGCAATAAGATAAAATTGTAAAGACGATGTATGTGAGTGTCATGTGTCACAGACCTCTTGCGTTAGGGCCAGAGGAAAATAAATTGATGTCACTTACACTTAAAGTTACAAAAGCAGTTTTATTCAATAAAAAAAGTCTAACTAAGCTTAATAAAAATATACAGTACCTGCTTGCAAGTAGGCTAGATAGTATTAAGTATATTAAATGCGTTTACAAAGTAAAACGTATCCATAAAAATTACTGTAACGTTATATGTGTATTAAACCTATGTCTTTACTGTAATATATTTAGGAAACGTTCATTATTATGTAGTATCTATAGTATATACTTATATAAAGTAATTTATACAACGCTTTTTAAACAACAAAAAAGTACTAGGATCAAAGATGAATGATCATCTTTGATGAACTGAATGACTCAACACATTTTATACCTATAAAATAGCAATTTCTATTTGGGATTGCAAATGTTTAAATTAGTTCACAATACAGAACTCGTATTACTAGCAACAAGTTTGTTTGCTCACGCTAAATTTGTTCTCAATCGATTGGCCGCATTTTAGCACGCACTGGTCAATCTAAAACTGAACTTAAATTATGTGAGTTATTCTTATCAAATTTATCTGAGTTTTTTTTATTATTTGAAACGTACAATATCAAACGTATTGTTAGAAATTTTGAAATTTTAATTGGTGGCGGTAAACTGGGAAAGAACATAGTATTTTTAAAAATGAACAATTTTTTTTTTATAAATGTATTCGCTTAGTTAATCAAGACATTACTCTTGATTGACTTAGCGAATACAGTTATTTATATGGTTATAACTTATACATCCATATGTCCATAGGTATAATCATATCATATGCTATTTTTAGGTTATTCCGTAAGTGATACTTTAAAATATTATTAATATTTCATAACTACGTTTAATAAGACGTTATTTAATTAAACAGGTAGACAAATGTTATATACTTAGTACATAGAAGGATAACAATAGAATGTGAACAGTTTGATTTATAATGCTGCGTTAAAATATTTGAGCAGAGCACCGTTAGGCTAGAATTGCCAGCTAATGCTATGTTCTACTTCCCTAGATGGTTGGCGGTGCCTTTGTGCATTGACCCGTACATGGCTCAGAGCACCGACCAGCTCCCTAACATTGATATCATCTTAACCTTTGAATTATCATGAATTACACCTTCCATATATAAAATTCAAACGTTCAAACTATTTGATGATCTATAAATATCAGCTATACGTAGCGTTTTGAGCAGTTCTCGTCTATTTAACGCCTCCAACATTCCGCTTTTTAAATTAAGTTTAAGCACTGAGTGGTTATAAAACTAAATAACTATTTATATATCTTAGAACATAAATGTCATTTAGGTAGGTACTTGGCAAGGATGAGTCGATTCAAACTTAATTTGGCGTGAGTCACAAGAGTCAAGAACTTTTTTTTTTTCTAATTTATCTGTCCATAGTTTATATTGTTGTATTTTCTCTTATGTTAAGATCACTTTAAATATTAATAACAGTTGTAAGGAAAAATCAAACTGATTTAAAAATTTGAGTTAAAAAATTTTCTACTTCATACAAAACAAAAATATAACAATTGGTTTTTCCAGCTTCACGATTTTTCCTGCATATATCAGAGACCGTGTTTTGGCAGTGAGAAAGATATATTAAGACACTTCGTTTTCTACATTCCGCAAAGTCTTAGTGGCAAAAATGTATAGGAATGTCTGAAGTATATAAGTAGCAGAGAAAGATGGCATTTTGGATACATTTACTAAGTATCATTTTTATTTATAATATTATAACCTAAGATGCCCCGTGCTTAAAGAGCCATTGCCGCTTGTAACCTAAGCTGAGGAGTCAAAGTACGGCCGCATTCCTAAGCGATCGTCCTCGCCTTAAACGGGTGGATGTCGCCAGCCACAAGTGGCATCGCTTGCACTGGGAATATTGCGTTTGAGCGATTCACACACACCCGGTATGGAGATAGCAAGTTTTTTGACAAGTCTTAGAGAATCAAATAAAAATCTCTATGATGAAACGGTCTTCTATCGTTTGCAAACTAAAATCTGTAAGAAAATTTTCAGTCTAGTTAGTAGTCGTGTTCGATATGCGGCTATTGTTATATATTATTTGTTAGTGGAATTGTCAGTTATAGCAGTATATTTGCAAGCGCGGCGTTCGTACCGTTACCCGACTGGAATGGGACCATCCGCTCTATCGTTTCAAGCCCACTTATGATTTCGATAAATATCTATTCGATGATATTTCAACTTACTTTGTGATAAATTAAAACATACCTAAATCTTTACTATAATAAAACAGTTGAACTAGTATAAGAAATAAGGAAGGAAGTTGCCTTACCTTAACAAAAGCTGTTCATCTTGATGAACATTATTCGTTAACATTGAAATATAAAAATTAAAGATTTAAAAAAACACAATTGTTAAGCTAAAATATAAGATATTAACAAATGCCCCCGTATAGCAACGTTCAACAAACTGTTCAACGAGATAATGCATTTTCCATTGGCATATAATAAGAAAAGATCTAGAAAATCTGACGTAGAACCCATGATATTATGTCATGATATATGACACTTAAACTATAACAAATAAGTTACTATATAATACATTAGTAAAAGTTGATAAGTATAATGCATGGGCAGTTTTCATTAATAAATAAAAATCATTAAACATTATTAACAGGTGGTGTATACCCACAAAAACAAAATTGAATGCTTGATGCATTCAATTCTAGTTTATAGAATTTCGTTGGTAATTCTAGCCAAAATAGTCATGTTTAGGCGACTTCATAAATATCTCTAACCATAAATTAATTGATCGTATATTTCTTAAAATTTGCAAATGCTAATTTGTAAATAGTGTTCTGAAATTTTGTCCAAAATAAATAAGATAAGTGTCTTTAACAAATTAAGTCCTTTATATGTCGATTTCTGTCTTCTTCGAGGAAATGTCAAACACATATAAAGTGTTACTCAGAGTTTCTTTGTCGTATGTATTATATGAATCCAAAATTTAAAACGTTAAGCAAATGAACCTTGTTTTTAAAAGTGAACGACCGCACTTATAAGAATTTTTTATAATATTTTTTTTATAAGATTCTTTTATAATATTACAATACCACTATTGTACCTATTTTATTTATGAAAATCGAAATTATTATGGAAAATTGTAATGCTAAACAGAGTTCCAAAAAAAATTTCGCTTTATATAACTAGTGATATAAATGTATGTGACATTCAAAGCAGTATACATAGTTATCGGAATTGCGTAACTTTGTTTGTACACATTTAAAAAATAAAATATCTAGGTTGGTATATTCAATAGATACAAGACTAAGATAAGGCTATAATAAAAGTGTTTAATATAAGCTGACCAATATAAAATTCTTGCCTAATTAGGGACTCTTAAACTCTATTCATCATATTACAGACTGCAATTTTCTTATATTCCCTTTATTGTATCGCGGAAGACCATTATAAATATAACATAGTGATTGAAGCGTGGATATGTATCTAATTAATATTACATTTAAGGCACTGCTAAGTCACGCAACATCAACAATGGCGGCCGATGGGTGACAATAGTGAAATCGTGCGCACGAATGTAAGTAAATTTTGTAGGTACTATTGATATTTTAACCGTGTATTTTAGTTCTAAATCAACCTTTATAGAGACATAATGCATACTTTTCATTGTGTTTTGTTCATTTATAATTTGGATTTTTTTTATATGACGCCTATGCTCATGAAATTCAATTATTACAAATACGAGTTCACACGATTATATTATTCTAATTTCTCAATCCAGCGCACATCTGCGACCCAGTTGACGCTCCAGAAAGAGTTTCTTACAAAAACATCGAATTACATATGAATAGAAACTGGATTGAATTTATTAATACGTAATTTGGTACGGGCCCTGCATTAGGGAGGCGAATAAAAGGTAGCGAAATCTGTGAATAATAACACTTTAGCCGCGTTGCCCCCTGTTTAATTGCTAGAATTAAACTTGTTTCGACTTCAATCTTGCGAGATACGTTATAATATCATCTTTTTGTTATCTCGTTATACCTATTAGTCTAACCGGTTGTTTTTAACAGTCTTCATACTAAATAAAGTACCTGTTTATAAAACTCTCACAGCTCTTTGTCTACGATATATCTAGGTATATGCTCCATTCATATCCATTTAGAACTTTTGATCTGCCACTAGATTTCGCTGTATACTCGGATACATACATATGTATATTAATTTTCAGTTTAGTTTTAGGTAGATAGGTTTAATACGCTATAAGCTAAGCTAAGCTATAGGTTGATAGGGGCAGCATAGTAACATCGACATCGATACAATAAATGTGCCATGTTATTTAAACCACATATTGACCACAACACGAGAAGCCCACATGTGTAATATTTATTTTTAAATACAAGCTATACATATTCGTCACTTATCTAAGCCTGCCTGTACCTATATAAGAAGTACAAAGTTAATTTTCAATAATATTTTAAGTGGTATATAAGATATATTTCAAAATAGGATTTGAAAAAATATCCACAACGTGGAATAGCTGTGTCAGATAAAGGCATATTACTTATTATAGATGTAAAATAAAATCCAAATGTTAACTAAAATTCAGCTGTCATTAATTAAAAAAAACGTAAAGGTGTAGTTAGAACTGCAAATGGGGAGAAATAACAAGAACTATAATTGAATATGGCAGTAAAAATCAGCTGAATTTTTTTGCAAAATATATAATACACAGTTTACATATAATAATATAATTAAATCAAACTTGAACAACTGTCATGTAACAACATATAAAAATCTGGTAATGGTCTATTGAGCATACTGTTAAGTTAGTGAGCTTAGCTGTCTACTTATAGTAGACTTAATTGACGTTTTTACTACTCGACTCGTTTATTTAATTATTTTGATAGTATTTTGTTATACGAATATTCCTTTGGGACAAGACTGTGGACATAGAATCAATATTTAGAATTCAAAATTAAACAATGCATGCCAATACGTACCAGAGGCTCTGGAAGTTTCCAATAACACTGCTAGTCCAGGTCTTACTTACCGCTAATTTGGTCTGCGGCCAGTCCCATTATTGATGTCAAAAATAAAAATACTCTAATTAAAATAATTTCATTTCATTTAATTTGTCATAAATATGAAATATTCCGAAATTTCTTGTGAAAGATTTGTTCTAAATCAAGCAATTGGATTAGGATCCCAAGCATATTTACAGTTTACAGATCCAAGAGAGTCAATGAGCGCGACATCTTTAGGTATAAGATTAAGCTTGAGCTGAATATTTTCAACAATCCGATGTTGATTTATGGATTTTGGAATTACTGCAACTCCTTTTTCAACAGCCCACGCAAGTAAAACCTGGGCGGGAGATGCTTCGCATTGTCTAGATATATCTTTTATTATTGGATCATCTATTAATGAGTTGTTGCTAACCGCTAACCCTCCGAAAGAACAATATGCCTGAAGACGTATATCGTTAGTGTTGCAATATTTTAATAAATCATTTTGATAATAATGTGGATGCCATTCAACCTGCAATAAAAGAGTTTATTTTGTAGCGCTAAGTATAGTTATTCAATAATGTTTAATAAAAAACTCTTTAAAAATTGTTTAGCTCAAAAAATTATGACCGTCTATTACAGTGCTACATATGCTGGTAGTTATTAGCAAAAACCTTTATCTTAATATTTTTTAACAAAATACTTCTTTTTCCTTTAATTTTCAACTTACCTGGTTTACCATTGGGGCAACACCATTGGACTCTATCAGTTGTGTTAAATGTTTTACTGTAAAATTTGACACTCCAATTGCTCTCACTTTACCTTCGTCATAAAGCTTAGTGAACACTTTCCAAGACTCTATACGCAGTGACGCATTCTTGGGACTTTGTGCATTTGTTTTAGCTGCACCAGGAAAATGTATGAGATACAAGTCTATATAGTCTAATCCCAAGTTTCGCAGAGACGTGTCAAAAGCATTTTGGACACATTCACCTCCAAGATCGGATGGTGCTGTGAAAAATCAATAAATTACAGTATATGGAATTAAAAAAATTAGAACAATATAATAATCTATTTTTAAATAATAATATTTAAATACTTGCACAACTTTGTTGTAATGAATATATCTTTACGAACGAGTCCATATTTTGGAAGTAACTGTTTCAAAGCGTTACCCAGAGACTTTTCATTATGGTATACCGCAGCAGTATCTAAAAATTTATGAGTTTTTTAAATAAAGTAATGAAATTATATAATTAATTAAGACATTCTGTGTGTTGTACTCATACCAAAAAGCCTGTATCCAGCAGCTAGAGCATAATCGACTGCCCTGTATATAACGTCACTATCACGGACACGATAAGTTCCCACTAAAAACAATTTTGATAAGTTTTATATATATATATAATAATGGAATAAAATGAACTAAATCTATTCGCTAAAACTATAGATCATGGCTCAGCTAGAAGTATAATATGCTAGGTTTTCTGTACCTATGCTGCTAATTACAACACATACGTTCACCTCATCGACAACTAATATACTTTGGCGACACCACTCTACTATTTTATTCTGGCAATAACTAACTCGTATATGATCTGAAATTATGTTTCAAGCACCAACTTAGTTTATAGAATGTTATATTGTGGACACCCTTTTAATATTTGGTAGCTTACACAATTTTTTCCGATATTTGAGATAGATTAAGGATAGCGAAAATATTGAATAATAATAAGACAAAATTATTTTCGATACTTGTCAATCTGTCAGTCAGTTTATACCATTGTTTTACAAATTAGTGTAACAATAAGAGATCGTGTCTTAATGAGGACAGCTAGCATATTTCTTATATTTCGCTCAATAGGTACAATCTTCTGAATAAACATAGAAAATAAACTGAAAAACGTCAACACGGCTTAAAGATGATACAACTCAATGTAACATATAACATATTTAAAGTCATATTTAATTAGCATAAATCTATACATTTTCCTATAAGTAATTAAGTTAAGGATAATGTACTATACATTATAATTGATGACAATGTATTTGTAGACAAGTACACAATGTATATTTTATAACAATAATGATTAATCAATGTTATATTTGACAATATTAAGACAAGAGACAAACGGATAACCGTCATATCACACAGAAGGATTGGAGGTTTGGAGCCCTTGTTACTGATGCCCTAGCCATGAACTAGTCTTGAACTTTTGCCCAACCATAGACAACATTGTTTAGTTACTTATAAGTCTGTCTTGTTTTCATTTCTATTTAAAACTGTAATCATTAAATGATGTGTTCACATAAAAGTAATCTAGAAATGTTGGTGAAAGGTAAAATTGTTATACTTGCCATACTCGTAATTCTTCTTTTTCGAAATATAAAAGAACATACTCACATCCTACAGCTGGCATCGTGACCCCATTTCTCAATGTAAATTGCAAGTTTCCAAGATTTTGTTTTCCGGCCATTACAAAACTCTGCTCTGGACAAGTCTAAAATAAGTAAAAGTTTAACTTTATTCGTGTAGCACTAGAATTATTATTACACTGAGTTTAATTTACAGTAAAATGACGCCAAGTGGAGTGGTACTTTGCGAGTGAATGTTAACCAGTAAATAATATTCCATTTAAGTAGACGCGGGAACGGAAATAAGTGATTGTAATTAGAAAAACGTTATAAAAACATACCAATCAAACAATGTACCACAATTTTCAGACTGTTAGTTCAGCATTTTTTTCATATTTAAAATATGAAATAATTATTTGTATGAAAAATAATTCAATTTATTATTCAATTTATTATCCTGCGCAATGCACGAAGATATCATTTACAAGAATTTGAATTCCAAACTTGTTATTGACTTATCTAATAGGAGAAAGGTCAGTCAAATAATCATTAAATAACATACGCAATTGTATTTAGTGTAATAATTTAGTTTTCAACATAAAATCAACATATTTGAAATATAAACAGGAGAAACAGGAGAATACAAAAAATCGAGCTCAAAATTCGTTAGGTTCCATATAAGTAATAATACAGCGGCCGAGGCAGCGGGACAATTGCGCACACGCGACAGTTGCTTTTTTGTCCTGACCGACTATATCCCCATTTGGCCAATAATGAGAATCGGTGATCTCATGGCGCCTCGTCATGTCTTTGAGCAGTCACGCGGCCTAAAATAACCGCCAGCCGTGCCCTGATGCAACTAAATCAAATACGAGTGGGAGGAAATATAGGCCAATTTGATATTGACTAGATAAGTCTATAATATTATAAAAATAATAGTTAGTTTTATAAATAAGAGAGACCAATTTTACTCAAGACTAAGTCTGCTTTGATATATTACATATAAGAATTATTTTAATCTTACGTTAATATGAATTAACATATACTAGAACAGTATCATTTAAAATGCTTCTAAATTTGTAAATAGTATAGCATGGTAGTAATATAATATAAGGTATAAAATATTAGGTGTACCTAACATTATGTATAATCCTATACATATAATAAAAATGTACTGATCGCTATCTGTATATGGAAGATAAATGATAAAAAAATTATTGGGGGTATTTGTCAATGTACTAGAAACAAAAAAAAAAGGTTATTTAATTTTTTTCTGTATGTCTGTGCGTTTGTTCACGCTAATCTTAGAAACGGCTTAACCGATTTAAATGCATTTTGGTAAACTACCCATAACATTTGGTGTTTATTTTCTTTCAATCGGTTCATGAATAAAAAAGTTACATTTAAATTATAAATTTAAGCAAAATTTGTTTATTTAAGTGAGAACGCGGGCGGGCTAACGAAATAGTTTAGTCGTGTAGCTTAAGTAGGCGAAGCCACGAGCGGGTCACATATAAAGCGTTAGTAATATATAAATTGTATGGATACTTCACTGCCATAGAACTATCTACTATCGTACCACATTTTAAAATATCAAGCTCTGTGTTCAACGCGAATTGTTGTTGAAAATAAAATATAAAGACAGAGGTAGAGGAGAACTGTACATCTTAATTTTCAATATTTCATATATAGAATCTAATCGTCTTCAAGTAACACCACTAGCTTAACATACTTTTGTCAGATAACCGAAGACATGAGTTTTATATTATTTATTTTTATCTAGCATTTATTTTAAATGTTTAAAAAATCAAAGCTTGTATCAAAAGCTAAAGTTGATACTTTATTTTTGCTTAATATATTGACCAAATTTTAACAGAAACATTTCTTAAAATATATTTCTGTTTAGTTACGATATCCATTTCGGAACAGATTATCTACAGAATTAAATGATGGTGATTTGGCTAAAATATTGCTTATTACGACACTTGGGGTTGTTTCATGAATACAATAATAAGTGAAGGAAACCCTCTCACTCCCTTTTATGATAATTCAACAATAGAAGAGTATCTTTAAAGTACTTAAAATTAATGTAGAGAAGAAATACAGAAAGCAATACTTTTGAGACATACATTAAATTAATTAAACAATTATATAAATTATCATGTGTTTGACGTACGCGTTAGTGTAAAGTGACAAACACGTTGTAGAGACAACGTTGTCCCTGGTTTATTAATTGTGACCATGACAAATATCTTATATAGACATCTCAAACGTTTATAGAACATATTAAAAACTTTGAAATAAAAAAAAATGTATGTGATCAATTGAGAATTTTCAAATAATCATCATCTTTAAAAAAAGAAAACACATTCACTCTTTTTAATGCATATTTAAAGATGACAGTTCTCCACTTTCTGCCCAAATTTAAGACATGTTGAACGGCGGAATTCAACACCGTAAAAAAATAATCAAGACAAAGTTTTCGGTGTTATACACAATTTATTTCTTTACTTCGTGTTCTGTTTTATCCAAAACTGGATGTACAATCCATACGTCGAAGTATATATTTAAAATGACCAATTCGGAGAAACATGTTACGGGTACAGTGCATTGAACTGACTATAAATTCACGTAATAACACTTACCAAAGCATTTGTTTACTTGAATTAGATATTTTAAAAGAAATCTTACACTACTTCTTCTTGAGTCAAGTAATCATATACTTTCTCAAATAGGAATAGCTTTTTTATACAGTGTTAATTTGTAAAATACAGTATTTGTGGGTGAATGAACGTCTGGTGGAAGCATACAGTTGTGGTTTTTATTGTTGACGCAGGTATTTACGCCGTATAGTAGCTTTTTTGACTAATAGCTATTTTTTTCAATACTTACAATGTGTGATACATTAAATCGCCAAACATTGACGAGATTATTAGAAGTTAATTTAATAGAAGCTTTCTTCCTGGTTCCTTTAGCTTGCTTTTTACACTTTATTTTATATCCTCTTAACTTCTACAGTTAGTTATAAAGGAAACTTATTGATTGTTATTTATGACACTTGATACACTATTTTTATTGAATCTTTAGCAGTTTCGTCTACACAATTTTAAATTCTGTTTTTATTCGATCAAGAACAATTGCAAGCAAGCAATCGTTGCAAGAATTTTGGAATAATCTTTGTTGCTCCATTACACTCTCCAAAGCACCTAAATGCCAAATTTCAAGCTAATTTTGAATTTGCTTCTGGCTTAGTGACTGAAGAAAATTATAAAGTAGTCAAAGGATTTTGCTTTGCGTTGTCAGTCAGTCATTTAGTGACAAATGAAAGGCTTTTATACAGAATGTATCTCGATCGACGGATCAACGACGGCTCTTGCGGTCCATGTAGGACCGGATGTAGGGGACCTCGAAACGGTAGGTTTTGGTAGGTATGTATGTTAGCAATTTTCAGTGGAGCAGCATATATTTGGGAACTAACTGGATTCCCGAAGAAACCTAGAAAATGCAGCCTAACTGTTAGATCTACGTTTGTGATTATTTTTATATGTATATTGATATACATTTGCTTTCGGTTAGACGTTCCAACTATTGAATGGAATTATGTAAATATAATTTTTTTTTTAAATAAATTTGTATTATAAGACCTTAAATTTTAAGCCATAATATTACGACTACTTTTTACCTCTTAAGAATTTTTGAAGTATGGTCTCTATAAGTATATTATGATATAATTTTAGAAATATTTGTCTACGTGTATAAAAACAAGTGATTTGGATTCAATTATTTATATGCAGTTCATAGAAATTTAAGTATTGTCTATTTTTCAATATCTTGCATCGTGGCAACCCTATGTCATTTTCCTTGTCTAACAAACTATTAGCGGTATAGACAATTTATAAAAACATATATGGTACAAGCTAAATTTGCTAGAATTTTGAAGAACACAATTTCTAAAAATATTTAACTGTACGAACCTACAACAAAAAATAACAAAATTATGGACGAAAATCAATACAAAATTGTTATTTGTAAAATCAAAATTAGCAGGTGACTAAGACCACTTCGCGTGGTGCGGATCAGTGCCAGTAATTAATGAATAACAAAATTGCCATTCTTAATTCAAATGATTGGTATGTAAATAAGTAAAATCTAAAAAATCCCAATGTAAAATAATATATGAATATTAATTAAATAAATGAACTTTAATAAAGAAATAACATTTAAAAATTATTATTATATTGATTAATAATTCCTTTATAAAATGGCTCTGTTATCATTTCTGTCAAGAAAGGTTTTTTTTTAAGGAAAGGTACCAATTACGCTAAAAAGAAAAATTGTACCAAAAATATAATCGTTTTTTTTTACGACTAAATGTTATAGAACCAAAATTATTATTTATATTGCAATGCTTTTTCTAAGATGACTGCCGCGAGACAAGAAGGGCAAATTTGCATTTAACTTTACACTAGCCCAGGAGAGTTAGTGTAAAGTTAATTAGTAAATACAAATATAACTTTTCAATGTAGTATTAAGTAAAAAAGAGAGAAAGAGCCATAATAATATTAGCAATCAGTTTGATAACAAAATATTCTAAAGTTTAATAAATTTATATCATAAAAAAAATTATTTATTATAAAAATAGCTACTCAAATATAGCAAACCAAGGCGATAGGACATTATGTAACAATATATGTGTGTATATAATATTAAGAATGACACAAATTTTATGTGGCGAGCTTTTTGATGTATGAACTTATCGCAAAGTATAATTAAATAAAACTAAAATGGAAGACATTTTGTAACTACTGCCCTCCACAAATTAATTATCGAATTTGTTGTAATGCTGTGATACGGAATAAATACTCTATAATATTTGCAATAGGTAATATAAGTAGATGCAGGTTTTACGGCGTAGGCGCTGGCTGCAGATATCATATGCTTATACAGAGTGTAACTAAAATGATTGTTTGTTTTTATTGTAAGAAAATCCGAAAAATATATATGTAAAATATAAGACACCATCGCGGCGCATTACAATGTCCTACTACGTGGTAGTTGTAGGCTCAATCTCTACTGGATGGAATGATTATATTTAAACTACTAGCAACTCGCCAAAAAAATGTAGCCTACGTTCATTCCCAAGACCCTCAAGTGTCTCTATATAAAATTTAATCACAATCGGATTAGCAGTTTGCCTGGGATTGGTATTTTTATTCAATCTGGTAAAATAAAGCGCGGTTCTTGCTCGGTCTACCCTAATGATCAATTGAAACATACAGTTTACTTGCCTAAGTGAACTAGTTAATTGTTAAAATTATAGCTTAAGGCGTTTTCAGTTTGCAGAATTTTCTGCCTTTCTACTCACTAGTAAAATAAATAACTCTTTGAGACATGTCCTGTAAGCCAGGGTGGGCCTATGATGAAATATGGCGACAACTATGACTCTGTTAAGACAATATGAGCTATACAAATTTGTTCTAGCTGTGATTGTAAACGGTTGAGTGTACTAATCTATACCAATTATTGGCTATAAAACGGTAATTGCGTATTGAGTTTAAAGTAAAATCCATATGAAGGAACTGGTAAGGCTATTAAAGTAAATTTGTAACACGGTAGGTAAGTTCAGGTCAAACGTAGGCGTTACCTGAGTCACGTGCTGAAGTAAGTAATGTATGTATTGTACTGTGTATTATTATACTGTACATATTATTTAACCTTCAGAATTATTACTGACAAACATACTCGTATACTTATTACATCTACATCGGAGTAATATTTCTAAAAGAATATTATTAAATGGTTAGCATATATTCTTAGAGTTTGTCTCGATTGATCGAAATTATAAATTAAATTGCACGTGGGAGTTACAATTTGATGTCATAATTTAAATTTATCTGGTCAATATATCAAAGTAAACAAGGTTTTATCATAAAGTAGTGTCTTTGTTTCATGATAAAATAGAAATTAATTGTGGCCGCCACACATTTGCACCTACTATCGCAAGCTAAGTATGTATACTTAACATAGATTAGGTACACTTTAGAGGAAATCAGTTCTACTGATAAAATGTTAAATGCGTAGCTATAATAATTTGATTTTGAATATACCTACATTTATAATATTCACATTGAAAATAAAGTAAAATAAACTTAGGTACGTCCTTATTGTACGTTAATTATATATTGTATGACAAAATATACATAAATACTATCTAAAATTTGTTTAATGAAAAGTAAAACTAAAATTTTATATGTTAATATAGGAGTGTTTTGATGTCAGTTTAAACCTAATTACAAGTTTGGTTTTCGCTAGATCGTTAAGGAATTCCGAAGTTGGACAAATTCATTACTGAAGGTACGAGATGATGAAAAGAGACGAGTAGAAGGTCAAAAATAATTTAATTTGTGCCTAAGAAACGTAGTTGAGCATTATAAAAAAAAATTGTTGTTCTTTAGTGAGAAGTACTAAGGGGATTGGGTAAAATAAGCGGATAAAAAACTAGCTGAAATTATTAAAGAAACTATTTGAAATAATAATTGAATTCAGATATCTATTTCGGTATATATACTAAAATTGTATCTGACGCCTATATGTATTTACAATAGTTTCAGGTAACTTAGTAAAAGTGAATTTGTAAACAAATACTATACAGGTGCTTTTTGACTTTTTCCTTCATAGCAGGGTAGGCAGAGAGGATCCAGTGCCCGAATTTGAGGCATTGTGTGTTAAGTTATGTCACTAACCAAGCTTTGTCAAGACAAGGTCCGCTCTGGTGACTTGTCACCGGTAGCGGTAAAATATAAAAAGATTTAATTAATATAATTATTCTCCCGAGTGGAAAGCGAACCCACAATCATAGCGCCACAAAGGCCTTTATACTGCTTCGGATACAGGTGGTAGTGGAAATAAATTAAATTGGAAATTAGAAAAAGAGATACCACGCCACCTTCCCATCCAACGTCACTAATAAGGGATCAGTTTCAATAAAATCGTGTATTCAAATTCCAACGATTTCAATTTTCAACTTCTAGAAAAAGATACAGAAGGTAGAAAAAAATAAATATGAAGGTAGAAAATAATAGTTGTCTAGAAAATAATAGCTGTCTGTTCCTAATGATAGCTGAGCTTATTTAAAAATATTAAATAAAAATACTTGAATCAGTATTTACACTGAATTAATTAAAATAGTATACACTATACACATAAAAAATGATAAGAAACAGTTAAAATTATAATTTGTAACGTTTCCACGTAACTGTGATCTTGTCAAGGTAAAGCAAGGTCCTTGTTTCCGAAAACAGGAAGATTGCAAGTACGAAGAGGATAAAAAGTGGATGCCATAGGAGTTGAGCGGGGCCAAAAAGTAGACGCATTCCATTGTCGATTGCAAACGAGACTCGCCGCTTTGCAATGGAGTCGCAGAACTCCAGTATAACCAGAGCGACTACTAAATAACTGTGGACATGGTATAATATTAAATTGTTATACACTGTAAATTTACAGTTATTGTTTGTGTATATAAATTAGGGGAAATACATTTGTACCTTGGCGAAATTCAAGTTTTGGACGCGAAAATTTAAGCAAGTTTTGGGAATTTGGGGCGCAAGAGCTTTTCCTTTTATGTTTTGTTCAAATAATTATTTAGAAATTCAAATATAACTGCCTGAAATCTATTCATGTTTATTAAAATTATTATATCGTTAATCGTTATCGCGTCCACAGTTCGTGGTTGTGAGTTGTATCGGCCCAGTGCAAGGCGTAATGCGGTGCAATCACCGAGCGTTCCCGTGAGAACGCGACCGACACCCGTGCAGCCACATGCCATGTGAAAAGGTCAAGCACCGAAGTACTTTGCGAAAATTAGAACGAAAATTTACTTAGCTTATTTTAGATTAATATTTTCATTATACATATGCCTATAAATCTGTAAAGTTAAATCATATACTAAATACAAAGTAATTTAAGTGTATAAGCTATATTGTATAATATCAGATAAAATGTAGAAAAAAAGAAATGTGTTAGAAAGTGTGCACCAAATTCAAGTTTCACGTAATTTAAAATTTGGTTGTAGAGTATAAAAAAATAATCCAAATAATTGGAACTATTTTATTTTATATTGCTTTATCTTTTATATTAATTATTGATATAATAAAAAATGAGACGTTGTTAATGAAATATTTGCTAAATCTCAATGAATGAATCCAATCCAATAAGAAATCCAAAAAGGTATATTACTATTTATATTTATAGGACGTGTCACTAAGTCAACTTAAATGAAACCATTCTCGTAATTTTGTGCATTGGGATTTTCACCAATTAACTAATTTGTTTTTAAAGAGGCGGACGCGTTACGGTAATTTAGGCCGAGTCGTTGTCCCTTAATAACTTGAAGGACGGACTAACCTGCATTCCACTCAGAGGTTGAAGTTTTTGCACAATTTCTTACGAGGAGCCGTCTTTTACCATATTGAAACCAATGACCATTAGATATGTAAAGAATCAATAAGAACAAAACTAATTTAATTGATATCTATATAAAAACATACCTACATTTCAGAAAACATTAAGTATTTTCTTAATTCCTTATCATTATAAATAGGTAGTTTAATATAAGAAACTCTGTTGTTTCCTCCCACGATTATTCCAAGAAACTTCTCCGTGTGAAAACATTGAACAATGAATTTCAAGAACGTCGTAGCTCAAAGGAACAGTTCATTGAAGACGCCAAGCCTAACCATTACTTATTAAACCCCTCCGTCCCTTTCATTCCAAGAGTTTCCCACTTCAAAGGAGCAAAAGTATGTGTTCATAGAGGTCTTACACAATTGGTTTCGACCCGTTCACATATTATCCATTGAGGCTCCTTCACACGGTCAAAGTCGACAAAAAATAATACAAAAACCGTTATGATCCCGAAAAAATATTCCCATCGTACTTAAATGTCTCATTGACAAATCTATGTTTTGGTAAGCGTCGATTGCATAAGATTTTGTCAAATAGATACACATAGCATACATTAAAATAAGCTGTGAAAGTTACTTAGAAAATTAAAAATACATTAAGTTTTGAGGCAAAGGTATGCACAAGTTAAGAAAAAGGAAACCTGTAATAGTTCTTTAAACAGAAGTACATACTTTAAATTGAATTGTAATATCAGAAATAAGAAAATTTGTACACAATTATATGAAATGTTAAAACATATAAATTTTGCATTTTTACATTTATTCGTTTGTTAACATAATCAACAAAAACGGCCCTGTCTTGATGATAATGAACACATGGGTCACAAATGTGCGTGGGACCAACACCAAGCGACATTCCTTGAATGGAACGCTTAGTTCATAAAGATACGAAATCGTATCCCATAAACATTCTCACGATATGCAGCAGACTAGATAAAAGTTATCCCACCACATTTTTTGTAAGACGTAATTAGTATTGTATTCTTTTTACGAAAATTTTGTAAATTGGTAATATATAATTATATTTATGTAATAACATGATGAAGATTTAGTGAAAAGATAAACCTTGGATATGTAAGGAATGCAGGTACGAGCGCGCTTTGTCTAAGGGTGCATTAAGCTATCATGGCATCAAGGTACTCGTCTAGTCTGCATTCTTAAGCCCGGTCCGGCTCAAGAATGTCTGCAACCAGCAACCCGAGACGGAAGGAGCAGCGGCGGAAGCGGTTCATGGAGATGTTACCCAAATTCGTGAAGGTTCCAAATGCCTCAACACTATTTCCTAATGTAAACCTTGTACTAACCACGCAACGGTTCAAAATTGTTGGAACACCTAACTGTACTTAACTATTCTCAATAGCTATGAAATAAAATACTTAGGTGTATTTGAAACAGCTTTAATACAAAATATTCTTCGAAAGAAATTGTACCTTAATCAAAGGTAATAAGGAAAATAATAAAAAGTGCATAATACGGCGTTGTACTGCTTCATTCGCGAATGTTCGATGCCGCGACGCGCAACCGTTTCGCTCCAGTGTACCGAGCATCCTGCCCTATAAAGAGTCCAATTTTCTTTAAAGTAAGTTTTCTGTTTCGTCGTGGTTACGTAAACATCGATAAAATTTTAATAAAAAAGGTGCGACGACGCTGATAGCACCATACGTGACGAAACAATGGCATCTACTAAAGTTGTATCAGTCAAATCGATAACTAAGTTTAGTTTTTTGTATTTCTTACACTTATTACGAATTAAACGCTATAACTAAAAACATAAAATTTATTACGAAGTTACTGCCACAATATATAAACACTAGAGAAATTTGTACACATTTGTAAACATTCCAAGAAACAAAAATATTCAGAAAAAATGGTTAGTTATTGCTCATAGAAACGTGCTTATATAGAGGCAAACACTAATGTCTGTGTGTCCAGATTACTTTAACGTAAGTAATTTTTTGTATTATGAGAAGAAACACTAACATTCCATAGATTCATTGTGCGAATGCAGGACCCATTGAGTTGCAGAGAGGAGCTTAAAATGCGCATAAATTCATCTGGACCTTGGACAAAGGGTCCAAGCTCCTGTCCCTACCTAACCAATCTAATATACATTCGAAATTATCCTACTAATACTGGTTCAAAACATATTCTAGAAATAATCTAATAATAGTTTTAGATAAATCGAGATATTTTTGGCAGATTATAGAGATATTTCAATATGTAGTACTAGTAGTACTACTATAAGAAGTACTTGATTATTTTAAAAACATATATTTTTTTACAGTCTGCTATTATTAATATTTATTATATTAATTTTATTTTGGTTACAGTCTTCTATTCTGTATTTGAGGGTGTTCTTCTATATTTCAGGGGTTTCTTATGATGGTAACCTCTTTGTTTATTTTGTACAAATGACATTAGATTCTGTAGTCTGTATTATATTATACAAGATAAATTATGTGTACATGTGTCAAATTATATGAGTTATTAAATAATTATTTCGATTTAAGTAATTTTTAATAAAATACTTATACGTTATATTCGTATACTACATTCAATCCTGTAGCAAAGAATTGATTTTTTGAAACAACCTAAAACATTTACAATAACTTTAAAACATTTACATTAAGTTCAAAATATAAGTTATCTATATATATTGGTTAGGCTTTTTTTATTGTAGTGAATGAATTCGTTACATTAATATCACACCATACTAGCTTAAAGTTACAGTCGGACGTCAGAAATCATAACAGTCAAATGTTGATTAAACAATCTAGTGGGTCCCGCATGCCTCGCCTCTTTCAATTGTAAGCAATTATTGAAAATCAATTGATATTGAATTGACTTAACAAGTTCAATGGCTAACTTTTACAGAGATATTATGAAGTATATAAAGTTTCTTCTTAAAATAGTAAAAGTTGATTTGAAAATTATCTATAATTTTAAAAAACATAATATATTGTCATTACGAACCACACCAGACCGGAGCCAGAGGCCGCATGCTAAGATAGTCTGATCAACTAAAAAATCTAGACACAAAATTTCTAACATATTGCTGACATTTTAACTGACAGAAGCAGTTGTAGACAATTCGTTCGTTCCAGACTCACATCCCACCGTGACCACGATCTTCAGACATGATGGATCGACCCGAGAGAGAGAGAGGTATTGTCATTAATAAATAGGTAATAGGAATCAGTGCTCACAGATAACAAATGAGTATGGTAAAAGTTAAAACGTGAAATTACAGGATTTTAAAATACATACAAAGTATGTCAAGGAGCCCTTTAATGATTTCCGTAAGATTTCATATTTTCGAAAAATAATGGTTGACCAAGAAATTTTTACTGTGTACTTTCTGTGTCACTTAGCTGTGAGTTTTGACACAGAGAGCACACAGTAATGATGTCTACATCAACACGTAATAATTTTTGCAGCGTATTTACAAAAGTTTATGGTCATTTTCTTATTGATTTTTATTGATAACCGGTATTCAAAGAAATCATAATCTTGAATGTGGATATTTTTTGAAAACTATTGATTAATAGTAAACACTTAAATTTAAATAATATAAATATCAAACTAAAAAAAATGTTTTAATTTTAATCAGCAGATTTAGTAATTATATGTCTTTAGGCTAGATATTGTTTACTATTTTATAAGACATCGACACCACGATGTAGAAAGGTTTAAATAGATAATAGAAGATACAAAAATGTGTAAGGCACTGTTTTGTTCCGTTTTATTGTTAATATAAGAACAATGTGAGCGAACAATGGTTAAAAATATATGTCTGTTGATATCAAATAACTGGATTTTGACATAATTACCTATTTCTGCCGTGTAAAATTGGAATAAAAGCCACACACAACAATGCTGTAAACGAGCGCTACCCGCGAAAAGGCTCAGTCTACATGCAACTTAATGAAATTATGAATGGAGGTTTTCATAAGATATAACTGCGGTTCGAGTCATCGTATCAATATCATGCTAGTGGTGAAAGTGAGGTCGTACTCGTACAGCTTTCTACTGCCGCGTTGCCAGTCTACACGGACTTGCGAAACCCAGTTTTTTCTATTATCGCTTGGATATTGGAAAGCTATACGCTGAGTGACTATATATTCGTACTCCATATTTCATTACATAAGGCAGATCGTAGATAAAATTAACTTGGAACTAATGATGTAGTTAACATGTAGCCAACTTGATTTCAAACACAAATCTACATGGCATCGACAGGTCTTTTAATAATGAGAATGAACTTCCTAAGTACTTTTAAATTTCCCAAACGTGGAAATATTATTTACATTGTTCTTTTATTATTTTTGTCATTGACTACGCTTATACCGTCTGTATATGTAACGTTTTATCTCGAAACATGTGACTGCAATGAGAACACGATTGAACATTTTGGATTTTTTCTAAATATTTCGGATGTTACAAATTTTGATATCCTTACTCCACCGTCATCTTAGATTACTTTGTTTTTACGTTAATTTTATATATCTTTTTTATAAAAAAAACCCCCTTCAATTCCAACTTGCCATTAGCGGAGCAACACAATAGTGTATATCATAGTGTGAGAAGCCATTCTTTGCTTCTTTGAAGGCAAAGAACACAATGTCCATTGTGCAACTTCTGCGGACAAACGACTTGAAACGAGACCCTTATACCGGTTTACACGTAAGTATGAACGCATATAACATATTATAATTATACTAATGATTATTAAAAAATAGAAAAGATACTATTATTATTATTATTAAGAAATATTAAAATATATTACAAATAAATTCGAACTAATGAAAAACATAGTGTCTTGACACTAGGTCGATACTAAGTACGCTGATTTCTGGGAAAAAGCGTGATACAATTTTTTTAAATAAATACAATAAATATTACTTGGTATAAATAATTCAATGAACGGATAGACGTAATTATCAATTACATTATTGGTTTAACAACTATTAAACCGATTATTTATTATTGTTAAACCGATACAAATTTAGAATAGAATAGAATAGAAATTTTAGCTTTAAGCTTATTGTTTTTAAAAGAGGTAATTAGTAAGTAAGACGTTATAGGCGTATTTAAAAAAAAGTGTTTAGAAAAGTGTAGGTACTAGGACATTTATTATATACCTAAAATTAATCTAAGTAAAAGTAAAGATATGTAAACTGTAATGAGAAAAGTAATTATTACTAGTAAACACTAGAGAAATTTGAGATGTTCTTTGTGTCTCGTTAAGGAGACATCGACCGCATACTAAAAACGTCTTGTAAGCTTATTAGAATCTAAAATAATTCTTATTCGAAAGTCGGGAATTGGTGGTATATTTTGCGTTGTAAAAGGTACAAGTAAAAGATAGATAGATTTCTAATTTTAATTTATATATAAAGATGTAAGTTATAATACGTTAAAAATGTTATATGAAACGAATAAAATGAAGCACGATGACGTCACACATACAAATTTGGCAATGGCAGGCGTTCGACCTCCAAGCATATTATGGCTTCGTGACTTCTAGAGGTACCGATAAAACTGCGCAACAAATTTAAAACACGTTTTAATTTTTTTGGTAACTTCCGTAGGTATGTACGACGTACCTATCAATAATAACCAAAATGTTTTCTTAACTTTGTTTTTTTTTTAATTGTATATGTGACGCAGATATATAGAACAAATGCATAATTACGAAGGTCGATATTAAACACAATCGAACATCTTCAGCCGTGGGAAAAACGTTGTCACGGTGGCTAGGCAAGTCCTCGTTCGATTAATTATGCATCGTGTTTTTTATATGGACTGAACTAATTACCCACGTTAGTTAGAACCTAATGTTGTTATTTTATTTTATTTTACTTTCCGTTATATTTAAGATATTTAAAAACTGTTTATTACGTATAATAAGACACTTTGACAATTTTTTTTAATTCTATTCATTACTAAAATGTAAAAATATATATTTGTATATATTATATTACTCAAAACAAGATAAAGGCCAACTCTTTATTAACACTTTAATGCAATTTATTTTGTAGAAATCAATTAATTAATAAAAAAAAATAGAGATGTTGAGTCCTTTTTGTATCTAAACTCTGTAAATAGTTAGTTGGTTGGTGACACGATCGTTGGCAAAACAAAAATTTTGAAATTATTTTGATTGTTTATCTCTTCGAAGTTCACACGAGTACTGGAACCAGAACAGTAACAATAATGCAAGAAGACTTCAGTTTCGCTTGATTTTTCCAAGACAGCTATTCAAAATACCTGGAATCGCTTTCAAGATACCGGAAGTATTGTAAGAGGATCAGATATGGGTAGAATTCGTGATAGCATGTGGCATCTAACAAAATGCCATTTGACCAGAGATCATCGTACATACCGCTTAAGTTTTTTGCTACAGTATTTGCAGACATAAAGTTTTAGTGATGACCGACATATTAGAGCCTGGATACGACGCGGGGAGCGATTTGCGGAAGACTGTATAAAATAAATAGAATTTTTTTGGTAATCCCAGCGTAATGATTCGAGTGGAATTAACTTAGTTAGAAAAACGGAGTTTAGTATTTTTGATGAAGGTACCATAACTGCAATGCGTTCCATAAGGGAAGACTATTTGCAGTCTACAATCAGCAGTAGTTGATTGACGCTGTGAAAAGAGCTTGGGAGGAATTTCCAGCAGTAAACATAATTCGTATGATAGAGAACATGCATGCAACTTTTAGTAGTGTGTAGCTAAACGAAAACACCATACGCGATACTAAAACAAGTTAGAAATCCTTATCTTTATTTATTTTTTTCATCAAAACTGTTTTTCTGTTTCAGTGTTAATTAATTTAGTTTTTTAACAATTAATTTAATTCAAGCTAACAATAGACCGTTGTTTTACCACTGTGCACCATTTTACACACCGTAACCTTATGATACATGAAAAATTGAAGTGGAACTTATTTTATTTTGAATAGTATAGTATACTATATATTTTGAATAGTATAATATACTATAGTATTCTTCAAGAATAATGAATACAGTACATGTGTCTAAAAAATATATATATTTTTTTCCTTTTGTCTATGTATCTATTTCATAACCAATTTTTGGACCTTGGATATTTAAAAATTTGCAGCATTCATATAGGTTTTAAAAATAAATGTATCTCCTAGTACTAAATATGAGATTTTTATACTTCTACTAATTGGCTTGCATGAGCTTTAATTTATATTTCATGAAACAATAGTAATTGTTATACTTTACTAAAGTTTTACAATTAGTTAGCTATAATTTTTCCGCAACAATATTAAGAAATGTATATCTTTTCACTTTTTTTGTCTACTTGAAGAAAGGTTTTTAAACACACTATACATTGAAAACAATAAAAACTCCTCCCTTGTATACGGGCAAAACAATGAGGGCTGGTTATCTTGGAATACAATATTAATACATTATTCAGAAAAGACGCTGTAATGTTCCATAACGAATAATAAATAAAGCTAAACATTATATAAAATAGATTTTTAGTAAAAGGATAAAAACTTGAACTGAACTTTGATTTTAGTGATTGCGAAGCAAATTCTGCGAAATTAGGAGATTATTTTATAGTTAGTTAACATCTACGCTAGCCTCTAACCGTTCACATCCGTGGAGTCTATTGAGAATATCTCGAAGAGGGAAGGGATTAGATCGGCGTTGAGTCAGCGGCGTGGCCCAAATTCCACGGAACACCATCCGCTACAAGCAGAATCAATAGAAAACCATCTAAATGGTGCTACGTCCAAGATTCAAAATAGTCTGTACTGCTTACATCTAAAATGCCGTTGTTTCATGGTTTGGTCGTCTATGTACCATTTAACGTCTAGCAGATGCTTTATAGTAGTTGCGCCGCTTAAAATCAGTTCGGTTCAGATTTATTTCTTATTAAGGACGTGATTAACTTAAGTTGATTTCATAAGCAATATTTAAAAATTTATTGTACTAACTTTTAAATAAATTATGCATTTAGCGGCGTTTAGTAAACTCTACATGCAAGGACATAATAACTTGGGAGGTTGGAAGGATGTTGAGATAGGGCGCCACTAGTCAGGCGCACAATGGTCGCTATTATTAGTGGCGACCTTCAAGGCTGTGCCCGGGAATTTCTCTGCTGGTTTCAAGAGTCCTATTTTCTAAGAATCGTGATACACGCGAGCACAACGCACATTTTTAGTTAGTGTAGAGATAAAATACAGACGTGTTCATTTTGATATTTGAGAATAGATAATCTAAATACTAGCGTTGGACAGCAGCAGGACAGTATATATGTTGTTATTAAATAGTGTTTTAAAAATGCACTATGCTATAAAAAATAGATATAGTAAAAAACTAAAAATTAGTTCCCTATCACATGTTTTTGTCAAATAAAACAATATATTACATTAAACGTGTTATATAAGTGCTCCAACTATTTTTAGTTACTTCAATTGACATATAGCTTTTTTATGATTTACATTAACATCAATGGCATAAGCATTTTTAAAGAAATAAACCGAAAGTTATAAAGGTGCGAGATGGGAGAAACCCACTATAAATTCCTTTGCCTTCTTAGCGCCAGCCTACCTGTGGAGTAAAAAAAGTATTCTGGTTGTAGGGCCGAGCCGGCGCTTTTGAGATAATTTATAAGGCTTTGCCTTTCTTGGAATTTCGAAATCTCGCTGAGATAGTCCAACGTGCCTAACTCACAGCTTCAGCAAACGGAATGTAACGGATTTAGATAGGAAAAAACTGTGTATTGTCGAAACGTATTGTGTAAATTCTCAAAAAAAAAACAATTAAAAAATCCCATCATTGGTGTACAAATTTATTCCAAACTATGCCGATAATGATGATGATCATTCGGTAGTATTAAAATACAAAATGGCAATAAAGAAAAAGTGTTTACATTTTGTATTTAACATGTCTTCTTTTTTATCCATTACATTTGATTTTTGTTTGTATTTACGTTAGATTTTTCCTAGAAATTTTAAAGCTCCATTGAAATTATATGTTGACCGTTTGAAAATTTACACATTAGGTGCGTATTCTATTAGTGTAAATATTTATATTATAAGTTAACGTTAAAAGAAAATAAAGCTCCATTCGCCTCAATTTACTCGTCGTATTATATAAAGTTACCTACCTACTTGCTACATTGGGTTAATACCCACCCGTCCAGACATTTCTGGGAAAAGAAGACCACATACCAATTCCTGGTCTCCTATTGGCCATACTATTCGCGCCCAAAGTCTTACTCGAGATCGTCTCAAAACCCCGCTTTTATTTTTCAGACCCGTTTTGAACTCTGTTATTGTTGAGTTAATGGTGGTCCGTTTTTAAGTTTTTGTATGTATAACGTAAAATTACATGTAAATTTTTATTGAAAATATTATGTTATGCTTGCCCGTTTTGAAAACATTTCACATCAAGTTATATAAACAATTTTTAATAGAAACTAGGTATTTTATACATTTTTAGTGTGATTCGCACACTTGGAATATGAAAAACTGTCACTGTAGGTAGTTAAAAATAAATAAGCATAGCTGTCTTTTTCCTTTACAAAATTTCTCATTTTAAGAACGAAAACACGAATTATCTTTTCTACTGTAAGTACTACAAGTAATTGTACATCAAGACATAGCAAGTAGAGACTTATAATTAAAGAATTCCAATAACAAATTAAATATATAGAAAAGTAGATAAATGTGAAAGTAATAAATATCTTATATGGCTTTATGTCGAACGATATATCTGTCTATATGGTCTTATAAAGGCACGATCGCGACGAAACGTCCAAATGGTGACCGCGTTGCGGTTTAAGTACAATTTTCATTTGCCATGAAATCTTACCCATTTCCTTTGTGAATTATACCGACGCGATTGCAAGACATTGAGCTACATGCAAATTTCTTTTTTATCATAATATGTAAGTAGCAACAAAAAATCGTAGCTCAATTATTTAGAATCTCTCTCAATAGAATAATAATATTATATGATAAATATAATAAAACTTGACTAATAATTATATTACTAGATTATGGATATATTAAGATTATTAACAATAAGATGTTATTTTGAATACTGGAATAAAGAGTTAAACATGTAAAATATATTTAAACAATAACTTGTCCAGTATAACACATTTATTTATTATAAATAATTTCGAACATAATTTGTGCTACTATTATTCTATACTCACTTTTTATTGCTTAATTACGAATGACTGCAAGCAACTTGTAAGCCTTAGAGATTAACCTGTTCCATTCACTAAACATTTCTTTTATCTATGTGATTATGTAATTTTTAGTAACATTACCCATGTTACTAAAAATTACAATCGTATTTAGGTATATATGTTGTTATTTACATTGAATTACAACAATGCAAGCTCCTTTTTAGATTGTAAAAAGTATGAGACAGTGAATAGTAAACGCAGAAATATCCCATATCTGCGATTGTGTTTCCTTCAATAAGATATAACAATTAAATTCTTTAAAATAATCAATATTTAACAAAATATAGAAAATATATGTGTAGTGTAATTAACATTGATAATAACTAGTTTGTAACGTACCGTGTACTGCACTAACCTCAGTATTTTCTTGTAAATAGATATAACTAAAAAGTAGCAACTTCTCTATTTTAAAAACTTATAAATGACTCATTTACAAAGATTTTCCTATATTTTCCACAGTTTAATTATACGAGGAAACACGTCGTTGCACCATTTTATGTAAGATTATCGATTTTCCTACGGCGCACCATGGGCAGTAGGCGGAACCCTCCGCTACGGTAGTGAGCGCGGCATGTTGCATAGAGCACACGTCCTATTCGGCTAAGTGCCGAAAAAGGCCGATAAGGCCTAAAACTACGAAAAGTAACAATATAATTATTATGGATTTGTTGGCAAAGTTGCTCGTTTCGCTAATAAATTGTAATGACAATACGGAACCAGCATCGGTACATCAACAACAATCAGGTAATTTCAGGTTGAAATTAAGAAAAAAAACAAAACTATGAGCACATTACATTACAGTTTAATTAGTGAGTACGTCCGTCGTTATAAAGCAGTAAATATGTATTTAAATATTCATTAATATACCATAATATATTATTGATATTCTAGTTAATTTTAAAAGTTAACAGTCAATATTATTGATTATAAAAACGTTCTTGGTTTTGGAGTTGTCTCCTTTAAAGTCTAAAGCTATAGAAAGCAACCTTATAAACATCATATCATATTTGTGTACTTTATACATTTTGTATGATTACTTAATGTTCTTTATCTTCTTAGCTGACCAGAATAAACTTTTTCATTCTTGTACTCATATTTATTGAAATAATAAACATACTATTATTAACATTAACTAAGACAGAAATAATCAAAGCGTTATACTCTGTTGCATTTGAAGGCATCCAGTGGAATCTGATAATTGCACTAACATAGCCAACCGTTATTATTATTGGAGTGCACTGCTAATGGAACACGACTTTTGGACGATTTAGAGCCTTTGTGTTTCATATGATCTAACTTGATATTAACACAAGGCTTTCGGGAAGAAGTGACAGCTGCCAAGCACGTGGGGCAGCAGCTGCGTAACGCCCGCGCACGAGCAAGCTGCTAACGCACCTGCCAAACTTTACCTCAATTTTTTACAACTTATATCAGCATAATAGACGATACATTGGCATCTGCTCTCCTTCTTTATGTAATTTCATTTGATAGTAGGCCAAAACATGAAGTTTCGATATAAAGCTATAGAATTCACGGTTGAAACTTAAATGAGCTAAAGTAAAGATTTTATGACTCTTATAAATAATTATAATATTATATATTATAAGGCATATGCCTTAGATAAATTCTAATCTACAAAATATCTCAATTGTGTAGTATGCTAAACTCTTGCGGTGCTCTTTTAAATTATAATTTAAATTTATCAAAATGCCAAGTAAATTAGAAAAAAAAGTTTACAACCTATTTAAAAGTTATAACGCATATTCTGCATAGTTCCTTGATTGTTAACATCAATATAATCTGTCATGCATATAACGTCATATTTTACGTAACAATATTTATCATTAGATCAGTTCGCCTACGTGTGTCTTTAATAACAATCGTGTATGAAAGATTATTCTTGAATTATATTATTTGAATTTATTAAGGTAAATTTTTAAAAACATGATTCCTAGGCGTACATAAAAGGTTCCAAGTTGTCAAACGTCAAATAAACAAAAATAAAAGTATATTGAATATTGTTATTTTGTAACACTAAATCTTAATTGTTCTAGGCATGCAAGATGAAAGTCAATCTGAAGAAGCAGACGACGAAGCAGCCGGGCCCTCAAGAGGAGCCCTGCCCAAAAGTAAGTATATTAAAAATATCTATCTACTATAAACATATTTATAAAAGGAGGTTAGCTATGATAACGAGAAAAATACTTACAAAAATGTGTATTTTGTTGTTGTTTATCGTGATGGGTATAAAATATAGAAAACAGCTGTTAAAACTTAAAATTAGTTGGCACTAGCTATTAGTTTTTGGCGGTAGCGGGGTGCGGGTGGGGCGGTGCGACGGGCATTAGAACGAAACTAATAACACGAAGGGCTTTTTCTGAACGTGACGCACGAGTATAGTTGCCGACTCGGCGCGTTGCGAGCGCCGTTGACTTGTAGTGTGCTCTGTGTGTAGTCTGTGGACTTTGTAGATATCGCCGTTTCTGCCAACTGGCCGACAGTTGCGAGTTTCGCGCTCATGAATTAGTTGTGTCGTTGTAGATACCATTGCTGAATATAGTGATTTAAATGGATTAAAAGTAAAAGTGAGGCTGTAACTATTGAACATTGGAGTTAAGAGTGTTTATATGATCAAGGATTTTGTGGACTACCAATGGATACACTAAAAGGTGAATGTTTTTCCTTCATGCTTGGTTTTCTAATTTCAGGAAACGTGAAAATTCACCTATACGTTAGTCTACTCATTGTTATCCTTCTTGTGTTAAATAAACAAGTATATATATAATAACTGTGATGTATTATTTTTATTAAATCTCGTGCCTTTAATGTGCCCGCGTCATATTAACACGTCAGCACATTCTTAAGTGATAGTTAATATTTATTTTAATTAATTAATCTATTTGACATTAATAACTATAATTTACTTAAATCATTCTTTTACATAGAATAAAATTATATACAACTGCTGAGCTGTAACCAAATGTAGTACAAACTCGCGAACAGCTGTGAATGATCTTAAGCCGTTAACTAGAAATTCTAGGAAAATTTGTCAATAATTATTCCGTATTATCAAGTAATTGATTTAAAATTTCAATGATGTGTTTAATTCATCCACTTTTTATATACTTTTAATATTAATTAATACACGTACAAACTATTGACATACATATACTGTAATAGCATTATTGTAACTAATAATATAATGAAAATAGCCTTAATCAGTTTTTATAGTTATAATAAAGAACATATTTTGCTTCTTTCTAATGTCATATTGATAACTCATTATGATCAAATCATTTCTCAGTATTAATTTTCCTACAAATTTTAAGTTTCACAGTTAACAAAATATAGCAGTATCTATTAAATATCATATTATATGATAATATACCTTTATTTTTTACTACAACAGCTTTACTGATTTGAAAGTTTTAATATTATATTTTGCATATACCTACATGTTTTATTATTTCTTTACTACACACACAGTACATTTTTAATCTAAAAATAAATAAAGCCAGAAGTCTACATTTCACTAACAATTCATGACCATATAATTTGTCCTCACTGTACTTATCACCCAATTGTGCCTCTGACTAGTAATTTTCTGCTATGACATCACAATGTCGTATTAACTAATTATCATTAATTTTGTTTGTTTCTTTATACAAGATAAATATACAAGTCCTTGTCCAGATAGCCATTGTTCTATAAATATGGCATCTACATATCAACATTAAAGTTTTACTTTGTTGTATTATAAAAGTAAAACTATACTACTAACGCCATCTATCCGACAATTAAAGCTTTAATGTCCTGCTAAGAAAATATTTACATTATTGGATACAATAATATATTGGATTTAATTTCATTTTTAATACAATATAAATTGTGTCAGATATAGGGTTCCACACAGGAATATATTAAAGGCCTTCAATGAAGTACTATAGTTTTTTACGTGTTTTAATATACTTAAAAATATATAGACCAAATTCACACCAATGAATTTGTTTTTGACTGTCTTCTAATTTAGTCAAAACTTTGCTTCAAAAGGACAGCCAAAACCTATATGAATAAACATGGCGGAAAAATATCTCGATTTTATCCTAACTAACATATAATATATATTATATATTTCACTTACGTATTAAAAATAAACAAATTCTTACAAAACATTTTAAGATCATATCATTTAGTTACTCACTTGTGCTAAAGTGCACTTATTTATGTAAAATCGTACATTTTTTGTAAAATTTAATATTTTTACCCTTTGTTCGTAAAATCGGCAGTAAAAAAGAACTAACTAAGTAACAGTAGAATACAATTTTCCTTCTCGTTTCTCAGAGTACACGTTATAGACGTCTGCGATAGCTTGCGAATTCCCAGTTCGAGTCTAATACTCGTGGGAGTATTTCATCGTGTCGTAATTCGAAATAGCTTGTTGGCGCTCGCAGCTTCCTATTAGAGATATCTTCCTACAATTGCTATTTTCTTGTAATTGCTTTAACATGTCTTCTAATCGGATGTTATTTGTTTACGGATTCTAATTTCTATTCATTCATATTCAAAAATAGCTGATGGGTCACGTTCATTCATTCAGCTTTATCGTATGCCGCTGTTGTATAAATAAGCACCCCATCTGGCGGATGTTCATTTCCTCCGATAGCGTTTCCAGACCATATCCTTTAGCGTTTCTTATGTTTGGCGTGACAAGTGATGGTTTTAAATAAGCTTGCATCCTAATGTACCAGATATCTCTAATTAGGAATAGCGTGTGCTAACATAAGAGCGGTGTAATTGGAATGATACTGCTGAAGATGTAATACAAGTACACATAGCACTGCGTAGGTGCTACAGGCGAGGCATTGGAATTCGAAAGCCGAGCGCCGACCACCCATAGGCATGAGAACGCGGCCCCGTCCCCTTCCCCACGGCTTACTACGGCGCCGCCTCTCGCCGCTCTCTTAAGGCACAATGCTGAATTTCATTTGCTCTCAGCTTATGAACCTTGGATGCGGGCCTTTTATTTTATTTTCCGTGCCTGTCCATTTTAATGGAAGCACATGTCGAAATGTTGTAAGTGTTGCTCTACAACTGAAAACATATATTATATTTTTTATGATTCATTACAATTTTTCGCTAATCACATTTTGAAAAAAAGCATGGTATCAAAATTAACTATTGTTTCATAAAAAATATATATATATTAAATAATATCAGCAGCATTTTGTAACTCTAGAATTCCTAAACATGTAAAAGTTTCACTATGGAATGCATTCAGTTTTGACAGGTCCCATAAATATATATACAACTATATGTTACAGTCCGCATTCCTCACCGTCACTTTTTTCGGTACTGCTTAGAACCGGCTTGCAGTACGGCCACATTCCACAGGGCCTTTTTTACGCTGTGTGGTCGCGGTTTCCGCCGGGGACGGCAACGCCTCGTCTCAAATATGAATGAAATCCAGTCGGTGCGGCAACGTCGCGCCAGACGCTATCCTGATTGAGAATTACATCTCTCCCGCGTCGTCCCTTCTCGCTTGTTCGTACTATCATGTAGAATGTAGATGAATAAGTGTGCGGGGCATAGCAACAGCTTGAATCGCGGTGGCCATACTTTATTTACCATGTGTCAACCACACGCGATAATTACCATAGCCGAGCTTATAGAGGACAGCCGTGTTGGTGTTCACGTTGGTCTTAACAAAAGATAAGATCTTGTGAGCGTTGCGTGTAACATAAATAGTATTTAAAAATATGTACAAATATTCTTTATATTTAGGTCTGTATAAAGTATATATAGTTCGACCACATGCTTTTGTCAATAATGACCTCGTAAATGGAACAAAACATAATGGTGTGAGACCCTAATACAGACGACACAGCTGTGCCAGGCACCCCACGTAGGCGAATTTGAACCCTCCTAAAAGTGTGCACGCATGCGCAACAGTTACGTCGAAGCTGCTCGCGACCCTACGCGACATTACAAACAAGAGAGCTTACTATGCCCGACTCGTCGTACGCCATTATATCAATATTTCACTAAATTATATTATTTACAGTTTTAACTCTTATTAAATTTTCTCTATAATATAAAAATGTGCGTTGTGTGTGTTACGTGAAACACGTGTGAATACAAACCCAAAAATGCCGTTGCTAGTGGACAATAAACCCCGAAATGGTAATTATTGATCGCTTTTTTTCTGCAGCCACTAAATGTTAACTCGGACCTAGTTTTTGTAAAGTCGTTCGTGTATTATATAATATGTTTAAATAAAATCAAAGTTCGGTTTAGTAAATAACATTTAGGTAACTTATCTTTAATCAATCACATTAATGTGATATAATTATTTTTTTTGTTTTTAAACATTTCTAAATAGTTATTGGTTAAGATAAACAATGTATTTTATATATTTTAACAATAATTAAAAAGTAAGTAGGCCTAAGTACTAGAAAAAATTGATTGCGGTCGTTCAGTGCATGCGCACTAAGTGCACGCAGAGGGCACGGAATGGGTGGAGGCTGCAGAATGTAATGGCCGCGAACTTGTTATATTTTGAAGACAATCGTTTACTCCTTCATCGTATATATTATATTATTTATTATATGTATAGATGTTTTAACATACAGTATTTAGTAAGCAAAATCATATATTTTATTAGATATAATTTGTTTATATGTATGAACTGTGAAGATGTTGTCCATTGATTGTATACTTCTAATATTGTATACTTTTTGATGATATTTTTTTTTGATAGTATTACTATAAATAAATATTTAATATATTTATAAATAAAGTAATAACTTATACTTTTATTCTTTACAGTTTCTGCAAATGCACCACCTGCTGCGGAGATGTTAGCACAACTTCTTAAAAGTCGTCAACTTGTGCTGTCACCTCCTGGTTGTGCTTCCAACACAGAAACCCCTTCGACTTCACCCACTTCTGTGTCACCTTCGTCTTCCTTTGACAAGCCCGACAACCGGGAACGCGATGTGTTCGCTTTCTGCCCGGACGCCGCTGACATGCGACGCGAAGACGAACGGCTAAAGACATTTAACGAATGGCCCGTCTCATTTTTATCTCCAGTATCACTCGCAAAGAATGGCTTTTACTATCTAGGCCGCGGTGATGAAGTACGTTGCGCGTTTTGCAAAGTAGAAATTATGAAATGGGTTCCGGGTGACGACCCCGCCACGGACCATCAACGATGGGCTCCTCAATGCCCTTTCTTAAAAAGGCAGGCAGGCTCCGGCAACGTGCCCATGGACACCGCGGCGACGCCGGCGGGCCGCGACGAGTGCGGAGTGCGCACACCCGCGCCCGCGCCCGCCGTCCGCATGCCCGGCCCTGTGCACCCTCGGTATGCCTCCGAAGCTGCCAGATTACGCAGTTTCAGCGATTGGCCCCGAAGTATGAAACAGAAGCCTGAAGAACTAGCCGAAGCGGGATTCTTTTACACCGGGCAAGGCGACAAAACTAAGTGCTTTTATTGTGACGGTGGGCTAAAAGACTGGGAGAACGATGATGTGCCGTGGGAACAGCACGCGCGCTGGTTCGATCGCTGTGCGTACGTCCAATTGGTCAAAGGACGAGAGTATGTCCAGAAAGTGATCACAGAAGCGTGCGCCATTACCGCCCCCAAAGAGCAGCCCGAGGTGCCCGTCAAACCTACAAACAATAATGCTGACAATAACATAGAAGACACAAAATTATGTAAAATTTGTTACAACGAAGAGAGGAATGTAGTTTTCGTACCGTGCGGCCACGTGGTCGCCTGTGCGAAATGTGCGCTCTCGACAGACAAATGCCCAATGTGTCGAAGGACGTTCACGAATGCAGTGCGGTTATACTTCTCCTGAACTGGTCCGCTCGGGGACTGGTTGTAGTGAATACGCACGCAGCGTCTGAAACACGCTCGTGATCGCTTTGCCGCTCCTCAGTACAAAGCGGCGGACTTGATGGGTTGCTAAGGCAGTGCTAGTGGAACTTGACATGTGTCTCATATTGTACATTATATTATGATGGAAAATTCAAATTGGAAATTTATTATCAAAATAAAAATAAAAAATTAGCAGATTTAAATTTGTGATATAATTTTGCATTGATAGCTAGTGTTCATTAAAGTTCAATAATTATAACAAATAAATGCTGTAGACAGAAGTGTACATATTAGCTTTACATTAGATACTGAAATAAACTAATGAAAATTATTTATGAATCACAACAGAATTTAATTATTATTTCGTCCTGTTAATATATTTATCATAATGTTAATTATTATTTACGTGTTTTCTTATCCACCACCTACCTACCTACATAAAGTTAAAAAAAACTTAGTTTAAAGCAAAAAGTTAATATAACCACTTGTTTAACATTTTGAAAATTTGAGAAATAACGGCCATGAATTCCATTTTATTGAACATATACATATCTACAATAACTTATTTAGTGAAAGAATAACATTTTAAAGTAATACACAAGTTAATTATTCATCTACCTAATGGCCCAAATTATTTAAATATATTCTGAATGACTAATTGTAAAAATGTAATTGGGCCAGAATTCGATTTACTATTGTAATTGTTCTTGTTCATAATAATAAATTAAAGTATCTTGTAAATCAATTTCGGTTTTATGACGTTATTAGTTAGCACAATTATTATTTAGATTTTATTAATTTAGGGTTCTTAGACACCTAGTTAAATTAAAGAATTTCCCAAAATGGGCTGAAAGTATGAACACTGCATACATAGTTCACACTGGCTACCCTCCAAAATATACACTTTTCTTGGAAAAGTTCTAATAAACTTTTTTATTGCAATAAGATATAAGTATATGATCAATAATGGTGCTACATCTCTTCTCTCTGAACCCTGGGGGAGAGGGAAAACGGCCTATCAGGGCCTAGGCCCTGGGCAGTCCCCCTTGGTCCTCTGCCCGTTACGATCAGCTTCACCCACGACTATGGATGGGTCACGTGGTGAGGCCTAATGTTGGCCTTGCTTAAGGTTTTCTTCCCAAGGGATGGAAAATGTGGAGGGTGGGAGAAGGAATGAGCTGACCGGGCGATTAGCCTAGCCGGATAAGAGAGTTTCCATTTAACTCTGGTACCCTGCATGACCAGCGGCGGAGGAATCTTCCTGCTACCCCCTAACAATACAGCTTGAGTCTTAGCTACATTGAGTGTCAGTATCCACTCAGCCTGCCAGTTGGTCAGCAGATCCAGGGACAGCTGAAGAAGGGAGGTAAGCTCTCATCATCATGGACTTCGTAAGTAGTTCCAGCACCGGTGTTCAGCACCTTGATGGGAAGGCCGGGGTGCCGGATCCGGCCGAACGATTCCTGTTCGCAGCGGCTAGGATGTTATGGACCACCCTCGCTACCTGTAGATTGGTCGAGAAAAATCCAAAATCAAAATAGTAGCAGCCTCGCAAAGACACACAGTTACATTTGTTTTAGGCTCACTATCCTAAACTAATACATGAAAGTGTCATCAAGGTGTATGATTGATTAACATATGAAATCTTATTTGATATAAACTTAGAGGATTCGTTGTGTCTTTAAACTATCCATTATTTTAAGTTAACTAAATATTTCTGCTAATATCGGCGTTAATTCATTCAACATGAAATCACGAATTCGGGTGGAAATTGAAGAATCATATTTCTTGGTCTTCACTCAACCTAAGTTATGTGGCATTTCAGTATCATAATAAAATAAAAATATAACTAGTCGAAGTTTCTCAATAGTAAATATCTCGTCCGTACTCCACAAAGATATACGAAAAAAAACGTACCCTTCAACTGCTGTTGTAGCTACAAAACACATCAAAGTATATTTGATGTCCTCTTTTATTTTTTTATTCTATAAAAACTTTCTACTTTGATTTGTTATACATATAACATAACATAATTCACAATTAAAGTTGACTTTTCTACTAACACATAGAAGACGAATTACAAAAAATATTTACTATTCGACTGGGTAGTAAGTATATTTTTAGAAAACGTTGAAGCATGTCGCGCACGTCGTACGCGTGGCTTAGCAGTCAGAGCGCTTGGACGGTTTCCAACAGGCGCGGGTTCGAATTCGTTCGTTAAAATTTATTTTATACGTTTTCGAAACATGTTTTTCAATTTCCAAAGTGTATGAATAACATAATATTAATAGGTAAGTGTTTGAAATAAAAGAAAACATAATGCAAAAGTTCTTTAATAAGAAATTATAAAACAGTAACCAATGATTTCACATATTTATTATTATGATTTAACAATTCCTGCTTGAGTTTGTCGATTTCTTGCATCATTTCTTCATCTGACGAGATGGACTCATTTACTTTTTTGCACTTACGTAAGAAGTCTATTATTAATTTTTTGCCTTCCGACGTTTCTTCAGATTTGAGGGCAGCTTCAGCTTCAAACAGATTCACTTCCAGTTCCGCTTGTATTCCTTCAGCATACTGAAAAATGATTAAATACTATAAAAAACTCTAAAGAGACTTTCGTGGCGCAGTGTGATAAAGTCTGACGTAAACGCAATCGGTTGTGGGTTCGAGGGGAAATTATTATACTTAAAATATCGTAATTTCCCCGCTCTGGTAAGAAATCGCGATTTTGAGGCAATTTCTTGGAGAATGGACTGTCTTGACACTAAAGGAAAAGCTAGTGTGCTTTTTTGTAGATTTATATTTATTTGTTACTTATACTGATATAATAAAGAAGAATGCATCTACGAAGCGGTAAGATTGCTTTATATGACCAATCAATAAATCCTCTTAGTAATCTCGTATACGAATATATCATTATTTAAAGTTTTACAATCTATGCGTAAATACTTTTTGGATTTGTTGTATTAAATAAGCTGAAATACATATAAATTTTATAAAAAATTTTTTTTAATAGTTTTCATTTAATTGCTTTCCACTCCACTTTTAACATAAAGTTGACCTTTTTCTAAAGATTATAATATATTAGAATTAAAAGTTTAAGTATCAAAATAACAATAAGAATCAATTTAATATAGATGGAGTTGTGAAGTATTATTTGTAAATTAAAGCAAAATATATAAAATAAACTATAACGTCTATCAATTATCTATGACAAATATTATAAAAAACACCTTTACAACAGATTTAGGTATACTATACCTATTTAGGTATATATATTTAGATATTAAATAAAAGAACACCAAGAGAATGAGCTTCCACCAACCAGTTGTCAGTACAGACTATCGTAAGAAGAGGAAATAAGTGATAATTGAGTATGAAGACTTCAGCATGCAAACAGTTTGGTGCACAAAAAAATATTATAATAAAAAAGCTCTTTAGTAACAGATTTAGGTAGACAAGCTAATTTAGACTTAGACTTACTAACGTTTAGACCAAAGGACTGAGTCTCTGGTGCGGGCACTATTGTATAAAGGAGAATTAACTGGTACATTTAGTAGAGGCTTGTCTTAGGTGGGGTCATGTCATGGTAAATTTTTCCACAAGTTATTTTGAAAAGAGAATAGAAACATATAGAAATACTAAGTCTAATTTTAATGCTAAACAATGTATCCTGATTAAGGTGTCAAATAATAAAAGGACTAAAAATATAAAAAATACTATTAAAACAGATTCACATAGACCTACTAACTTAGCAACGTGTAGGCTAAGATATTGAGACTCTGGTTGGACTTATCTTAGGTTTGTAAATTTTCCCATAAAGATTTATTTCTCATTTTGTGAAGATAAACACAAATACTAGGTCCCTATGATCTGATAAGCCTAATTTTTACATTTAAGTAAATAAATATAGATCATGTATCCAGGTCAAAATGTCAAATTAAAAAATATCTTAATAATAGGTTCAGGTAGACCAGCTAACTAATCAACGTGTAGACCAAGAGAATAAGTTTTTGGTCTTGGCATTATCTTATCTGAGGGCTACCGTAGCTCAGTACGATAGCGTCTGACTGTATACACGATGGTTGTGGGTTCGATTCCCAATGGAGGTGACGTGACAAATAGCGGCGTTGAGTACCACCATTCAACATGCAATGATTGGGGTGGAAAGAGGAGAACGGACGGTATCTTAACACTTTGATCTCTCTGCCTACCCTAAAGGGTATTATGAGGTAAAACGCGTGAAACTGAAAAAAAAACTAAACTATCTTAAGAAGGGGAATAAACTGGTCATAGTAAATTTTCAAATAAAAAAATACAAAAGTGATAAGCATTATTTGAATACTTAAGTTGTGAAAATAAAAATAAAATA
This sequence comes from Podotricha telesiphe, assembly GCA_038994665.1. NCBI lineage: Eukaryota > Metazoa > Arthropoda > Insecta > Lepidoptera > Nymphalidae > Podotricha > Podotricha telesiphe. The sequence continues at coordinate 2,455,548 of JAOYRR010000241.1, forward strand.
TAATGATTAGACAAAATTACAGTGACTGTATCCAAATCAGGTTGAAAAAAAATAATTATGACAACAATTTTAAAAATACCTTAATAACTGATTCAGGTAGACCAGCAAGCTTAGCTACGTGCAGTCCAAGCGATTGAGTCGCTGGTCCTGGCACTATCTTGTGAAGGAGTACAAGCTGGTCGTTTATTACTGAGGCTTCAGCGTGAGAGTTCACTATGATGTTAGGATGCAGACTTGCCAGCTGCGTGAGCTCGTGATAGTGAGTCGCGAAGAGGCAAAAGCATTTGCTTTCTGTTGCTAATTTTCTAGAAGGAAAAAAAAATGTTTTGGTAATCGAAACACCGAATGAACTCCACTTTGTTCTGTTAAGAAGTCAATTTAGAATTTTTTTGAATATTAGTTTACCATGCTTTATCAAACCAGACTAAGGAATGATTTACTTAGTTACGTTAGTAAAATTCGTTTAAAAGTTATGCGTTAAAATTATAAGGGTTATATTATACTTATTTATATATTTCTTGTATTTTATTGCAGAAAACATTAAATATAACGTTTTAATTATTGTGGTGCAGTGTGACACAGTCTGCCTGTAAACGCGATTGGTTGTGGGTTTGATTCTCAATCGGGGGAATGATCATCATTTAAATATTTTCATTTCTCTGCTCTGGTACCCTGCTAAGTGGGAAAAAGCGTGAAGCAGTAAAATAGTAATCATTTTAAAATAGAGAGGCACGCGAATGATTAAGACACAAAAATAGAAAAGTAAAAATAAATAAGTCCTTGGTTAATTAAATAAAAAAAAAATTTTTTTTTTTTTATATTACACTACCGACGCTCGCGGCTTCGCCCGCATGAACTATAGCTGTTTTGTCGTGAGAGACCTTGGAAGCTAAATAAAACGGGAAAAAAGAGTAGCTTATCTTCATTCCAAGATCCTCAAGTATCTCTTTACAAAATGTCATAGCATACGACTTAGCGATTTCGCAGTGATGACGTCATAGACAGACAGCATTGATTGCTTTAGACTTTATAAAGCTATTTACATTCTATATTAAATTTCCGTTCTAACGAACATATTTATTTAAATATAGATTAACACCATATGGGTTAAATAAGCTTCGCAAAAATCCATTAATTTTCAAAAATTTTAGTAGTAAAAGCAGTTATTCCGTCGAAGATAGGCCCTATGGAGAAATTCTCGGTAAAAATGTAGCTTTCTAACGGTAAAAGAATTGTTAAAATCTAAGTTAAATCCAAGCAAACAAACAAACAAATCTTCTTTATAATATTAGTATAGATAAAAAACATATTTATAAAAATAGAATACTCTGCGATAGCCCATGCAATTCCACAGCCATCATAGGTCGATGTTCCTCTGCCAAGTTCATCCACTAATACTAGCGAATCTGGTGCTGCAGACTGTAAAAATATAATTAAGAATAGATTTGTAATAATATTAGTATATGAATAGCGTGGCTCTAAATATTTAAACATTCAAAAATATTAACAGATCTTAGAATTACTCGAATTTATTTATAATAACATGCATGCATTAAGAGGTTGCTCATAGTGGACGAGGCGAAAGAAGAATGTAAAAGTTTAAACATAATAACAATAACAATTATGTAACTGGGAGACATATTATACATAGAATATTATAAATATAATATACATAGAATAGATGCTACATGCCAACACGCAATACAGCCGCGGATTCAACCATCTGCATCATGAATGTGCTCTGTGGCCTTTGTATGCTTGGCAAATTAAATAATATAACAAGTTTTTCCATAAACACATATTCTCATCTTGTAAACACCTCGATAATCTAATCTGACAAATACATTAAAAACGATAGGTTATATAATATTCACACAAAATGCATATACTGTAGTCACTTAGATATAAACATAACAGAACATAACCGCGGACTCGACCGCCTCCATCGAAAAGGCGATGTCCCTTTCCCTCTTGCCCTCACAGTCGGCGGCAAAGAAAGCAATATAAAAAATAAAGACATTTTCCATACAAAAATATACTTATCTCGTTAAAATCTAAAAACTAATAATAAACTGGCAAATTGAAAAAATATTTACTATATGTTATAATTTATATATCAGAACACTAACACGTAATATAGCCGCGGATTCCACCATCTCCATCATGAAGGTGCTCTGTCCCTTTCCCTCGCAGTCGGCAGCGCCGACACGCGCGCTCACCGAGCGCAAGCGCGGCACGAGCGCGCGCGACGCCGGCACGAACGCGCCCGAGTGCGCGAGCAACGCCGCCACGCCGCACGACCTCATCCACGTCGACTTACCACCCATGTTTGCGCCTGTTACTATGTGCATTACGCATTCGTCTGGAAATTATAGCTTGATTTTTAATAATTCATATATTTAAATTGCAAAATTGGTATAAAATATCTGTTTTGCTACTGATATTCTATACTAGATCCTATTTTTCGGCAATAATTAGTTAAAATGGCAATAAAACATTATACATTAATTATATAGGCAAATTGGAGTTGTAATTTTGCATTAAAAAATTAAAAATGTACATTACATATTTTGTTAAAGACAGATGCTGTATTTATTATATTTCATTAATTTTGTATCAAAAAATATAAAATATTAAATTTAATTATTTAGTTTTTACCGATGAATTTTTTTATATACATCCGATCGTATGTAAATTAATTGAAAATCTTGTAAATGTCGCCAAAACTTCACTAGTCGCTATAAGTAACCCTAAAGTATTTGCGAGTTTTATATAGAATTACTTTAGATATGACATATATCGTTTACTTATAGTAGTAAAAACATATTTGTTAACATATTGTTGTAAACATATTTGTTCTATTTGCTTGTAACTTAAAAAAAAATTATAAATCTTATTGTTTTATTATTACAAAAAGTAAGTGAATCACAGCTATGGGTATGGTATATATAGTATATCCTATACAGCCCGGATAGCTCAGTTGGTAGAGCATTGGACTTTTAATCCAAGGGTCCAGGGTTCAAGTCCCTGTTCGGGCGTGCACACTTTTGTTTCTTTTTAAATTGATTACATTAATATAATTAAAAATATATATTATATTTAATAAGATTGTATATTGAAGTGTTAAGTTTCTAATTTTATATTATTTTAGAAAATAATTATATATCCGAAAACCATATTTAACAAGAATGTTATTGTAATATAGTAGATTCTAAAATATAATTTCAATTAAAAAATGTTTTTTTCCTTACTAAAAAAAGAAAAATTTAAATACCTCGTTTAAATATCACATCATTGGGTATAAAAGATACACCTTCCTGCACTTCCAAGCATGGATGTCTTAGATCTTTCAATATGAATTCATCTAAGCTTTCAGTTACTTGTGGTCTGCAGTACGGGTATGGGGCAGTAGTTGCTGATATTGCAAAAGCGACTAACACGTCTAAACGGGACAGTATATGCGACAGACAGAATAAACATTCTGAATAGCCAGCTGAAAAAGTTCAAGAATAGCTTAAGATTTTTTTAGTATAAAATAAATTTGACAAATGTATTTTGAAAGAACTTTATCTTAAATAATATTTACTTGTCTCTTCACAATCAAAAAACTACATCGTCCGCGTATAATAAATTATACAATATTTTAGTCCATAAATATAATACATTTATAGAATATATAATATTTTGTTAACATTTATTGAAGTGTTATTCCCACACTAAGGAAATTGAAAAAGACATATTTAGAAAACGTATAAAAAATTTACAAACAGTAGAACGCATGGCTTAGCGGTCAGAACGCTTGAACGGTTTTCAAGAGGCGCGGGTTCAAATCCCGCCGCGTTCAAATTTTTATACGTTTTCTAAATATGTCTTTTAGAATATATAATAGTTGTGTAAATGTTGTTAGAAAGAAAAATAACACTTTTTTATTGTACATGACATTTATTACTGTTGCAGTGTGTACGTTTAATACATTAATTTAAAACCATTAAAAATATCTTATTCAAAAAGGTCTTATTTGGCTGCAATATAATCCTTTTAACGTTGACCCCAATTATCAATAGCAGCACACACTCTTTCTATGGGAAAATACTTCCAATGCCAATTGTATGGATTGTTTTAAGGACTCCAAATTATCATGGCGGTTAGAGCAAGCCTGACTCTAAAACTGATCATAAATCATAATCCAGTTGATTAAAATCAGTACTAGGTGACTGCCAGACAAGCCAGAAAAGTCCGGTACACAAACATTTGACTAATACCAAGCGTATGTAGGATTTTAGAAATTGTATTTGTCACCATACCAACTCTATGTAATGCAATCAAAAACACAATATATTGGCACGAAAATAAGAAAACAATTAATAATCATATAAAAAGACAGATTCCAAATTCAAAACTATTTTGTTTATTTATAACAATAAAAGTATTTATGGCCAGACTAAGTATAGGCATGTATGCCATCGTGACGCAGTGGGACACTTGGGGTGTCTGACTGTAAACGTGATTCGTTGTGGGTTTGATGCCCAATCGGAAGAATATTTAAAATATTTTTATTTTTCCGCGCCGTACCTAAGACAATGCGAGTTCCGCCACTCAACATGCAATGACTCGATTGGATGGAAAGGGGAGAAAGCAGTGTTTTGACATTAGGTCCTCCTCTTCCACCACCATCCGCCCTACTATGGGGAAGATTTTTTTTTAATTCTTATTTATGCTTACCAGCAATTCCGATGATTTCGGTCACCACTTTGTCTTGTTCCTTTTCATACGCAGCTTTAGTTTCGTTATAATCTTCAGTAATTTTATCTAAAGCGCTCGTTTTGAATCTAACTCCGCTTTTAAGCGCATCGATTATTGTATACTTTTTATTCCCACGAAGGATTTGCTCTTCTTTCAAAGTCACTCTGTAGTAAGTATAATTAATTTTATTTTTATAACTTAAATTATCATTCTAAAGAACATTAATTATTGTTTTATTAATTGAAAAGCTATCAGATATACAAGCACCTTTTGTCCTCATATACAAGATGAATATGTTCAACGTAGCTTAAAATTAGAATACAAAGTATACTATAAGAAAAAAAAATCTTATACAAATAATATAAAAAGAAATAAAAATAAACATCTTCAGAACGATCCAAGCGTTCTGATTGCTAAGACATATTACGGTTTCCAAAAGGTGCGGGCTCGAATCTCGCTACATTAAAATTTTTATACATTTTTTGTTTTTATCTATAACTTGTTTATTTTGTTAACATTTTTTAAAGTGTTATTCCCACACTTAGGAAATTGAAAAAGACATATTTAGAAAACGTATAAAAATTTGAACGCAGCGGGATTTGAACCCGCGCCTCTTGAAAACCGTTCAAGCGCTCTGACCGCTAAGCCATGCGTCCCACCTCCAGCTACGTTGAAATTCTTATACGCTTATTACAACTTATATTTGTTGTTAGCATCTCTGTAGAGAGATTTTTACAAATTTCTGCTACCCAAAGATTATTCTACGAACAATCGTCTGGCAAGAGAGAATGCTATTTATTAAATATATATTTTGTTAACATTTTTTAATTTTTTAATATGTCTTTATAACTTGTTTGACAAACAAAATTACAATCCAGTAAGTCAAAAGTAATTTCAGATTTTAACAATACAAGCAACAATACTATTTTAAGTTATAATAACAATTATATAAGGCACCTGAGGCAAAATCCATTTTGATTGTTGTTTTCTAATTTGATAGCTTTTCCAGCGTCCATGCCGAGGTCTCTAGCAGCTTTATTAAGTTCCTTTTCTGCGAAATTTTGAATTTTCTCCAACTCTTCTGCTAAGCTCTGCAGTTGAACCAATCAAAATGATGGTTTCACTAGAAAATCCCCTGAAATGGATAGTCACAGAAATTAATTATTATTAAGCATATGTTAAAACATATTTTTAATAATATTTATTTATAATCAAAATTGAGGCCACCATGGGACAGCGTTAGACTGTAATCGTGATTGCGAACAAGACAAAGTGCGATGTTGAATCCCACAATTCAACATGGAGAATGGAGTGCATTGACACTAGGTTTTTTTTATTATTGTTATTTAACACTAAGAAAATCACCAAATTTTTGGTTTGGATTAGGATTTACCATAAAACGGAGTGTTTTAGTTCTTTGCCCTTTGCTATGCTCCATGGAGTAGAACGACAATCTAAATAAAAAATATATATCAATCTATACCTCTATCAATAGCATTCATATCTACAGTAGTTTCTATCATTTGCTGAAACTTGTCTAAATCATTGTTTAATTCTGATATAGGCTCAGTTAAAGATGAATGTACAGTTGGACTGTTTGCTTCACCCAAGCATTGTAACAAATGTGGTAATCTATTTATTGCCTAGAACAGTTAAAATAAAAAAAAATTTATATATTATATGCGAATCATAATTGATTATTATTATAAATTAATCGACTAAAATGAAAAAGTAGAAAATTATTTAGTCTAATATAATAAATAAATTATTCTAGTGAGTTTATTTATTAAAATAGGTTTTTTTCAATCAAATTTTTCGGTGATTTGTGTACATTAAAAGGTAAACAAAACAAAATACCTGATAGATTCTATAACAATCTTTACAAAATTTGCACTTTTTCGTGTGAGGGCGTCTCGCTAAAGCTTGCAAGTCTGGTATTCTTTTTAAATGCTCTTCATGTAATTGCAAACGGAGCTGTGAATTTTCGACGAGGAGTTCGACTATGTCCAACCTCTCATTTATAAGGTTAATGTCTCTTAGTGGTTGACGAAGCCATTGGGCTAAAAGCCTGAAATATGTTAAAATCTCTTTAGTAATACATTGAATATATTTACGAAAAAATAATTTAGAGGTAGGACAAACAGTAACAGAATAAAAATCTATAATGTTTAAAAATGTAATCAATCTGTTTGTATGTGCATATATATCTATTTAATGGATATGAATGAAACTTTTTTTGTTATATAGTTACTAACCCTGAGTTGGACTTAAAGTATAATTGATTTATAAGAATGGAACACCTGATATGGAATCACAACAGCTAAACTACATGAAAAGAACTTAATAAAAACTGTTCAACGTGGTTGAGTGAGGCACTTTCCATTCACCTACACTGCGGGTCTGAGTATTGGTACGTTCAAATTCTTATGTTTTCTAAAAATCAATTTCTTGTCTTAATTGTGTAAATAACACTGAAAATATTTTTAAAAAAGCTATAATATATCTGTGTACTATACTGGCGGATTCTGCATATAAGCTTTGTGTATTTCTTACAAAGTAAATGAAGAATCACTTTGATTAAATCAATTAACGTCATCGTGACGAAAGTGTAAAGTGTTAAGACACTGTAAGTTGTATACCCAAAGGTTTGTGAGTTCGATCATCGCTAGGGAATAATTATATGCTTTTTTATTTTCGCAGTCTAATAAGACAAAGGAGTTTTATGATTGTTAGGTCCTGCCAAAAAAAAGGAGTCTACAGAATGGGGCCTATTGCTGTCTACCCTGCTTAAAACAGATGATGAGTAAATATTAACCAAAATACTATCGAGTATTATAAGATGACTTGACATGACTTTCATATGTAAACACCGTATCAATGACAACTTACCTCTTTCCGTGTTGTGTTCTACATCTGTCTAGAAGTCCCAACAGACTCCTAGAAGGAGAATGGTTCATATCACCCAATTCTGGCAAAACATTGAGCGCTGTCAACGCAGCGGCGTCTAAGTGAAGGAAGCAATCTGCCTGGATTGTTGTTAGTCGAAATCTAAAATTAGAACAAAATAGGTATAAAGTGCTGGTATAAAATAATTTTTAAATAGTATCTGCAATTCTATAGTGAATATTTAAGTTGTGTAATAAATATTAATACGACACTGTGAACTATGACCTACTTTTAAAAAGTACTAAAGGATATAGGAATCACAGATAGTGCTTCGAAGATGTTGGAATCCTATCTTTCCAGCCGTACCCAGATAGTACGAGTAAGACGAATACAAAGCAATCCTCAAATTATCACTCATGGAGTACCGCAAGGATGAGTCTTAGGTCCATTGCTTTTTCATATTTATATTAATAACATCCACACTATTGACTTATGTGGCGATATATCGTTATGCATATAACGACACCAGACTTTTTTATTTTGAAAGTAAACTAGAAAATATTATAAATGATGTTCAAGAGAAATTAAAGCGCTTGAACATCTGGTTCCAATCCAACTTGTCCACAGTCAACCCATCTTAGTCATCTTTAATTATTGTATTTGCCTTAACAAATTGATCAATAAGATTTCTGATTCTTGGACTGATTCTTAATAGCAGAATGACATAAAAACCTCATGTAAAATGAAATCTTACATCTTTGATAGGATTATTTATGAACATAGTTCATGACATATAATTCCTTCATTAAGCCGCTTATTAATTATTTGATTGAAAGTTTGGGGGTTGGCTTCAAAAACCAGGTTTTCCAAATAGCACAAAACAAATTAACAAAAATGTTATTTAATTATGATTTTCTTGCTCCTACCAAACGGATATATAAAGAAACAGGGTTCCTGAATATTTATCAAACTTATATATATTATAGCTGCCTCTTAGTCTGTAAAATTTTGAGTAACTATATATATATACAAATATTATATTTACAAAAAAAAAAAGATATCCAAAAAAATTGATTTTGGGAATGCAAATGATATAAAACTTTACAAGTCAAGAACTAATTATAAAGATATTAAAGAGCCAAAGGCACCATGAATCATTAAAAGATTACTTAAACATAACGTTAAAAATATTACATAAAAAAAAAAACTGAAATATATATAAAAAAAATATAAAATAAAAAGTAACTAAACTTTTAAATAATACTAAACATTAGGATATATTAATATATAACTGCTTATTATGTGTAAATTAATATGTAAAGAGTGACACTTTCAGTTGCTCTGATGTATACTTTACCATATTCAATATCTACTCTACATTTTATTTGTTAGCATAGTGAACTGATACTCACTTGATAGCTCAGTGTAATGTACCCACAAAATTGTATTAAGTGCATGTACATGTTATTATCTCATGTAAGGGAATTTGATTCTTATGACAAATAAATACTCTTTAACCATAATATGACTACCAAACATACAGTACAGTCATATTAATATTACTGAATTGTATGTTTCCCTTGTAAATAAATAACATAATAGACATAACATGACTGTAAACGCTATTATAGCTGGTACGATTTCTACTACGGCGAAAGATTGTTTTAAGAATATTTTCATTTCCCTTCCTTCCTTTTCCTTTAGTAAAACATAGCGCGGAGTTTAATTCTGTCATTCAATAAGCAACAGATATATAAATCTTAAGCATTTTATGTAAAATACATTACTGTAAATTTAAGGACGGAAAAAATAGGTCTGATCATTTCATAACAAATGATTAATGCCATGACCGAGAATTCTTTCTATCATTACCGTGAATAAATATAAGATGTTAAGAAAACTTTACAATAAATTATCGATACATGATTGTTCATTATTTATATCTGTAATGTAGGTCACATTCGAAGGATTTATTTAAGACTATAATAAGTGCTTGGACATAATACAATACAAGAAAAATAAAATATAATTATACCAAAAATGTTAATATTTATACAAAATTTATATATGCTCGTATTGTTTTATTGCAATTGAATTGTATTGTAGATACACGACTATCATCAGTTTAAACTCTAGAAGCAATCCCCACGAGGTTGTAGGTTTGAAAATCTTTTTCATAAACATTGTTCTTTCTGTACTTACACTCTGGTTACAGTCGGGACTCGTTTTAATATCATAGTTACGGGTTGTAATATTATTCGAGAAAAGATTAATATTTATGTTAGGTAACAGAGCGGAGAAATGGAAATATTTTAAATAAAATCTCCTCCAATTGGGAATTGAAGCAATTGCGTATACATTCAGATTGTGTCAGACGCACTGCACCACGATGGCCTCAATAAAATATAATTGATTTTTTGAATTAACTAAACAAGCCAACAAGGCATGGCATGTGTCTTCAATCTCTTCGTAAAAAATATAATTACTATGTTCTCACTATATAATAGAAATGGTTATCGCCTCACCTTCCAAAATTAGTGCTGTCATTTAACAAAGACGTATATCTTATAGCAGCAGCTAAACTAGTCATGGCCACAGACTGTCTTGTCTCTGGAAACGAGTTGGCGTCATGTTGCTGGTTTTCTTTAAACTTAAGAAGTCGATTTAAGTCCTGTATGAGCCCTTCAGTAGAAAATTCCGCCTTTTTGACTTTCGTCAAAGTAGTATTTGCTCTCTCCATTACTTTTTTTAATAATTTGTACTGAAAGTTAAATTAACAATTAACAAATTTTTGACCCGTTTGAAATGCATATTTTTTCATAGATAAATATATTGAATATGAAATATTATGTAGATATTATCAAATGTATTGTGATTTTTTTAAATACTGTTAATTAAGTATGTACATATATATCTAAATATATACATTTAATTTTCCACATAGTAGGTATTTGTAATGACAATAGGTCACACACTCACAACAGACAAGTGATAACAGATTGATAAACCTAGACTCTAAGAATTCTGTGAATTCTTGTAAAATCGCTAAAAAAATATAACCACTGATTATATTCTTAATAGAAATTTGGACTTACATCTTCATTATCACTTTGTATTATAACACATTCAGAGGGCGCCATTTGTACTGTAATAGTTTCTAGTTCTGTGAGTAGATCGTCATCGGTGAATTCAGACACCGACAGGATAAAATCGCCGTGCGATATACATGCCACACCTAGTAAACGACCCTGGAAATTTAAATGATGTTATTTAAATATATATATATACGTAGCATTATTCTAGGTAACCCGTCCACACGTTCCAGTTAACTAAGCTTTAAGTTTTTAAAGCTTTTGGTTTGATCCGTTGAAGGAAGGCAAAACTTCGATAATGATGGAACACCATTTAACAAGAAATTATATTATTATTTACAACTATAATTTTTCACCAAATTAAGTTTAATTTAACTTCTAAGTAAAGTACGAATAGAAAGGGCCAAATCTATTTTTAACTATAGTGGCACTTTTTAAATAAAACTATTGCAAATTTTATGAAGAATTACAATCCTTACTTATATTTTCGGTAGATACTTTAATATGTAAAATAAAAATTCTTTTAAAAAAGACATATTTAGAAAACGTATAAAAATTTTAATGCAGCGGGATTTGAACCCGCGCCTCTTGAAAACCGTTCAAGCCATGCGTTCTACACATCCAGCTACGTTGAATTCTTTTAATTACACAAGAAACGATCGCTCTAAGTTTATGAATACTTAACTACTTTTAACTTACCTAATATACATTTATAAGAAACAGGTCAAACATACTTAATTTGATTGATTTTGCAAAAATACCCATTGCCACTTCTAGTCAAGTGTTTTCCAGTTATAATAATAAAATTAAAGAATTCTCAAAGATTATCGTGAGTAATATATTATCTCCGAAATTGGTAATTAAATGTGAAATTATATTTAAGGAAAATCTGTAGAAGTAATATAAATATATATCCTGTTTGGTATTTCAAAACCAAATAACTCTACAATTGTGACTTTCATGTTTTCATAAAAAATTGCAGCAAATATATAATCTTCATTATTCTTATAATTTTATTTAATAAAAAATTCGACTGTACGTTTAGATAATGGTTCATTCGACTGTAATGACCTATGCCGATAAAAGCCATAACAAAATGTTAAACTGAATTTATTATTTATAACTTTACAATAGATTAAAATACCAAACTCAAGGTTTATATTTAATATATTACTACTTATACACATATATGACATATTGAATAAAATAGTCGCATATACATATTTCCTAGATAATTTAGTTATGCGGCAATTTTTTCCAGCTATTAGATTTGAAAATTTGCACATGTGTCCGGATCCGATGACTACACAATAGAAAATGAACGATGGTTGGAAGGATGGCTAGGATGACAATAATTTGAAGCATGTTCCTTTTAAATTCCTTTTTTAATTAAACTGTAATTATAGCTTATTTTCTATGCGCGGAGATCGGTGCACTGTAACTGCACTGCACTTCAGTATGAAAAGTTTAAGTTAATTTACATAAGCATATGAAAAATTACGCAAGTATTATTTAAGCTGTTTTAAGTAATACAAATAAAAAAAATACTATATACTTACTTTTGTGACTGCTTCACTCTTGATGTTGACCGCCATTAAACACGGTGCGTTTTCATTGGATGTTCCTAGACCTTCTCCTAAAATTTCTTCTAGTTGCGATAAATAACCAGGGGAGCCTTTGTACTTGAGAGTCCATTCGCATGCTTTAACAGATCCTTCAGCCGCAAATATTTCAACTCTATATCGTCTTACCTGAAAAAATATTGCATAAAATAATTATATTTTCTAATAAAAATAACCAACAGTAACATTATATTTAACGCATTATTTAGTTATAATTATCAACAGGGCAGACGATACCGTGATCACTGGTACACTCTATGTACCTATAGCATAAGAACAAAAACAATCAGAAAAAACTGAACTAGTAAGTATATGCTACTTACCAATAACAACTTTCTGATGAGTATTTCAAAGTTGCCTTTAGACAGCACCAAATAATCTAGACGATTGGGAGGAACACCCATTTGTTTTATGTTGGAAATTGAAGAGAACACTTCCCGTGCCGCTGTTGCAGCATCGATGCCATGGACACTGTAGTAATCGTTGCGGTCAAAAATTCTTATTGTTGTAGGTGGCTTCTAGAATAAACAATGAGAGCATACATTTTTTTTTTCGTGACCTTTTGTCTAGCTTTATTATAATAGTATAAAAAATTACCATATTCTTATGACAAATCATGTGATCATACTTAAAAGATTATTTGCTACGAAAAAGTATTTAAGAATATTTGCGTGAAATTTTTATATAGGCCAAAATTTCCACTCTTAAAATGAAAGTGACTTAAGTAAAAATTTATGTAACTCGAGATTTTGATAAAAAACTGACAATGCAATGCCTTTTTCATTCTATGGTGGTTATTCCTGGTTTCCACAAATGGCAAATTTTAGTGTTAGGTCACTTTCATTCTAAAGATGCGAAATAATCATAAGATTAATTAGCAAATTAATTCTATGGAAACTGGCGTTAACAAGTTATCTTTTAGCAATGAAATTGGATTGGAAGACTACGTTTTAATTCAAAATAAATAGTGAATACTAAATTTATTCTACGAATCTGTTTCATCATTAACGGATTCGTCTCAGCCTTGCAAGTATCAATAAACGAAATTCATAAAATCGAAATCAAAAAATACATGACTATAATCTAAATTCCCCACAGCGACAACTAGACGCCATATTGTCAAAATAGAAAACATATAAATCGACGTCAAGTAGGATATCGTTGAACAGATATTGAAACATGAGTTTTAATATTTTCATTATTTATCATTTCAAGCAACCATTAGGACATATAACAATTTAAAGTTATTTAAGTCATCGCTAATTTTCATACTTATAACGAGATACTAAAGTATAAAACGGGTATCCGGAAATACTTAATACTTCGTTATTGTACAGACGTCGGGTTCAAATCCAAGGTACGCACCACTCAATTAAAATAAGCACATTATACAGCTATAAGCCTATCACTTAACTCAGTAGATTAGACCTTCGCATTTTGCTTAATAATATCCAGGTTATTACTTTTCCTGAGTAAAATAAAAATATTTTTTTTAGACGCAGCCAACTTATTTGTTTATTTTATAATGAGAATAAACTCTTTAGCGTTCCATGGATTCTCGGAGCCGTGATGGGTTGCCTGATCCATGGAGTTGCAAAGGGAGGAGCTTAACTCTAAACCTATTCCCCTGCTCTATTCGATTATGATCCTATCACAAATATATTTATTAAAATGACAAGATGTAAGAAATCCAATTTTAGGGAAACAATATGGATCTAATCTATATTAATACATCGCGGTTTGTTTGTATACAGAGGTTTCTCGAAGCTTTTGTTATTCGAATTATAAGAACTGTAATAAAACGTAGGTTACGTTATTATAATGTAAAATAATGATATATATATATTACTTAGAACGTTTATATATAGAGGAAATGTAAATAATAATTATATTTGTTTATTAGATAATAATCTGTTGCAATGACCAGCCGACGTGTCCACTGCAGTATGCAGCTTTATTTGCAATGCTTTGTACTAGACAATATTTTTAGGTAAGTCAAATTGCAAGAATTGGGAGGTATATATATTCATTCAAAGTTTTTTTAAAAGTCAATGTCACTTTTGAAATAAGTAAATATGAGCAACCCAATGGATCATCAAATTTTATTGGTAATACAACGAAAAGTGCGACCTATTTTTCTTAAAATATCTTCAACCTTCTTCATAAGTGAGATCAATGTCAAAGATCGTCACAGGATTATCAGCAAGGACATGATTTCTTATAAAAATATACTTATAGCACAAGTACGTACAACTTTCCGATATTTAAAACCACTTTGTGGGTATACTTATTTGCAATTAAAAATAAACACATAAATATTTTTTACATTTTAGAAAACATAAGTTAGAATATATTTTGTTTGATGATTTAAGCTCTTGAGAACTATATCCTTAACGAAGAAGTCAGGTAAGTGCGTAAGAATTTACAAGAAAACTAATGTATTAACTAAATGTATTAGTTAAGTATATTCAAATTACCACCAAAACAATATAACCGCAGTATTGCTCATAATCCTTCTATGACATTGAACTAGTTGTCATTTGGATGAATTGTGAGATCATATAATGATTCACAAAAGGCAAAATATGATTATATCATCGATTTCATATTTGATATATTTTTTTTTATATTTTCAACACTTACGAAAACTTGTTCCAAATGATTAAAAATATTCATAAAGTATTTATTAGGTAAAAGTAAGTTAACCGGCGATAAACATAAATTATTATATTTTGAAAATTAATTGAAGTTATAGTTACATAACCATAAACAAATAACAGTGAAAGCTTAAAAGATATAATATGTTTTTTAATTTAATATACTTTATATATGTTATAGCAAATATATTCGGTTACAGTATATTACAAAATATATTTTAAGCATTAAGTTTTTATAAAATTAATATACTTTAATAGTTCACCAAAATACTGAGCACATTATGTTAAAAATATTTTACGCTAAATTTCGCAATATATTAATAATATTGGTTTGCAATATTTTGCTTACGACTGCGATTCTTAGAAAGATCAATTATGACCAGGCAGAGGGTTATCTTCAGAGAGATATTAATTTAAAAATGAATAAATTGACGCCTCGTTCCCATATAGTGTCAGTGCGTCAACATATTCACTACAGAGCGGTAAAGTGTTAACGAATCGATTTATTTACGGTAAGCGTACTTTTATTTGATATATTGTATGTGTGATATTTATTTTATGAAATATTACATAGTTTTAACAACTGTTTAGATTTTTATCATTAAAAAGAGACTCAACAATTAATAATAAAAAGTTTTCTAAAAAGTTTAATAAGAATTGTTTTCAAAAGATAATAGAAAATTATTTATTCTTTTTAGATTCATAATGAGGCTGTTTATTGCAACAGTCACTTTATGGGCTTTGGCTTCTGCCAAGCCTGAAGTGTATAAAGAAAAGGAAGACTTCCAATTTTCGAGAAGTTCATCTGACGATGGTTCAAAATCTGGTTACTATGGAGCGCAAAGAGGAAATATGGGAGGCAACTATGAGAGAGCGCATAATATGGATTCTTTGGCACAACATCAAATGAGTACTCTCGTAAAACAAGTCGACGGAGAGTTAGGTGAAGGTGGTAATACAAGAACCGGTAGTGTATTTACTGCAGGTAATTCCAGAGGTGTTTATGGCAGCGGAAATTACGACTTAAGTAATTTGAAAGGAAGACATTTTGATGAAAGTACATCTAACGATGATCGGTATTCATCGTCGTTAATGTCTCAAAACTCCAGAAACCATGCACATTTATATTCAGGAATTAACAATGCACAACATAGTGGCAGTCAATTAGATACATCTGATCTTAGTTCTGGGTACCAGATAGATAGATCTGGGTACGGTGGTCTCGCCTCTCAATATACTCAGGCTCACGATAACCAAGAAGCTGAAAGTCAATATCAAGGATCTTCTAAGAATTATCAATACGGTGGTCAAGGTGGAAGTCAATACAAATACTACTCTCATGGAAGTAGTAGTCAAGCAAGAAATAACTTTGATCAGAGCGCCAGTTTGCAGAGTAATGATAATTATAATGTTAATACTAGGGGCAAGTTAATTAGTACTATACCGTGCATAAAATTTATCTAAGACCTGGAACACGAGTCGCTATACCCATTGCAGATCAAACATATGCGACGCTTCTCATAATTCTTTATCACAGGAACAAAGCGCTGTCAATACAGACGCTGAAATTTTAAACAGTGATAGAAATTATGTAATTAGGCCAATGGGTACCAAAAAAACCAAAACACTATGAATCATCCTACAGTTATCGTAAGGAGTGGGAGAAACATGATGATACACATCCAATTCCAATTATACCCACAGAAAATCCTTTTCCAAAAAATAGTGAACTTTATGAAGATTCTCAAATATCTGGCGCAAGTGGCCGCCAAACTCAAAGTGAAATAGACTCTACGAATATTGTAATTAGTAATTTAAACAGTGCACAATTAAGTAGCTTGGACAGTGCTCAACTGAGTAGATTAAACAGTGCACATTCAAGCAATTTGAACAGTGCTCATTCAAGTAGCTTAAATAGTGCTTCTTCGAGCGGATATAGTGGTAGCGCAAAGACAGCGGCTTCTAATCGCTTACGATACCTTTCTCAAATGCAAAACACTGCAGGACTTGCATCATCCTCTGATGTACACCAGGCGAACAGGCAAAACTTGGGAGAATCTGATCTGTACAGTAATTTGAATTTAGTAGACAGTAATTCACGACCTAAAAGCTATCAATCGTCATATTCATATCATAAATCGTGGGAAAGACGTGGTGACCCTTACATTATTAAACCAGCCGAAAGTGATATAAGTTCTCAAAAATTAGTTGCCGATTCCGCAAACTACGGTACACATTCCCATAGCCAACACGGATCTCATTATTCCCAATCTCAAGACGATTGTATAGAACCTGGACGTTATAAGCGATCTTACAATACACATCAGTATCCAGAAGACGTTTTTCCAAAATTTAATGAACACCCTGAAACTCAAGAACAGTTTGGTCAACAGTCACAAAATTCGTGGGGTGATTTAGAATCTTTCGGTCAATACCAGAATCAAATGGGACAATTAGAAGATCTCGGTCAACAATCACAAAATTCATGGGGCAATTTAGAATCTTTCGATCAAGGCAAGACTCAAATTGGACAATTAGATGACCTCGGTCAACAAACACAAAACTTATGGGGTGACAAAGAATCTTTTGGTCAACACAACAATAAAATTGAAAAATTAGATGATCTTGGTCAACAAAAGCAAAGTTTAGGGGACTATTCTGAAAATTTGGATCATCCATCAGCAAAACTAGATGATTTAAGTCAACAAACACAAAATACATGGGGCCACTTAGATAATTTAGATCAACACATTCAACATCAAATTGAAAAATTAGAAGATCTAGGCCAAGAAACTCAAAATACATGGGACCATTCTGGAGATTTTGGACAACAAACGCAAAATAAGGAAGACAATGTAGAGAAATTAGACCGGGACCATATAGAAACATTAGGTCAGCAAGTTACAAAACTACATGATCTGGGACAAGAAACTCAAAATTCATGGGGTTTAGATAATTTTCACCCACAATCTCAAAGTCAAATTGAACAGTTAAGTAATTTTGGTCAAGAAACTCAAAACATTTGGGACCATAATGACAATATTAGGCACCAATATCAAAGTCAGGTAGGAAAACTAGAAGATCTAGGACAACAAACTCAAAATTTGTGGGGTTTAGAGAACTTTAACCAACAATCTCATAGTCAAACTGAACAATTAGGTAATATGGGCCAAGAAGCTCAAAACATTTGGGATAATATTGACATATTTACACACCCAGACCAAAATCAAATAGGAAAAATAGAAAATCTGGGACAGCAAACACAGACTTTACAAATTGGAGAACTAGGAAAAGAAAACTTAGATAATCTGGGGAAACAAACTCAGCTCAACTGGAACAATATGGAAAACCAGAAGACTCAAAGTGAATTTGAAGAGATTGAAAAATTCGCACCACAATCACAAAGCAAATGGCATACTTCAGAATTTGACGGACAAGTATCCAACAATGAATGGAGTAATACTGAAAAACTAGTACCACAAACTGAAAGTAAACCACATGATGAACAAAGCTCTAATCAACAAACCCAAAATGGCTGGAATCAAATAGAAGATGCAAATTCTTCTTCAGGACCTCAAGCTACAAGTAAGTCCTAAGTATTTATAAATATAAATGACTGCTTTTAAATGTCTATGTAAAATGTATGTATCCTTCAAAACAAATTGATAAAGTTTACTTTGTAATCAAGGGTCGGACTATGCTAATATAAAACTGCTTTTCCATATAAAATAAGTTTTTAAAAATTAATTACAATTATGAATTTAAACTGACTGATTAATTGTAAATTCTAAGTATTTAAAAATCAACTATTTATTTATAAATGTCTATGTAAAATGTATGTATTTATCAAAACTAATTGTTTTTGCCTACATCTCTGGTAATCAATGGTTGTGAAGTAAGTTATGGTTTTATAAAAAAGAAACTACTATAATTTTACATATTAAGTAAAAAAAACCTGTTTAGCACATTTTGCCAAACATAGGTTAGGCATTATGAATTATATTCTGACTGACTTTTATTGTAAAAAAATGTATAGTTTATAAGGTTTTATGCATTTTATATTTTATGTTAATAATAATATCTTAACATTAGGGGATCTGGAAAAAACACCGCAAAATATTAATGAAATTGGAAAGCTGAGCACTTCTACCCAAGAACATGTTAATCTCTGGAATAACATCCATAATTTTGATATGCAACAACATACTGATGGAAGTTCAAATATCAATCAAGAGGTCCAAAATATTTTTTGGCATAAACAGGACAACAATGAGCAAGCTTTTGAACAGCACAATTTCGATTCATGGCATCATCAGACAAACGGAGACAAATCAATTTCTCAAGAATCTGGAAATAATAAAGAAACATTACTGTGGGATATGATTGATAAATTAATTGAAGAATCAGACAAAAAAGATAAAAATAAAAGCCTAATTCATAATAGTGAACATTCTTTAAATTCTTATAATAATGAGAAACAAGGCGAAACCACAGTTAAGAGTATAATTAAAACGACACAGCCTTATGTAAACAATGAAAATATTTTTGAAGAATCTGATTTTACAAGAAATATTGGGCGTGGTGACATAGGCCCTGAGGATATACAAAGCTCAAATGAAAGTAATGAAAAAAGTGAAGAATCAAACTTGCCAAAAAACTCAAGTCAAGTTAATAATTACATAAATAAGAAAAAGAAAGTTATAGTGATAAACCAAAAATCTTAAATGTTACAGTGATAGAAGATCAGAAACTGGTAACTACATCTACTAGTAAACCAAAACGACAACATAGAATAAATGATTTAAATACACAATTTTTCCCGGAAGAGTATGTACCTCAAAATACCTCGTACTCTCTCTTGTCTAGTACCTCTGAGCCTAAAAATGAATATCAGGATAATTACCAACATGCAACACTTGATAACATTGAACAGCAGAATTTGGAACAACAATATGAACACTTAGAACGAACCAGTATGAATGACAAGTCTTTATTAGATTTTAGTCAACAAGCTCAAATTCCAAGAAATGATAATGAGGAAATATTTTCACAGTCAAATTTCAACCAATTGGAAGTTCAAAAACATGTAAGACGTCCAGTTGAAACTCAAAAACTAGACAATTTTGATACTAGGTCTAAAATGATTAGTGACAAAGTTGAACAAGCTACAGAAGTAACAACAGAAAATTCAGGTTTTTGGAAATCAGTATGGGGTAAAACAGTAAATACAAAAGATAAAGTAGTTAGTTGGTTTAAAAATTAAATATTTCAGTACTTCTTGAGATGTTGATAAAATTTAAAACCTTCATTATAGTATAGAAAATAAAAACAAAATACAAATATATATTGCTTACTTCTTAAAAAACTTAATACAATTATTTTAATTATTGTTGTTCTTCCTGTTTCATTTTTTGGAATTAATCAACTTGAATGTATAGAAAATTTAAGATCATGAATTTATTATCAACATCTTTGTTCATGATTACTAAATGTTTGAGTATTTATAGTTGAAATAATTTGTGTAAATGTTATTAAGTACTGTATTGTTTTATGTTTATCTGTAAATTTACTTACTTCAGGTAATGAGTGAAAGTATTTAATGAATGCTTGTTGTTGTACTGAATCTGAAAAAGGAGGAAATAAAATTACATAAACTGAAAAAAAGGTATGTTTTTGGTATGTTTAGGAGTGGTGTTGTATACAGGTGTTAACTAAATATGGTTAAATCCAAATATGAATAATTGTTAAAAACTTATAAAAAGGTACGAATATCTTAAGTATATTTAGAATAAGATGTTGTAGCGAATATAGTCTATTATAAATTTAAAACGTTATTTTTATTTTATTTAATATTAACCTGAGACAGTCTTAATGGTATGTTTAGTCACATTTAATTAAAACGATATAGGCCTTTTCATATTTCATAAAATAATTTTACCTAAGCTTAACGCGTGAATTGGTTGTAACGAAGACATTTCCTTCCTAAACTTATATTGTTGGATCTAGTAGAATCAAATTCGTATAAATATTCTTTTTATTATTACGTATAATTTACTACTTTTAACGTGCTTATTAACAAAGTTCGCACTATGCCATTTGGCGGCTCTTTTGATTTTAACATAAAGATAAAATATAAAATATTACATTAATTGATCAATGTTAAATGTTGCTAGAAGTTATAAGCCATAAATAATTTAATCATACATTTATAGCATTCTACTTTATAAGAGTGTTCATAGGTCATAGTATTTGTTTTATTATATAATTTTTCTTTAATTTAAAAAGATAAACCTTTATCATATTATAAAAAAAATATCTAGCAATTTTTTTTGTTCAATAAAGCAATATTCTTAGTATTTGTCATTTATTTCTTGTATATTGATTACATATTAAAATAATAGTATAATAAAAGTGTAATTAATATAATATATGTATTTAATAAGCAGATTATATTGTACATGAAACACTAAAACTAACTAACAAATTAAAAAGTAAGCAGACCTTGAATTTGAAAGCATGACATTGACAGAATTGTATTGACGTCTGGGTTGTGTTGTGTGTACATTTTGCATTAATTGGATTTTGTTAATCTAAGTTTAATTTGTGCTTAATATGATAATTTTTAAATGTGCGCTTATTATATTAACATCTACTTATATATTATCGTAAGTTGTAATTATTAATAAAATTATATATTTATTTTTAGAGCTGTAACGCTTTTAAATTTCATGAAGTTATTATATATATTTAATTTGTAATAATAATATTATTATTAATGTACACTCGTTCTGTGAAACTATCATAATGTATCTAATTTTACATTATTTGTCAGTTTTAACTGTCTAACTTTCCCCTTTCACTTTTTACAGAACATAATTTATTTTACTTTTATTTTAATTTGTTAAGTGAAACTTCTTTTTCAGCCTTGGTTCTCAAATTGTTAATGAAGTAAACTTTTTTGCAACTGGCCTGGCCTTTATGTATATTGCAAGTGGAGCAATAGGTAAGGAAAACAAACTGATATAATATTTTAAAGTACCTTTTATTCATCAGATAAAAGAAAATCAAAGTCAAGTTATTATTAAATTAATTTATATTTCATTTTCAATTGCCCATTTGTCATATTTTAGTATTTAATTGTATTAACATGATATTATACATGCTACATTATGTGACTTATTGATATATTACACAAATACATGTAGACAATATTTATTAACCTTTTTATTTTGGATTAGTGTTTAATAATAACTAAGCTTATAACTAATTGCTTATAATAAAAGCTTATGTCTACGTTAATCATTTTTAACAAAATCATGTGTTAACCAGAAATTTTTTCAGCTGGCAAAATCATATATGACAGATACCAGCAAATTCACATACTAGGATCATTAACTCAAAATCCAAATGTGACTTCTTTTGCCAATAGGATATCTTGTTTCTCAGCCTCATTCTTGTCACTGGGCTTCCTTGTCTACTACTTTTTGTTTCTATTTAAGGTAAGGATAGAAAACATAAGATTGTTTAGTGTAGTTATCATGTCAAAACTCTTAAATGGTTTAAGTAAAAATATATAATATTCATTATCCTATCAAGTATATATTCACACTCCTATAATTTCTTAAATAATAATGACTATTGTTACTGTTTCCTAATACATATTTTATTTTGTATTGACCTTCTATATTCCAGTCTCAAGTAATTACTTTTAACTATTGAAAATTTAAATGAAAACTTCAGTTGCTCTATTTCACATTTGTTTATACTAATTGATATGACCTATTTTGAATAACTACTTTGAATTTAGACTCAAATTACATTATAACAAATTATAACATGTTGAAAAATGTATACTATCACTTTTCACTTCTTACAATTGGTATTAGGTTATATTAAGGTTAATAGATATAGCTTTTGCAACTAAACACTTTACTTAGTGATTATATAATCTATGTTAATTAATAATGATAAAAAGATGTTGCATATATGTGGATATTATTTAAGTATGTAATTATGGATGAACATAAAATACATTGTATTTATTTTTTTCAATTATATAAACAAATATTTTCAATTACATACATATAAACAAAGCATAAAAATTCTGGAAAATTAACCAAATCTTTTAATGTATATTGTAATTACAATATTCATTATTGAATTACTACATGGTATTTAACAATTATTAACATAATTTAATTTATACTCTTATTATAATTCTCTGTTCAAATATTTATATAATAAGGGTTCAATTCCCAATTGGTGTATGATTATATTTAAATCATTTTCTAGAAGAAATTTTTACATAATTGATCATAAATTGACAAAATATTAATTGTAATTTAATGAATATTTCATACAGACTTATATTAGGCGTGTCAGTAGACGAAATCAAACTGAGCATGACACTTTACCTTGAAATTGCCTTCTCTTCTGTGTTATTTTTAAATGTAGAACATTGGTTTTCATTATAAAATGATGTTTCTTTCAGAAATTTATTTTAATCTTACTGTTTTTGTGTATATTTTCTGACTTAAAAGTTATAAATTCCAATTTATAGTACCTACAAAGATACTTCAATACCTTAAATTAATTATTATAAATATTAAGATCGTGTCGTAGTAAATCGTAATAATCGATTTTGGATTATTTATTTGAAATTCAATTCAAATTATACATGTCTAAACATAAACAAATATCAATATTAAGTGCACGGTTTTATAAAAAAGCTACTGGTGCTTATATTTTTTTATATATAAAATACTTTTATATAGAAACATTATATTAGTAGAAAAGAACGATATACTCAGATACATTAAAATTGGAAAGAAAGCTAACACTAGCGTGACATGAGCGCAGTTGCAAATGTCTTAATATGCGAAAGTTATTTGCCGTCATTTTATTTTAAACTTATTTTGAAGACTAGCGACTCGCGCGCGGCTTCACCTGCGTAAACTACACGACTAAACTGCTTTGCTTAAATGCATACTTTAAATGGTTTTAACTTTTTTATTTATGAACCGATGGAATTAAAATGAACACAAAATGTAAAGAGAAGCTATTTAAAATACAATAGTGAAAATTAATTTAAATTAGTTAAGCCGTTTCTGAGATTAGCGTGCACAAACGCACAGACAAACAGAAGAGAAAATTAAAAATAATTGTTTTGGGTTCCATTACATTGCCAAATGCGCCCCAATATTTTTTTCTTCATATATCTCACATGAAGAGACAGAAATTTGTTACATTTCTTTTATATGTATAGATAGATTAGTAAGACAGTTTTAAGACAAATGTCTCACTATAATTCATAACTTTTTTCAGGTAGACGAACAATGCCTACGGGCACTAAATATATTTATATGTGGATTTGGAACTTTGTACATGTGGGTGCAGGTAATATAAAAATATGTTTTTTATTATGTTCATTTTAAAGCCATTCAGTGGCGGAACTCAACGCCGCGTCTCATACCAGACCAGGAAATAAATTTGCGTGTAGAGTTCAATTCTCAATAGCGCTAAATCGGCGTCGGTATAAATATTAATATTAAATGGATCATTTTTTTAAATTAATAAAATAGACTAATGTGTAATGATTTCTTTAATAAAATTAGTGTGTACATTTTAAGTGAGCGGCATGCTCTTTATGATTATCCGAAAAGTATTAATTTGACAATGTATTTTTATTTAATGAAGACACAAAAACATAATTTATTTAATGCTCTCTTTTGTTTTCAGTGCATCATAACCACATATATTTGCACACTATTCTATGACAAAAGATTAACAATCCTTAGGCAATGCCTTGCAAATGTGAGCTTCCCCATTCTAGTTGTAATGGCGATATTTGGCACAGTGTCTTCATTTTTGTCTGAAGGTAAATATACTATGAACTTTCCTTTCACGACTACTGGTTTCCTAATTACCTACTTAACAATACGATGCTATATAATAATATGTACTTATATCTGTCTGTCTACTATTTTGTGGTAGGATTACTAGCAACTGGCAGCCAGTTTGTTTTGGTTTCTTTTGTACGTATACTATAGAAATTGGTAAAAACTGAAGTTTGTCTTTTTAGGTAATGTGTACATAAATTATAAAATAATCTTTACTTATATGTCTTGTTGTTTGTTATTTTTACCTTTAAACTACTTAACTGATCTATGTATAATAATTCAATTAAAACATTATTTACTCGAGAAAAATCATAGATACTAGTAATGTTCTAAAGGTAGACTAAAATTGTGACATAATTGCTCATTTATTTTGCAAATAAACGTTTAAATGTTTAAAAAAAGTCTTATAAGGTTATTTGATACACGCTTGTATCTATTTATCTATCTATTAATCAATCTATGTAAGAAAACAGTAATAGACACCGTATAAATACAAGAAGTAAAAACAAGCTGATTCCTCCTAATTTTCGCCTCCAAAACGTAAATAAACCATTTATGTCACATATAAGCAACAACAAGGTATTGAACAGAATTGCCACTTAAACAATTTAAAATCAAATTTTAAAACATTATAGAGGAAATTATATTAATCTGTCCAAAAATATTATTTTGATGTTAACTTGTGGAATTAAATGCTCTTTCTTGATGCTCTATGAATATGAAGTTATTTCAAAATTAAATTTTAAAAGAGCAACTGTTGCGGTTCTCTCCGTCTCTTTTCAGTAGATTCGCCTTCAGAGCCGGCTGTAGCTTCTAGTAGGGCTGACAATACTGAGATTTTATATTAATTGACGATTAGAAAGTGCCTATTTGAATAAAGAATATTTTGAAACCTTGCAATTCCATATTGAGGGATTTCGTGTCCTCCTATTGGCTTGATGGCCTGATGACCCTGATGACCCTGATATCCTTGTCAGGGTGACCAGGCTAGCCAAATACAATTTTAAGCGTGTCCCTTTTGGTTTCCCTTTTAAAGTAATTTGTAGTAGTGGAGAACGGAGTGACAGACTTGATCCTGCAGATATATTTCTGCCATATTCGCAAACTATCACGACCACTTTCAGAACTAAGGGTTTCTCTACTCTGCTGTGATGAGAAACACGTGAAGCTGCTAAAAAGTAATTTGTAATTATTGTTTATTATTATTTATTCCAGATGGCTCGAGAGGGGTCTATGTGTGTCACGTCGTCAGTTCTCTATGTAGTTATATCCTTACGGGAATATTCTGTATATTTATATTGTCATTTGAAAAGGATTACGAATATTTTTCTGAGGTAATTTTTTTACTAATCA
Source organism: Podotricha telesiphe (assembly GCA_038994665.1). Lineage (NCBI taxonomy): Eukaryota > Metazoa > Arthropoda > Insecta > Lepidoptera > Nymphalidae > Podotricha > Podotricha telesiphe. The sequence goes on from JAOYRR010000241.1 coordinate 2,481,800, forward strand.
AATTGCAATATTTTTTAATTTGCATGAATATTCTTTTAAATATCCTTCATTTATTATTAGAAATAGAGATACGTATAAATTGATATATCGCAATTTCGTAACATATTTTGTGACATGCGCAATCATCAATCATCATTATTTATTTTTTTCATGTTGGTCATCAGAATTGTATTTGTTCTTGTAGCGTGTGATGTAAAAAGATTTTAACAGTTTTATGTAACGGTAGTCGGCACGGCTATATAGCAGTAGATCGAGAGATAGTGAAATGATACTGAAATCATTGCAACATTGTTCAACGAGCCGACGCAATGTCTTGCATTTAAGTTTTGTAAATGCTTTTATGACTATTCCAATTTATTCACAATTGTGTTTTTTATCGAATCAAAACTTTATAATTTACGACTTTCGTAATTTGAGAGTTTTTCAATTCTTATGTAATTTAATTAAATATTCTATATTGGAATTTATTTCAAACGAAATGCTTTTTTAGGTAGACAGGATTTTTTTAAGAATAATGTTATTTTAATAATATAATTTACTTGAGATCTATAATGAGATAGATCTCATCATACAGATAAATTATGAGATTTGAAATTGTCATCAACTTTAATATTCCAGGGTTTGCGGTCGGAATTGTTACTCGACGACGCTTGTTCTTTGAACAATGCGTCACTCTCCGACGTGGATAGTATACTGAACCAGGAGATGATATCGAATACGATAGTTATAACTGGACGCATCGCCAGTGGAAAAATCTCCTGACCCGAGGCCGTGCCTCACAAAGGCACGGTACACGCAAGCTACGGAAGCTTCGACAGAACAAACTCTAGTTATAATGGAAACACTTCCAATCATATCTCCCCAGTTAAAAAAATATTAGACAACGATAGTGGAATGTCATCCGAAGAAAATGATGTATCTATGAGATACGTTTACAAGCAAGTTAGTGATAATAATGTAGTTAATAAAGAGAAGTGCCTAACTAATTGGAATGAAATTCCTAGTTGTTCTAATGTTAATGTAAACGTGACGAAAGAAGATGATGTGATACAGTCTAATTACATTGTGATAAATGTTTACGATAGTGACAGTGATAGTGATTCTATAGAGTGTGTAGTCGGTACAAATGCCTATGATAGTACGACTGTTAGTGATTCGAGCAATTGTTTAGTTCCTGTTAACAACGAAATTGTTAAATCTGAGAGTCAAAAGCTGGTAAGTCTGTCCCTCTCCATACTACTGGCTGCTCTCTTGCAAGCGATGCGCTGTTTTGCCCAATTCCTAGAAGATATTGTAACCCCGCAAAGATTATAATATATTTTGAAATATTTTTGTCCAGTATTGTATTCGCTAGTTTTACGAATTATTATTATGATAAATAAGTATCGGTAACAGAAGGTCAATATATTTAACTACCCTCTTGTAACTTTTGTTTTATTTTACTGCCCTTCAAGATAAATCATCCATACTATAATATTATTAATAAAGTAACTCTGTCTATCTGTCTGTTTGTGACGTCATCATGACCAAACCGCTGAACCCCTTGTGATGAAATTTTATATAGAGATACTTGAGGGTCTTGGGATGTGGAGGAATTTCATTGTTTTACGAAAATATGAAACAGATATAACTCAAGCGGACCAATACAGCCTTGTGTGGTCTTAACACAGGGAATAATAAAAATAAATATTGTAAATTTTCATAATAATTTAATAAATAATATCGATTATTACGCAAATGCTACTTACTATACACACACGACAAATAAATTATGAGGTTAAATAGACCATTGGTACACTACGGATTACATCTATTTATTGTCTCAAGTTTATTTCACTACTTGTTTATAATGACGCTTCATTGATCACTGTTATCAGTCTGTTATTTGTATGGCACTTTTTCTTCCATTTGATTGAGTTTCCATGCTCAGGGCTAGTGTCTTCGTTGTCTTGGTTGGTTGAGGGTTGGGGGGAGTTGGAGTTGACTACTATGGACCAACGTCGTCCACGTCGCTCATTCAAGTTCGGAAGCTCGGCTATCAGGTTGTTTTCATATTCACTGAGCATTAAATAGTTTTCGACCTGTTGTTAGTTTCAAATAATTAGTATTTTATTCAGTAAAATTTTGTATCAAAAATTACTACAGTTTATAATGTAAAATATATACACTATAATATATACACAATAATCTCATTTAAATAACTTTTTCTGGTCCACAAATTTCATGTTATATTTTTAATATACCGTTTAAATTAACATTTAAAAAGCTATTGGCCAATTATACCTATATAATAAACAAAGGTATACCTATAAGGATTACTAGCCATCGTGGTGCGATAGGATAGTAATCGCTATTGGTTGTGGATTCGATTCCCACTCGGGGGGAATGATTATATTTAAAATATTTTCTTTTGTTCGCTCTGCTACATAAGCGAAGCTCGTCGGAGAGTACCTCCACTTAACACGTCATGTGTAGATTTCGGGTTGAGTCTTGACACTAGGTTCTCTCTGATTTCCCTGCTATGCGCGCAAAACCTTGAAGATAAAAAAATAATATGATACCTTGTTACAACTAGTGATACAGTCACCACCGCAGTCCAATTCTTCTAACAAGTGTTCTGGAATATCTAGATCTAAGTCTAAATCTAGCCCTCCTTCTTCACTGATGCAAGTTAGTTCTGGAGGAAGGTTTGGAGGAGGTGATCCAAGGCTTCCTGGTCCTATGCTATCCAATAGTAAATCTCGTCCAGCTCTGCCCGGAGCTACTAACTCTGCTCCTAGAACTGTAAAGTCATTAATATAAGTATACTTTTTCATATTTTTTTACTATGGATCATACTAGCTATATATTGAATGTCTGAGATTTATTAATATTATTCTAGTGGTCCGTTTTGAAAGAAAACAACATCGTTATAAGTAATATTACTATTAGTCACTTCATTTCACTCTTTTCTTAATATTAACCAAAAATTTTATAGATAAATTTAACATTCTATAGTGCTTAATGAGAAAAAGTGTTGTTTGTATACCTAATATTTTATTAAAACAATGTTTTGTTTTAGGTATAGTGTAATGGCACTCAAGGAAACTAATTACAAAAGCCCTCTAATAAAGTATCCAAATATTTACATAGAAATACTTAATAAAGTGTCATGGCTGACATAATTTGCAACCAGAACCTCTTGATATGAAAGAAACACCAGGAGATCATAATACCTAAAGCGGTGGCGGCGCCGGTAGCAGTGCGAGGTTCACGATCGCGACGAGACACACTTCCCGTCTCACAGCCTACTGTACCGCCATTTTCTCTGAAAAAATATTATATTTAAAAGTTTGAAATTAGTTAAAATAAAAATTATTAAAGCTATTATGAAACAGTTACAACGTCTGACTGTACTCGTAACTGTTGTGGGTCTCTATTTGAGCAAGGTTCGCTCTGGTGAGGTAAAATGTAAGGATTAAGCTACGCAACATGCAATTTCTTAAAAATTGGATAGTGGACGTGTCTCTGTCTACTTCAGTATACCTATGCGGAAGGTGCGTGAAAAATAATTTAATAAAATTTTTTTCGTGAGGAAAGCCTTTAAGGATACCAGCGCGATTGGGGAGTCGGACGTGGTTATGTGGGACTCCGGACTAAATCCGGATAAAAAAGAATAATTAAAGGCAAGTAAATAATACTTTTTATCCTAACAATATCGCCTACACTATACATTTAAAATCTTACTTGGTGTGTTTGTGCGCAACGCTCCGTCGATGAAGGTCGATACAGAAGAGAGATAATGACCCGATGAGCGAACATGTCGAGCTGAAGTAATAGCCCGCCTTGCCTCCGCAACCCACGTTTATGTACCCTATAAATATTTTATATTAGTTTCTTGTTGCGAAACAATATTTGCTATAATGGTAAATTTCAATTAACAATATAAAAAAAGACCATTACAATTTACTTCTTAATAATCTTAACGATTATGATGTGACATGACCCAACACTAGTAGTTTTAAAATTGAAATTAATAAACATACAATATATTCTGTAACTAATAAAAATTCTCAAGTCTTTTTAGTTTTCATATATGTATGTTGGTACACTTATGGCACACTTAGTAGTAACACTTTGGCATATTTGGTTGATATACGAGTTGACAAAAAGATTCTGAGTTGATATTTACCAGAAAGCGGTACCCCGATTGCGATGGGCACGGCCTGTGAGCACTGCACGAAGCCCCACGTTCGCGCAAAGTTGCGTGATCTCACCCGTTCGTATGTGTACATTTTCAGGGAGTAGTGATAGCCGCCGCAGAATATACCTGAGAATTTCAATATAAATAGTTTTTATTTTAAGGCTTCTCTAACATTTTGCTAGATATGCACGCAGAATATTCTACCTATAGGCATGAAAAAAAAACTCGTTAAAAGTCAAATATCTAATACTTATAAGCGATAAATCCTTTTATTTCATTTGCTAGTGAGGTGTGAGAGAACTCAGTAAAACTCAACTCAAACTATTATATTTCCGTAAAATATAGATTACAGTGAAAGAATTTAATGCCGTGCTTTGAATCCCCGGACCGAGATATACTCTATTATTTTTTGACAATATAATCTACATGCCTACTGCTTGCGTGGAATCTAAACCTACAATTAAACTTGTCCTTAATGTGTCAGAGCAGCGTCAATGTAACATAGGGTTATATTCAGCTAAGTACGGGTATATTACAGTTTTAGGACATATAAAACTGAAACAATTAGTTTGCGTAGGTAGAAACGTGGCACAGTGAGCCAGCGTCTAACTGTAAAACCGATGGTTGTGGGCTCAATTCCCATTAGCAAGAATAATTATACTTAAAATATATTCATTCCACGCTCTGGTACCTAAGATAAAGCATGGGGTATGCATGCGTTCAATGCGTCAAATTTCGACGCTGCCTGATGTAAAACGTCGTTTAACGTGACTCAGAGCGCTTGAACGGTTTCCAAGAGGCGCGGGTTCGAATACCACTGCGATCAAAATTTTTATACGTTTTCTAAACAAAGGTTTTCAAGTTTCTATGTATATTAATGACATAAAATGTTCAAAATAATAAATAATCATACCATACACCCAAGCGAACATTACGTAGCCTCTATATGAGCCCTCTACAGCAGTGAGAGCCATTGTTGCTAGTCCACACACGAACACTGCAGCTTGGGTAAGATATTGTCGGGCTATGCGACACTCCGCAGATTTCTGTCGAACTAACAAGCCAAAAGCTGCACAGCCGACTGCCCATGCGAGTCCTAGGTATGCTTGGAGTAGTTCAGCTGTGTCACCCAATCCTAAATTAGAAATTAAAGTTAGTAAACAAAGTTTGTATAAAATAATCCAGGAATTAGATTTCATTTATGGTTTCTTTTTCATATTTTCTAATATTATAATAATTTTAGTAAGTGAGTATAAAAATAAAGCCATAATTCAAGCCAAAATAATACTGGTTTGCTAAAATATTAAAGTATCGCTGAGTTGCTGTATTGTTCGCTTATGCCCACGATATATAGATAATGTCGATTATATCAAATTATACAGTGACGTTGTGTTTACCTTCCTCTTCGGCATGATAAGCAAGATAAAATATTGGCGTGTTAATTCCAAATGCCGATATACCAGTAGACATCAGTAGGATTCTCACAGTTTTAGATCGTAGTGTAGAAAAATCGAAAAATGGCTGTCTGTCATCCGATTTGTTTCTGTCTTTCATTTTCCTCTTGATTTTATTTTGGTTTTTTAGGTGTAGTATAGCGCGTCTTTGTGGATGATATAATGAGGCGGAGCGGTAAAAAGTTCCAAGTATGAAAGTAACAAATACTACTCCTGTTACTGCCTGTAATCCGAGTCTCCACCCGATGGCTCTGAAATAAAAGAGGCGTTATAGATTTATTTCCTAAATATTTCTATAAACGGTTATTCATTTATTATATAACTAGCGACACACTTGTGGCGTCGTATGCATAAACTACACGACTATAATCATTTCGTTTTTTCCGCCCGCCTGCGTTCTCACTTAAATCGCAAACTTTGCGTAAATTAATAATTTAAATGACAATGAAAATGAAATTTAACTTTTTTATTTATGAACCGATTTAAATGAAATAAATGTCAAGGGAAGTTAACCAAAATACAATAGTCAACATTGCATTTAAATTGTTTCAGCCGGTTCTGAGATTAGCGTGCACAAAAGCACAGACAAAAAGAAAATAAAATAAAAAAATCTTTATTTTGGATTCTATTTCATTAATAATAGCCCGCAATATTATATTTTTTCATAGATATTTCATGTGAAGACAGCGATCCGTTATATTTTTATTACATGTATATGTTGTTGTTAATAACTAGCTGTGCCTGCGACTTCATCCGCGTGGAGTTCTAAAAAAAAGTTGTCTAAGTTACTGCTTATTACATCAGCTATGTGCCAGTAAAACTCCTGACAAAATCGAAATTCAGAGATTAGCCGGAACAAACAGACACACAAAAAAAAATATTTTGGTATTTGTACCCTGTATACTTACATATGCATTTCGTAAATAGCGCTTATTTTAATATTACAAACAGACACTCCAATTTTATTTATTTGTATAGATAATAATAACATCTACCTGATTGCACCTTTGATGAACGTAGACATTACAGCAATACCAAGACCGCTTCCGCTCACAATGAAGATTTCCACTAGCTCGCGTCTTCTTTTGAAGTACTGCGCTACCATTAACGTCGAACAGTCCCGGGTAAGACCAACGCCGACACCTACAACTGTACCTGCAATTGTAAAAACGAAAGATTCCGTAGACTATATATTAGTTCCTCGTTAGTATATGTTTTGATTAAACAAGTGTCTTTACAATGTTTTTTGTCTGTATAAAATATTTTTCTATTTATAAAGTATAGTGAAATAAAATAAATTAACAACAAAAAATTTAAAATAACAATGACATTTTCAGGAAAACCCGATTATCTTATGATAAAACTATTTTTTGCACATTCAGGATTTTTTCTGAGCTTAATTTATAGTACTGTAGTAATTGTTTAGCATACTTATTGAGAAACACAAATTAATATAATAACATGGGCACATTTTATGCATATCTAATGTATCTGTTTATATTAGAATGTGAACAATTTTGTGCTAAGAAGACCGTGTTCATTTATTTTAAGCTTCGATAAATTTGATTAAATACATATTGACCTATATTGTCGATCCCAGATTTCCTCTTTGATGCTTTGTAATAAAATATCCAATCAAAAATATGGAGTAATACATTCATACAACGATATTAAAGCTCCACGTCATACTTTTTGGCTTATTGAAATGAATAAAGATTTTTGATGGAATATTAAATATATTTGAAAAAAAAAAACATTCATATCTAAACTAAATATGGAAATAAGTTTAATATTGCGTTACTTATTTCCATATTTAGTTTGCATATGGATATTTTTTCAAATTTAAATAATAATTATTGTAGATTTCCATGATATTTTATTTAATTATACGTTACGAAAAGTACCATTAAAGCAAAACTATACATTTTCTTACGTTAACAGTTCAATATGATTTATAAAGAACAATTAACATGCACTTTTAATGAACATGCATATACATGCATTGCAAAAAATTATCATTTAGCAACCTTTCAATTTTTAAGTATATTAAAACAAGTTAGGATTAAGCAAGAAATCAGTCACTAAGGCTTAAGAAGCTTAAACAAACTTCTTATTATAAATATGAACTATCTATTTCCTGATTCGTGATGCGCATTGAGCTAGTGATTCTATTTTTGATATAACTTTTATGCTCATATCTAAGTTATACAATTGGTTATACCAAAGGATATGTTATATCATGTCGGATTCGGATATGGATATGGAAAAAAATACTATAACGGTTTCGGTTACGTATTTAAATTTAGGATTATCCGTTAATTTCGGATAATTCCGGATACCGATATAAGATTTTATAGGAATCGTTTCGGTTATCCGATAACTATCTTAAGTAACTTAAAATATAACTAATCAATTAACTTCATTATATTGTAAAAACTTTAATTTCAATTAGAGGTTCATTCTATATATTTCTAGCCCACGGTGGCTAAAGACAATCTTGGTAAAAAATCAGGATACCACAGCTTATTTCGAATAATGATCCGTTTGAAGCGACAGAAACTTTCAATTTGGAACAGATTTAGATTTAACATAGAAATAAATATTTTAGAGCGTCACTTCATTGAAATCCTCGTTTGCTAGCAAAACAAATTGTTCTAATAAATATGCCAATACGAAATTGTTCGCAGTAACTGTGTAATAAAATTGGAACAGGCGACAATACACGAAAGAGGAAATCGCACAGGATGTCGCAGCTTATCACTATCCAAAAGCTGTTTCACGTGTTATACTATTCGTGTTTTAAATTTAATTCAGTTTGAAGGTATTTTAATAGTAGTAGTTTTTTTTCTTATTAATTATTAAAATATACCAAATATTTAGTAACTTATGTAACATTTATTTATTTGTTATTTTTTAAAGTTACCAAGGCAGAGATAATAATGTTTTTAGTTTACATTCACTTTTTTGAACACAAATTAGCTAAATAATGTACCGACCTATTGTGATTACACCCAAGTCCAAGATATACGAGTATATGTATAATTTTATACACTTATATTTATTATCAACATATTGGTTTTAGGCGGCTGCCGATTCAGCAAATGGTTAGACCGATAAGTCACATTAATTGTATTTATAATAAGATTTCTATCCATCTATGTATCGAAATTTCAAAGTGTTCTTAGAAGACCTTGATGTTTTGCGGAATTCTTTTAAAACAGTATAAAATAATTCAGTATATCTAGAACATAATCGAATAAAGTAAATTTTAAAGTATTGTAAGTTACAATCTAATAAAATCAAAAATATAATTCATAGTATGTAGGCTTTCTTAATTTAAAAATAAGTAGATTGTATAATTTCAAGATTGATTTCAAGGGAAATCGATTTGCACATAAGTACATACGAGTATGTACTTTAAATTCGTAAACGTTTCAAACGTCGATTCAGCAAAATAGAATTTGTTAGCAATGCATTGGAAGTCGATAGACGATTTCTTTTTACTTGTTTTAGTGAACAGAATAAACTAGCGTTCACATGGCAGTTTCGAAACTTTTAAACGAATGTCATTTTCAAATGAAAAGCTAAAATCACAACACAAATTTCGTTACTTATGAGTATACTCTTGTAAGTGGTTTTCTTTTTAGACAATCTTTTATTATATTGTCTTTTTTTTTATTTAACTTTCGAAGTGTGCGTGACTTATTATCTATTTTTTTTTGCGTTTTTTGCTATTTGGTTTTGCGTTTGGTCACTCATTTGTATCTTTTATGAATTAATATGAAATTATTTATTACTAGTCGATGCCTACAAATTCTTCTGCGTGGACTTTATGATATACTACTTCCATTTACCACCTGTTGACATTGAATTTAATAAGGAGAAAAAAATAAAAAGGATATAAATATAAATGTTCTCTCGAGTGGGAAACGGACACATACTCATCGCGTTTCCATTTAGACGCTAGCCTAGCCTAGCTAGACTTCAATGAATTTTATTTGTTAAACAAAACTGCCACTATGGGGAACTACTAAACAACTGTCACTTATGCGGCATTTACTTATTTCTTATAGCTTTGTTGGTTTATTATGTGTTCTTAGTCAGTTTTTTAAAACGGATAATGTTAATCACACTGAATAACTTTTATTAAGGTGCCATTTCCTCATTGCTTATAGTTTACCTCATTTATTATAGTGCTTCATCAGTCGTTCTGGATCTTTCTTTTTTAATGTCAACGAAATATACACATTACGCTAAACAAATTTTGCTAAAGCGACACAACAGACAGACAGACAAAATTTTAAAACATAGATTCATATTCTATTGCTGTTTTTACATTCTCCTAAATTATTTTTTCGGAAATATATTCAATGTATACAGACACAACATTTCAAACTTCTTTTCAACTCAACTTTTAAAATTTTATCAGAATCGGTTCAGCGGTTAGACCGTAATGACGTTACAGACAGTCTGAGGTACTTTCGCATTTATAATATTAGTATGGAAAACTTCCATTTACTACATGTTGGCATTGAAACTGACCCAAAGTTATTATGAATTTCTTTATAGTGATGTTTTTGTCTCTACGTCTTCAGTATAAGACCTAGTGACTTCGCTCTCAGTATTCCACCCAAATTCAAGACTTTTATTAAGAAGAATTTTTAGGGCACAACACCCATTTTCGTCATACAGGAGAGAAAAAATTAAAACAATACATTTACTGTTAGACGTATCTCGCTACGCCACGATGGCCGCAACGTTCAATAACTTTTATTTCTTAACGATTTTTTTAATAATTAAAAATTTACTTATTTCTTTAAGTGTAGCTAGATCATTATGGTTCTTCTTTAGTTGCGGATCTTTAATATTTAAACGTTGACAGAGAAAGTTCGGGACATTCACAAAATTATAAAAGAATATGAATCTATTATTTTACATTTCTTATGTCTGTTTGTACGCGCACATCTTTGAAACTATTGAACAGATTTGAATGAAATTTGTTTGTTATAAAGCTATTGGACCTGGGCAGGACTTAAGCTATAATTAATTTTGAAAACCGGAGTGGACATCAGGTGTAGAAGCGTAATAGACCAGTTAAATCATAAGAAATGAAAGTAAGTAGCACAATAGAAATAAAAAAGGATCAAAGTGTCAAAAATTCTGTTTTGTTTTTATTACATTAAGTAGTATCCTCCCTTAGAACCTATAATACTATCTAAACAACTAGCGTTGTTACATGCTTGAGATATTTACAGCTCTACGAAGCGCGGAGATGTAAGTAGTGCGTTGCGTAATGTTTTAAAAGAGTTCAAGTCTGTTGTCGCATAACGTACGTTTTATCAAAATGGCGATAATCTTTTTCTTTAACTTTGACAACTTTTTAATTTTCCTTGCAGTTTAATTTTTAAGCAGTTATCATGCACTTGTTTCAAAATGTTTTATATATATGCTTAATTTAAATAGCAATGCCTTGTAAAATATGTAACATCATTTTAAATCTACTACCTATGGCGGATAGCCAGATGGTATGATGACAGATTAGAATTATTTTATACGTACTTATATGTTATGTGTAGCCAAACAAAGAAAACCTTTTGGGATTGGGAATTTTTTAGTGAAGGTTTTTATGGTTTTAAGTTGGCTGAAAAAACGGTTGCAGTTTTACGGAGAACTGGAAACTTGTTAGTCTTCTTAAACGAGGCATGACGCTTAATCATCCATCAGCGTAATCACTAAATTATATTAAATTTTCAAACTGAGGAAAACTAAAAAGTTTTTTTAGCAATGATATTTGAGATATAAAGAGCTAAATGCTATGAAACTATGATGAATTAAAGTTACCTTATTTTAAAATCATTTTTTTACTTTATATTATGATGTGAAATGTTTGTTTCATTTTGTGTTTGTTTATATTCTTAAAAAAAAATTACAAGTTTTGTAAAATTTTATATTTGTAACAGTACTAGTATTTTGTATAGATAGTAGACCCAAATGTCTATTCAAAGTGAAGCTTAGATCTTAGGTTGCTCTTTATGACATACCGCAAGGCTCATAGAGCCTAATTTAAGTTATGTAGAACCAATCTATGGTTAGAAAATGAAAGTTTAATGTCACTTGGTCCAAACTAAAACCAACTATTTTGTTTACGGTATTCAAACGTTGTTCAGCATGTTGCAAATTATCCGTTGACATATCATATCAATAAAGAACCTATGTAGTTATTCATCAGACGTAATTGACCTTATAACAAATAACTATATGCCGCATTAGTAAAAGTTCTTTAGTATAGTGGGCAGTTTACGTGGAAAAATTAAAACGTTGGTGCCATCGTGGTGCAGTGGGTCACCGTCTGATTAAAAATGTGACAGTTGAGGGTTAGATTCCTACTCAAGACATAAATTTAAGAGGAATTGAGTTCCACCAATATTCTATAGCAATACTAGGTACTTTTAATCTGCCGAGAGAAAAAAGCGTGAAGCTGAATAATAAATTACAATCGTCTAGATCTAACGTGGAAGATTAAGAGACAAGAAAATAACGCAGAATTTCACGAAGTTATTATAATTTTGGGTGCAAGTTTCAATGTCAACAGATGTAAAGTGAGTAAGTAGTATACCATAAAGTCATAGAGTCCATAAACCAAACTGCGGGCAAAGACTATACTATAATATATAAAGGGTTACTAATTACCTATATTTCGTACTCTTACGTATAACAGCGGTTGGTCGTATCAACTTGGTTCTATCAAATAGTACCAACGTACACAATTTAAATGCTAATACAATATCTGTCGGTCGCTGCAGCATTATCCTTGAAGATAGTCAGCTTAGCGCGTGCATTTATGCAATGCGCAGCGTTATTTTTGCGGCGGCGCCATTTGAAGGCGTTAGAATGCGAATAAGATCACAGTACGTGAATTCTCTGGTTATGTGAACTGAAATTGGTTTGCATCATAGAAATACAAAGTTTTCTTTTATATTAGAACTTCTAAAATTTCTTTGTAAATAAATTTTCGCGAAAACATTTCATTTTGTATTGTTCTTTGTAGTTGAGCTATTACTTATTTACTCAATACATATATGCTATTACTTAAGTATTTATTGAAATATTCTTTGTAACTAAACTATTTCCGAAGTAAAACGGCAGCTTATATTTTATTAACAATGAAGAACTTAGCTAACTTAGCTCAAAGTAATAAATGAGAATATATTACACCAAAACATTAAACAAAACGACTTTAGAAATTTATACCTATCTTTAGATAGGTACATACTGTAAAATTAGCTTGACTTTAAGTTGGATTTTATAAAATAATATTTAATTGCGTTCAAACGTTGAAACTATGTTTTTATTTTTTTGCTTTACCTTTTTTGTAATAATACAGAACATAGTATCAAGACCGGGCATGTTTAGTGGCAGGCCTAAACGCCGCGTTTGTCTTATCAAACCGCAGAAATAAAAATAATTTAAATAGAATCATTCTTCCGAGCGGGACTTGAACCCACAATCAAATGGGTTTACAATCAAACGCTCTCTTACTCCACCACGATAGCCTCTACTATAATTTTGTAAATGAACAACGTAGAAATAATGTTCCGTAATTGAATTTAATGTATGTACATGATACTGTCATCAAATGTGTGATATCAATAAACGTTTTATTTCAGTCCAACCTCGAACATACGCTTTATTGAATTCAGTTTATTTATTCGTCGGGTCAATAACGGCTACCTTTGATGTTCTTAAACGGGTGTCGGATATGAGAGTGGCATAATAAATTAAGCTGTCAGAAATTTCTGACTGTTCTGAAGCGAATTAACAGTCTGATTTGTTTATTTTACGTTACAATACTTGGCATGTTAATTATTTTTATATAATCACAACACGTAAAGCATATCATTAATTGCAAAATTATAAATTTAATACAAGGGGACAATTAGTGTAACTTATATATCTTGTATTACCATTTACAATAGTTAGGTACCTACAATTGTAGCTATAAACATTATTTTTTTTTAATAAACCTTTCAAACAAATGTTACTTATAAGTAATAATTAAAGATTATTTGCTTAATTATAAAGAACTTACCGTAACTGAAAAATAGTTGATGGAATTGTGTAGCGAAGGACGTGAAGAGGCAACCGAGCGCGGCGATTAAGCCGCCTACGACCGCGGTCACGCGTGTAGACTTGCGCACGCACAGAGCCACCGTCACCGGAGACAAAGCTAGTGCAACGCCTGCGGATATAGCGCCCAGACATCCTGAAATACATTATTTTATTTTTAATGTCCTGTCTTTTTCTTTTCGTTGAAGAATATGTTAGAGCTATAGAGAAAACCTTCACCCATTTCTGCGAAATTGAGTGTAGGATGTGATAAATCCCAACTCCATATTTTGTTGAACCAAACAATTGTATAGAGATATATGAAGATCGAACTCATTACCGTTGAGTACTACGATGGTTTATGAGACAGCAGCATATATATAGTGTAAAATTTAATATTGTCAGTAAATTTAATTAACTAGTTAATCAAATTCTCATTCTTTAAAAAAAAATATATATATATATATATATATATATATATAATACTATTTGTATCTCTTCATTCTAATAAGAATATAGAAATTGCTTAAATGAAAATTACTAAACAATATTTTATAAAGATTTTTAAAATGTTTTAATATTTATTTCGCCCGAGTATTAGTCATTATATTAGACATTAGAGTGTGGTAAAATCATTGGAGTCATACATTACTATATCATTGGATACATATATATATATATATATATATATATATACATACTTAGCTGCAAAGGTTAAAAATCAAGCAGTTAAGTCAAGCATAAACGTGCACGAGACGCGCAATATTTCATGTGGCCCGACACGAAATGAAGTGGCTATTAACTGCGAAAATGTCTTTAATTATCGCATCATCCAACGCATCGTGTAGGTATGTCACGTTTAACCTGAACGATGGTGGCGGTAAAAAGACGTTGATAGTTTATTATCACCAGAGTCGTAAAGACGCGCGTGCATGCATCTTTGCCGCCTTGAAACCCTTGATAATTTTAAGATAACTCTCAGTTATTATAAGTAGAGTTATTTTCACTTAATGTTTTAACTTTGATAAATAACAAAAATGGCATACGTAATGCACCTTATGACAATGGATTCCTTTCCTACTTAGGGAAATATTTACATACAAAAGTGTTTATGCGGCCTCGTTGCACAAAGTGCGGCGGTTGATGTCGCCGGTTAGCACATACTTATTATTATAAAAGGGTATAAATTGGAGAATGGAATTATATGACTAAAATCAGATGATGATATAAAGAGTTTAAGTTATAAGAGATTACACATAAGTCATATTTTTCAAATTAATGGTTTATTATTATATAACAGTCATAAATCACTAATAAGTAATACAAGTGACAAAAATACATAAAAATTGTTATCTAATAAAGTAATAATACCTTTAACCAACAAAAAAGATTGGCAAATTTATCATTCATTTTCTAAGTATCATTAAAAAAAGTTATATTAAGAGAAAGTCAGTAAAATAAATTAAACAGTACAATTCTAATTAAGCAGATAACAACAGCTGGCACTAGCTCAAGATTTGTAATTATTATACCACATTTGTATCTTTTGATTAATCATTTTCGCTTTGCTTTGCAGAAATTTTTATGTTTTATAAATATATGTATTTAAATATGTTATAAGTTATAAAAACTTGAACGCAGCGAGATTTCAGCAGCGGAATTCTCTTGGAATCACGCTGCGTCCAAATTTCTACACGGTTTCTAAAACTGTTTTTTAGTTTCCTAGAGTGTGTGAATAACACTTTAAAAAATGTTAAAAATATGTGTCTTTATCTCTTACATGAAGGGAAGTGGGCAGAGAGAACTTAATGTTACACTCCGTTGGTTACATTTTGCTCATTTTAGATACATGTCGGAATTTTGTCTTAGCAAATCGTCAAATAATTATAGCAAGTTTAATAAATTCGTTCCCACGTGTGAATAGCGAACCCATTACCATAGTGTAAAGTTATTAAGTTGGCGATGGCCACGATGGCGTCGTTAAGATTAATAAGTAAATACAAGAAAATTTAATTAAGTCAGACTGAATGAAAAGTTAATCCTCATATATTGACAAGTTTAAAATAATAAAATATAATTTATGCATAAAAAAATAACAATAATAGATTTTTTAATTTTGGTTTGTTGTATCTTTTATATATAACCGCTACATTAGATCATATATTATATTCACAACAAGTATCATATAATACATTATTTCGTCTTAATTTATAATATGTGGACGAAATATTTCGACTTAATTTTATGAAAACTATGCGGACAAAGGAGTATGAACTTTGGCACATTTAAAAGTTTTAAGGATAAGAAGTGTAGAAAGCCATTTTTTTATAATTATAATTTATTGACACATTAAAATAATAAAATAAATATGGCACACGCTACAATAGACATATACTTTTGTATAAATAAAGTGACCTACAGTTGCTGAGGCATATTTTTCGCGTCAATGAGATCTCCACTAAACATTAATTTACAAAGTGCCATTCATAAAGTCTAGACTAGACACTATCAGAAAAATTATATATATAATATTAATCTACGAAGACATCTCAATTGCGTCCATACAAATGGAAAAGGCGGGGTCAGAGTGAACTGATCAATCATAATATAAATACGTCAAATAAATCCAGATTGTCTTGCAAGTTTTAAAGTGCTCATCGAACAATGATGTCACTAACGCATTTTCTCTAAGAATAATACTTAAACTGTTTAGTTCTATGGGTACGAATCGACGTCGATAAACGTCATTGAAAAAGTTTCCAATACTAGAGTTCAGAAGTTCGTCGACACTATAAGTAGCACCGCATCACCACAAAGCACACATTTAGAAGAATAACTCTTAGACAATGCTTAATTTAGCTACCAGATTGATGACGGCTTTATTTTGTTACTTTGTTTATCTGTTTCAGCCATCATGTCATGCGCTCTCGTTTTCAGACGAAACAAAATTAAATTAATGAAATAGGTACAAAGCTTATTAACAGATTGTCTGCTTGATAGCAATAACGAAAGCTCTGTTGAGTTTAGTGTTGAAAATTATAAAAGTAACATACAGTCTGTGATAATGGTTTATAGAAGCTAATAAAATTATATTTTCGTTAAAGAACATATGAAAATATAATTGAACTCGCTGCCTAACCAAATACAAACTTGGCATATACTCAAATCAATTGTAAATATTTGAAGACAGATGTTTAACATAAAATAAACAAAGATATAAAAAAATTACATTGAAAAATGACAAGTACATTATTTTAGCATATAATATCAAAGAAAGAATATCTACTTTTGAGAGAGCTACAGTAACAGTAAAATATAATACTGAAAGTAAAGGCTAAATTTAGTTTATAGTCGACAACAAATGCAGTGGAACGTCTGAAAAGAAATGTCTATTTGCTTACATAGGAACGTGTAAATATTAAAAAAGGGATATCCATATTATCTTAAATGATTACAAGTCTAGAGCACTAGACAGTAGTTGATATGGCATTATTTTTAATGAAAGAAAAAAAATACATTATTATTTTTTAAAATTTTGTGAGACTCACAATCATTTTCAGCTAGCTAACCAACTAACTTGTCATGCGGATGAAACGACTATGACTAAATATCCATGAATACCTATTAAAAATACATAATATTAGCGTAAATGGCTTATTTTGACTTCGTGGAATAATTGTGAACTTTATACTTAATTAAAATAGTAAAAAGAACCATTAGAATAAACACAGTTACATGCATCTTTGAATAATAGAAATCCAATAAAAACTTTGTTAGTTTCCTATACTAAAGTTTGTTAAGTAAAATATTTACTTGGTGATAAGCTCAAGACGAATAACAGGACCCGACAAACAGTAAACTTCATCTATATTATACGGAACATATGGTGTTGACATCGCCGGCGTTTTATGGATGTTTTAACAATTTTCGCTCCACTGTCTACGAAAAGTCTAGGTTACAATGAACATCTTAAATGATTTAAATCTGTTTTCCTCTCAATATTCTGTTTTACGCACTCAGACCATTTGAGACATTGTATATTTAATATTACTAGTAGATCTGTTGGCGTGTAAAATATGCATTGCCTTAGCGACGTGTATATAATATACACGTCGTAATGTAACTATTATACAAACGTGTGTGACAAACACAATATGTGGAATATTTATTTAATTGTATTGTATGTGTTATGCATTGTTAAAAGAAAAATAGGCTAAATGCACTTTTTCATATAAACTATAAGTAAATTAAATATCAAACTCTCCCGTCTACATCACTTTCGTGAAAAAAGACCCAAAGGTTTTTATTCACGTTATGATATAGTGATAAATGAAAGTCGCGTTATATCAAATATCAAATTAGGGTCTACAATAGAATCTACTATAGAACACTACCTTTCACAATACATCTACATTTTCTTGAGATAAATTTGAACCTATCGACGTTACCTGCCACTTAGACTGTCCTAACAACGTAATGCCTCTATCAAAATTGTCTCGGTATGACAAATTCTATAGCGTAGGAGAATTTTTATTGCTTTTCCCATAACAGTTAGCCAAATCGTAGTACGCCGCGTATGTGTATGAGTATATCAGGCAAAAGGAACCTAACGAAGAACCTGTACCCAACATGCAATATCTCAGAATTGATTGGCTAATTAAAATTTAAATCTTGAATTAAAATTTTGTCTGTTTACCTAATCCCACTAAAAAGCGGAAGTTGCGTGATACTAAAAAAAAGCGAGTAATCATTCAATATGTGCACATCCTCTTTCACATCGTCGTATAGCTTTAGTCTTGTTTTGACAATATGATAAATAGAAAACGTTACGTAGAAAAAATCTTTAGATGTTTAAAAATTGATGCGATTTTTAATATGCCACAGCTTACTGGAGCTCAAAGGAAATCCGTTGATTTATGTAATCTGTTATGATGTTTGAATGACTCGTGTTCTTTTGCTAGGCTGTGACACTATTGGTAGACGAAGGCCTCATTCCTACACAACAAAATGTGGTATGTAGGAAATGGAATATTTCTGGCGCCGAGTTTTGTTGCTTTCTTCATTTACCTAGTTTCTTGTTTTCTGGGTAAGCGCATATTAAAATATATTAAATTTATCGTAATATGAATACGTGAAGGAAACACTTAGCACGTTTTAGCACTTTTTACGAAAATTACTTAATCGGATGAAAAAGTATAAAATTTACATAAAAGAGTGCGGAAGAGCGATATTTTTAATGAGAATTTATCTTATACACACATTGTTATATATTAGATATACCATTTTGTATGAAGTGAAACACCCATACTTGGTTAAAGCAACGCATATTTTAGGCGACAACGTTGCTACTACGTTGTTAATTTTTTCACTTCAAAAATGTAAAAAAATAATAAATATTTTTTTGTAAGCAAAACCAAATATTACCTTGAAATATTGTTATATTATAGGGGTAATATTAACATATTGTATTTGATTACATTAGTATAGTATTTGTTATTGTACATTATACTATTAGAATTACCAAAGAAGTGTTTCTTCTTCAAGTTTCTGTTTTTAAATTGTACTTATTAATATAATAAAAAAATATATAGAATACTCATCACATTATACAATATTGATTGACTTGCTTTATATGTGTATTTGACAATGTATTCTCTCAGTTTCTGTATCAGAATATTAAAGCAAAGCACACGTGAGCTCTGTAATAACGTTATAATAAATATTGTATTATTACAAGAAATAAAATAATAAATGGAAGTAAGAGCTCATAACTTTTTATGATTGATATATAGACATGAGAAACAAGATTTATTATTATTGCTATATAATTAAAATGTTACTGACATCGTAAAGCACATAATAAATAAGATGAGATAAGATATCAAAGGAACTAGAAAATAATTTGAACTTAATGCGTCCGAGACGGTTGAAGCTACTAATTTATTTGATGTTAACATCACATTTCACGAAATAACTGACATAAACCGTATTATGATGAAAATTCACAAATTATCAATATCACTGGTATCGCTTATCATGAGAGCTGTCACCGAGGCACAACATATTAAGCGTCCTTTGAGATGGATAAATGTTCGGTGATGTCGGCTAACACACGTAAAGCTGCGCTGTATCGAGCTCACGCCTCGCGTCGATTCTAATAAACGATTGCCGATGATTGGCAGTTAGGCGGGCGGCCACCCGACTCTTGACTGGCCTTTTTGCCGGTCTGGCGCTTTTTGCGAATATCATGTAAAAAACACACACTTTATAATCGGCAATCCATCTTATCGTTATTTGGATGCACTCAGTTAACTTTAGAAATTCTTCTCGATCACGCTAATATTTTCGTTCGTGGTTAAGAATAGTTCAATTTGTATTTCATTTATATATCGTTGTAATTTGTATATGCTTATGGGATGGTATGAGATTTACATTGACAGAGTGCCAGTTTTTAATTTAATTTTTTATTTGTAAGTATTGTAACAATCATAAATTTTCTAATAGTATTTGCAAGATATTGCAATAAAACTGTATTATAAAAAACAAATAAGTATTGTGTATATCTACGATCATAAAACCGTGTGAATGTCACTAAGCATTATTAATTTTTACGAAGAAAATTATATATGCCTTATGAGAGTGCTACATTTATTTTAAGTCTCATTTCATGGCAATGTTGCCGAAAGAATAGTTGCCAGATATAAAGATAACGACTCTATTAAATACTATAATCGATTCTTGAGGACACTTAAGACACATTATGTTATATTTATCGACTGTTAGTTTTACGAGGAGAGTGTAACTGAATCCCATTTGGACCTATTCTGTGTGAAATAAAATCTAACAAGGGGGGTATCAGACCTCCGGCGATTGGTTTTCGAGTAATAAAATCGCAAGCGTAAGTAAATTTACGAAGACTACGGTATTTAAATTTTCATGAATAAATTTTCTAGCGTCTTTACAAGGTCGGATGATTTACTAAACATCTAATAATTTTATATACGTAAGTATGTATAAAAAATAAATCTTTTTCTCATTGGATAATACTTTGTAATAATTAATTTATGGATATTTTTATGTATTTACATTACTATAATATTTACGTACATTGTAATATTATTATTAATTTTCGTGTCAAATTTTACCGTTGTATCCCAATTGGAATGTACGTGATAGATGAGGGTTAAAATTTTACTCGAAATAGCATTTGTATTTTTAATATTGATGAACGCCAACGGTTATTAAATTTACGGTGTAGCAATTGTAACCAAATAATTAACGGAGTTGCACTTGCAAACAAACATCATGGTAACTAAGTCACATATCCCGCAAATCGCAATAATGTAGGACAATAAAAAATAATATTCCGAACGAAATTCAAATCCAAGCAAAATTAAATTAAAGTTCTGATGTTGGCAATCATTTATGTTCAGTCAAGGATATAAAATTCAATTTCTTCAACATTGTAAATATTCAGATTTATAAAGCTTCTGTTCCTGAAAAATGTCGTCATTTCTCTTTTAGAAGGTAAAATGATCTTACGCATTGTTAGCACGAGGCTGTTTGATTTACCCACTCCAAGTCTATTTGCTGTAAGCACGATTGTCAATATTGGAAATGGAAAAGTACAAATATCGAGGTTAGACTGCTGATGAAACAAATAAACAATCCTTTTATATATCGAAAGTATACATATATATAGAGTAGAGCCTAAATCTTTTAAGATAGCGAAATTAGTAAATAGATTCGAATGTTTAATCAGTTTAACATGACAACGAATGTAGTGATGTTTTATACAATCTTCGACAACTCTCCAGACGCATTGAGAACTTATTATACTAACACTTAAAGATTTTAGATTGGATTTCGTCCAATCCACCATTCCCTAGAGGTCGTAAATTATAGCACAAACTAAAAAAATATATAAAATTATAATATTACTCTCCTTTTAGACTAAAATTTTAATTTTGTACATATGTACATATTTGTATGTTCAACGTCTATGTTTTACACTTGTACAGAGAATCAAGTTTAGTGTGCGAGTATAATATAAGTGTAGAATGATTTACTTGACTTTTAATATATTACTCATATTAATTTTAGTACGTTACAGTGAGATATAATATAAGTATGTATTGCAAATAAATATAGAACTAGAAACTCTCTTACCTGCTTGCATGCGAACCTCTGGTCCGAATCGTCTGACAACTTCTACGGATAATATAGCGGCGGCTTGGTGCAGTCCGTGTCCCAGTAATTGTGCTATGGTAGCGGCAGCTGCCACACCCCAGCCCCAGCCTCCCTCGGGGTAGTAATGGCGGGTTAAAGTAAGTAGTTGTCGAGCATCGAGTTTCGCTTGGCGTGCCGGGGCGCCGCTGGCTTCGAGGACTAATGGCAAAGATCGAGTGCGCAGGAGCGGGGCGCCGCCCGACGACCATGAGTCTTCCATCAATGCGCGCGCGCATCGTGCGCAGTCCTCGCTCCCATCACCGCACGATATACACCTTAATCATGTCCGCTCACTCATCCCACCCCACTCAGTTTCAAACCAATTATCAACGAGCTTAGCGCTAAATTTATCGAGAGGCTCACTATTCGACTAAAAAAGAAAATGGAGTCAAATAATCGTATAAATGCGATTAACTTCATTGCGATGATTGTCTGCGTTCCCTCTAAAGAAAATATGGGCTGGCCATCGATTGGGTATCAAGAGAGCTATCGAAATAAAGAGTCTCCATTGACATTGATTTGACATATCTATGAGTCTAAATGTAATAACGTCTTGTAAGCTTCGAGATAGAATCGTGAAGTAGATCGCGTCTCGCCACACTCTTATATATAAATCGTTTTAGACCTTGCGTCACTGTCCTTTAGGCACTTAATCTCGATTTTTTTTTATAAGTTGGACTATTTTAAGGTGCAGATTTTATACATTTACAGACATAATAGAATTTACTCTTTAGTAAGAATACATAGACAAAATTTAATATAAGTTAAATCTCACTTTGTGAAATCGTGAAATAAAGTGAAATCTCAGTGATATAATCATACCACTTAGAGGAGTTAATTATTGTTTTTGTATTTGTCTGTTTTAGTCTTTAACCTTTCTTTGGACGTATAAACAATAGAAAATTTATCTTTTATTTAAGAGACAAAAACGTATGTCACGTAGTCACCAAACAAATGGGAAAACTGTTGGAGTATAATATTATGTTTTGTGAGATACGATTATCAAATGGAGTGGAAGAAACCAGATAAGAATAACTACAATTTGGTGCTAATAATATTCTTGTAAATGCGGTTTTTGTTTGAAAATTTATTGATAAAATGACATCTGGTTAAAAGACAGTACCTTAGGTAATACGCTAAGTATGCTTACATAAATTGGAAGTTACCGTCTCAAGCTTAGTACTAAATATTATATGTGTATATGAAATGTATACGTTCAAAAAGGTAGCTCATGCATTGTAGCATAGCATTTACTAATATATTTTATGTTTTAAAAAAAACATTTTCTTTTTAATAGTTTTAGCTCAATTAGTTAAGGATAGCTTAAAATTAAAAATTAATTTCTAAAATTAGACATATACTTTAATAAACCAACAAATACGTAAAGTGATTTAAAACACAAACACAAATTTACATTTTTGTATGTAACTAAATGTGTTTAAATAAAAAAAGAATACTTTATTTGTGAAAATTCCAAACAATTCGTTGGAAAATTACTGAATAAAATGGTGACAATAACGAAACAAATACAGCATTCCGAGCATTAGGGGGCTTGTTTGTTGCTTTTAATTTATTGCTGTATAGACTGAAACTGGCTCTAATTTCGGACAAAATATAATGCAAACTACTCAAAAAATATTAACTCAGAAATATCAGACAGTTTGTAGCGTGATTAAACGTAGATTTAGCACATTTTGTTTTAGGCTTTTAATGTTATTCGTAATCACTGAAGCATAAAAGATAAAGCGAAAAAGTGATGTTTCCGAACAAATATTTGGCTCAGCTTTACAACATGAGAGATGATGACAGAGTTAGTAATCTCATCAAATGAACGTTACGTGGAATGAAGGGAAAACGACCCTTCTATGTGACAAGTGTATGCGTTGTATAATACGAGTAGGTCGATACGAAATGTACAATTTGTGAAAAAATATCTATTATAATATTCTAACGATTTTTTTGAATGATTGTGGACTCGATGCCCACTCGAGGGGTGATCAAAATGATTGGATTCTCTCTGCATACCCCGCAATTAAAATATTGTTAATTTATTATTCAAAGAAATATAAGCTAACACTATGACGTGGTATCAAAATATTCTTTATTTAAATAGGCTATTACAAGCACTTTCGAATGGTCAATTAACATAATATGTCAATGTCCTACCGGAAGCTACCACCGACTTGAAATGCATTTCTGCAGAGAAGAGCCGGCTTGATAAGCTGTATATATTTAACAGAATTCGTTTTAAGCATTTAAAAACTTTGTGGTTAATTTTGTTTACAATAAAAGATTTAACACAGAGTATGTATGAGAAACCAGACTTTAATTAATGTACACATTTTAAAATGGAACACATAAAGTGGGTACCTTACGCCACTGTACTGAAACTGTACTCATGAATTGATTTCTTTATTAGTCTACGCAAAATCATTACGCTCTTGAGACCGGTTTGGTGTGTTAATAAATAAATAAATGATTGCCATCAACTCAACTCACCATTACTCAATAATAAACTGTAGTTAATGCGGATGAATGTAATAGTTATTTTAAGTTAGCATATATATACATACATACAACTTTTTTTTATATGTTTAAAATAATAATCTTATAGTAGTAAATAAAATAAAGAGATAATTCAACATCCTTCACTCCATATAAACACTTTACGTTCATTTCAAAATATCTCTATTTTGTTCCACTGGATACTGTAGATTAATTAAGTAGGCAATTAACGCGCCCATTAATGTCATTTTTATTACGTACGTTTATTCAAAGTAGATTTTTTTTATATTTAAACGTTTAATCGTGTTTTATCTTGTACTGTACACATTTTTATATAAATATTATTGTATATGCGTTGAATATACATTATTTGCAAATAGTTTAATATTGTGATCCAAATAAATGGCACTTAAAAGGAATTGTGAAATGTTTGGCCTTTAAATGATATACTCAGTTATGGGTTCTGGACAGTTTAGGACTTTTTATTAGTAATAAAGGCCTCCGCTCATTTGTTATGGCTAGTTTCATTGCATGCACCGTATGAAGCGATCTCATAATGACATTTCTTTGCCACTTTTTTATTTTAATTACAAACGCTTAACGCCGCTATAGCGGTGCATTTAACATTCTTATATGCATTTATACGGATATTTTCCTATTATATTTAATTAATACGTGTAAATATGTATAGTTTTCTGAAGAAAACTATTTTTAAACCCAGAGAACTCAGTAAAACATATTAAGTTATAATTCCTTCACTAGTTGTGCAACCAATCATCACCTATCCAAACACAACAGCCAACGTGAGTGATAAGAGTTACCTAATATATATTTCATGAAAAATCATCTAGATAATATAAAGGGCCGTTAATGTAATTTAATGGGATGTTACGAATTTGTACGTCATTTTAACGACATACAAAACCACTGTTGAACTAATTAATAGGGCGGTTTGACAGTCATAAATGTCACTTTTACATATCCCATAAATCTTTCCAAAGCGTTTCACTTCGTATACATTTCGAAAGGGAAGGGAAGCACTCTTTTATCTCTGTAACAGTTTGAGATATATTTCGTACTTATACATTAATTATACAAGCTATACATTTATATACATGTCTTACAAGTGACATGCTAAAAGAGATTCACCTATAAATATATACAAGAATTAGATTTATAAATGTTTGACTAATTTGAAAGATCTTAAGAATGTTGATTTTAAAGCTAAATATTTCTACACCAGACTAAATGATGGCAATTATAACATAAAATAAATCTATTACCCAATATATTGATTGGAACACATAGGTTATAAAATAACAAAGCTCTGTTTTAGCAATATTACTTTATACAAAAGTGTATGTGAATCGCTTAATAGCTTGTTTCTAATGCATAAGTGTAGAAAGCTATAATAATATATGGCGTTCTGCATTTATTTTCCATATAAACTTTCAAGTAAATAAATCATTTTTCGTTGACAATCAAGAAATTGTAAAATTAAAAAAGCAATTGAAATAATAGACCTTTACAAATATTTTATTTTTAATATATACCTAATGGTTATTAAGAAAAATATAATTATGCTATATATCTATGCAAATTTTTAATAACGAGAAAGAGCACAAGTCATTTATTGTTTCTTTTCACTCTACCAACTCAATGGCGTTATAGTTAGACATGATGAAAAAATAATGATCGTAGTAATTAATTGAAGATGCAATATTGGAGATAACGGACATCACTAGCTACTGACAATTATTAACAAACCAAATTAATCAATCTTTATATTTTATATGCGTTATACAATCGAATCTGTGGAAGATAGAAATTTAATAAGTTCAGTAAGGGTAATAATTTCCACGCACACGAAATTACGAGCGACAGTTAGTTTAAACAATGTTACTCCCTAGAATACTAAGTTTCAGACTTAGGTTCTAACCGGTAGATATATGATTTAAAATTCTAATTATTTTCGTTTTAAAAGGTAGTAATTGAGCTTTATGCTAACTGCTTATGAAGGTTTTAATGTGAACGTTTATTTTCCTTTTGATTCGAAACTAACATCGATGCTCATAACATAAACAGAAATTAACTATCGATAGCGGTTAATTTGGTAAAACAAAACACCCGGTAGCGTAATAATAATTGGTCGATATTTACGTCAGCGGTCCTCGTATTGCAAGCGTCGCTATGCAAACGATATATTAAGATAAAATGAATGCATCTGGGTCATAGCGGCTCTATTAGATTGAGTCCTGTAAGCTATATAGTGATAATGACAGAAAGCGGTCAGTTAAGTAAAGTTGATTATAGAACAGCGCCCGGCTTTTGAAACCGACGCATTTTTTGCATATTAATACTACGTGTGGCACTGTACATGGTAAATACTACTACAATTATATATACAAGTAATATTTTTTTGGTAAATTACGATGCTGGCTGTATGCGATGCTGGCAATCTATAATTTATAATATTTAAAATAAGAAAAAACTGCATGAAAAAAGGACGCTTGGAAGTTTATTGATGTTGAAATTCAAATAATATAGATTTTATCTGAATGTGTGTTTAATTAAAATATAATTGTACTGGTGGTAGTCGTGGTCGCTAAGGTTTATATTTGCAAGATATGAGGAATTTATTACAAAGTTCTTATTATATTGTTGTTAAAAAAGAAACATAAAATCCATATAAAATTATCCATGATTAAATAAAATAGTAATATTAAAGGCTCAGCATCATTCCTATGCGATAAGTAAAATTTGCATTACAAACAAATTTAAACGTGCACCGCACCGCCTTCTTTGAATATTTGGAAATTTGTAAAATATTTTTCAAAACAAAGTATTAACATATGATGAGTTGGAAGATTAAAGGATTTATAGTGTTGTATTGGTACGATTTTATACGAGTGAGTGCAATTTAATAGAACACGGAAGAATGTATAGGCGCGATACATGTAATGTCGCAGGACTGTCAGGGCTTGGTTTGCCTACTGGTAACTAATGTCGTCAGCAAGGCCCAACTGTACTTGTCGTCACTGAGGCTGATATGTTTGTCTTAAGTTAACTGCTTTGCAGTATTGTTTTATTATATCGTTAAAGATGCTGACTTACGTCGTCATGTAGGTGAAACTCGTATGGCATTAGAAATAAATATAATATGTGACACTCGACTGTAGGTGTAAGTTTGGTGAGCCTGTAGCTTACCGATAACCGATGTCAGTCATGTCATGTCATGTGATGGTGTAATATGTTTGGCGTAAGTGAACTGCTATGGCAATATTGGTGATATAATACAGCAGTCAGCAGCAAGACAGCAGTCTTGCGTTGCAGAACCGATGTTTGTATGGCAATTGGGCAATGGACATTGGAAATAGTTATAATTTGTGACACACGGCTGTCGGGGTTTGGTGAGTGTAGAGAACACTGAAAGCTGTCGGCACTTGAGCAAATTTAAATCTCTGTTTTGATAAACCAATGTTGTGCGTTATATAACATAATCGGCCGCCTAGTACTTATTATTTCAAAAATGAATCGAATTACATAAGTCTATAAATAAAAATTAAATCTATATCAAAATATTCTTATATCGTCAATTAACACAAAACCTCAGTATTGTCAGGCCTACCGGAAGCTTCCATCAGCACAGAAGGCAGTTCTGCTGAAAAGAGCCGGCGTGAAACTCAACAGTTGCTCTTTTCAAATATAATTTTACAATAACTTCATAGTTACCATTAGCCTCCCGAGTGTAATTTCCGTGAGAATGTAATTTCACACATTAACAACTGAATATTGTTCCTAGACAGAATACAATTTCGTCAATAATATATTTTGATTTTAAATTATTCAAGTAGCAAGTCTGAAATTGGTGGAGGAATGTTATTATATTTTTAAGGCGAAAACTAGGAGTAATCAGCTTCATTTTAATTTTTGTATTTATACCGTGTCTATCAAACAAAATATAATTGTAGATATATTGTCATATAACCGTTAGCATATCCGTTTTATTAAAAACTTCTCGCAAAGAATCCCGAGCTCCCATGTAAATGTAAATATCCCGCACTGCTCTTTTTGATATAGACATGAGCGTAGTTACGCCCAAGATGCTGCTTATTGCGTTACTATTTTTAAAGAATCAAATGTGATTTAACCAAGTAAAACTGAGAAGAATTTTCTCTCTTACTTGCGCGTTTGTTCACTTTAGAAATTAGAAAAAATATTTATTTAAGATATAAAGTATCATTTATGTGAGTTCCAAGGTTCAGATAATAAATATAATACAATGACTATTGCCTTTTACTATAATTATAATAAAATAATATTTCTTTTTTTATTTGTTAGTCGAAGTGGGAGAGTGTTGGAATATGTTTACATTATAGTTGTGGATTCAATCCCCACTCGAATGTACGTACGACTCTGTTTTGAGTAGAAAGCGAAGAACGGAGTGTCTTTACACCAGTTTCTCACTGCCTATCATACTAATCGGAAAATAGCGTGAAGTAGCTTTTTTGTGAACATACAAAAAATATTTAAATTAATTCATCACAAGATTTATTAATTTACATATCGGTATTAGAATAAATGACTGTAATATTAATTAATAGAGATAACATTTTTTCATGTTTATTAAAATACTAAATGTAGTTTATACTGTCAAGTTCTTTTTTCATCATAGATAATGAACTCAGAAAAATAAACATTTATCGTCATTGGAACTTATTGATTTATTTAAATTACAAGATAATCAATTAAAATGATGCATAAAACTCCTTTATGAAAGTTAAAAATGATTGGATTAAAAAGGAAACTATGTGAATTTACTGAGAATATACGAAGAAGCAAGTTACAATAACATATTAAGAACTACTTAATTGAATCGCTACCATTAATATCAACTTAAGCTTGTTGACCATTTAAGCCGACGTTCACAAAGCTTCATCAATCTTATTGCACTTAAACGTCCAAACTTCGACGGTACAGCGTTATTATCCTTGAAACTTACATATATTATACTACATATATTATATTATACCATTAGTGACACGTTACAAGACCTGTACCAATGCAAACAATAAAAAAGGGACATTTCACATTTAAAATTATAAAAAAAGTTATGAGCAGACGGTATATTTAGCAAGTGTCACCGATAAAGGAAGGCCTGACCGGGAAAAAAGGCATCCCACAGAGCCGAGAATTGCAAACAATCACGTAATTATAATTGATATTTACTTTACTCCTTTCGGAATTTATGAAGGTTGAACTTTTACCAAATTTCAAGTTTTATTTTCGAAATGTGTGCTTTCGAATTTACAAAGCACTCAAATATTTTTTTATAGTAATGTAAACCCTATTTTTTATTACTTAATAATGTATAAATATATAAAACACAATAAATAATTTAAATTAAAATAATGTATGTGACATGTGACAAGTGTTAATCAAGGAAAGTGTTAAATTTTTAAAGCATCCAACTTTTATCTACTATTACTAGTTCTTTCCCACGCCAACTTTAGAGCTAAATTTTATTTTCACAGGTAAATTTAAATTGTGAAAGTTTTAGAAACAATATTGAATTTAATTAATAATTTTATCGGTACTAGTTAGTCTCATTTTTAACAATACAAACACTTTTACAAATTCGTTGTATTAAAAGCATTTGGTGGTCTTTATGAAAACTTACTTAAAAAGTTTCAATAAATGTCAATTATTTTATGTTTAAAGAAAGTTTTATAATATTTTATTTTACAAACGAACCTTTACCACCTACTTAGAAAAGAGAACATTGATTGAACTCGTGATCTTTACAAATATATTTTCCAATAATTTCACAACTATGATTAACCTCCCAAGTGCGCATGAACAGCATTTAATTCCACGCATTTAAAATCGGTATAATATTCTTGGATAGAATAATTAAATAACTTCAACAATTCATATAATTTATCTCTACTACGGTATATTCCTAAATTTGTTGGGTCGTTGCCCAATCACTAAATTTTGATCCTGAATTTTCGTATAAAATTACTACGAAACTGAATATTCAAAATTGTCTTGTTTATTATCAGTTACAGTAAGATTATGTATAAAAAAGCATATAATATTAGGTATTCGTAAATTGCGAAGCTAAGGTCAGTGAGAATAAAATCAGCGCACCATTTTGCATCGTCTCAAACTTCGTCCAAAAAGGTCCAAATCCAGTATAAATTACTTGGCCAAGACCCAAAGGACGCGACGTGATCAGAAATATTAGGATTGACTATTCATGATTTCAACGAATACACGAAGTATTTATGATAACATCCGTATCTGTACAATGTCGCTATGGAAGTATTACACATTTTATTTATGTGTATACTCGTATGAGTATTTCTGTATAGAAAGTCTGGAAATCGGAGAAAATATTTCGTTATGTGTTTGTTCTACCTACTCTGCGCAATTTGGTTCAAAGTTTGTGTCATTTCATAATTTTTAAAGGCTTTCTCTATTTATAACAAAAATATCGTTTGTACCATATATCGATATATATTAGATACGCCATTTAATAAGAAATATAAATTAAAAGAAAACCCATTAATATTTTTTCTACTGTTTATTTTTCTAACTTAGCTACATCCATACAAACAAGTAAGTAACTTTAAATTAAATCTTTTCATCTAAAACTTTACTTTCACTTGCACGATTTATTAAGCCCATAGATTTTAAACTTTTTTGTGACTTTCTTTTTACTATATATTGTGTCAGGTCTGTTGTATCGCTAATTCAGTTAGATATAAAATATAAACAAGAGGATATACACTTAAAGCTAAAATGTAGAGCTTAATTCATCCCATACTACTTATCTTCAATGAAGTAGAAAATTCCAACATATTAAGAGTGTTCTTTGTTTGTGTATGTGATTAGCATATGGTTTATCTTAATTATAAATAAATTTCACGCCAGTGTTTTGTAAATTAAAGCTACTAGAATATGTTATATGAGATTTTATTGATTTCTGTTTCACCTTAAACTGATCAAAATAGTTGTCAAATACACTACATAAAAATAAATTTCACATAATATGATATGATTTGAAAATTTTACGAAATATTTTTTCATACGTGCTACGTATTATATCAATGAAGATTACATTTTATTTTGATAATACGTAAATATACTTAGAAAAATTAGTCTTGTATACACTTGAGTAGTGAAAATGTAAACAAATAATATTTAAACAAAAATACAAATTAAACGCAAAGTACCAGAAACACGTAGTGCAATCATAATCAACGAAAAAATACATATTATTATAGTGTGACTTTTGTTATTTTTGGTACCTACTTGCGGAACCTGCAAGAAATTCGAAGCTAAACTTATGGTACTCGACCAAATCAAATTTTGAATCGGTACCTAACGAGCGTCGGAGAGTCTCATAAGTCCCAGTAAATTTTATTGCCATCTTAAATAATGCTATAAAGTGAACCGGAAACTTGTGACTTACATTTAAATAGTATACTAACTTTGTTCAATTGTGCGGAACACAATTTATGACATTATTATGTTATGTCATTTGAAAAGTAGTTATTTAGTTTATTTTCTGGACTTTGTGTTTATTTTATTTTCGGAATACAAAAAAGCAGTTCAGTTTTCATGATAGCTATAATATTAGATTTTTTTCTTTCTAGATTTAAATAATTTGCTTAATTATTTCACTATGCTATGTATACAATATTATTTTAAATATTTTATTCTCTCCAATCTTAAATATAATGCAATTATACAACTAATTTAAAATTATTTTTTAAGTGTATTATTTAGTATTTTGAGATATATAAAAACAACGTGAACTGTCAAATATATATTGCAACACATTCATTTCTCAAAATTATTTCTTAATTTTTCAAGTTGAACAATATAAGCAAAAACACAATTTCAGATTAATTTTATAAGGTGAGTCTGAGTGTCGAATGATTTATTTTATCATGTGATCTACTTCGTAAGTTTATAATAATTTTATAGCATAATACTTAAATACATACATACACTTGTATGTGTGTATGCATTCGAAATTATTTTTTATTTGCCCTTATATAAGAGTTTTAATTGAAATATTAAATGACGTGCGCATTCGTTTTACTTTTCCGTGACAGTAATTATCGTGAAAGGTTAATGATTGTAGTATTAATGAAAATGACTTGTTAATAAATATTGACTAGCAAGAAGTTGCTAATTAATCAGTGGGCAGTTATAAAAAGAAAAATGGAGGTCGTACTTATTTATATTTTTTTTATAAATAATCATTTTTTTTAAATAAGCTCATAAAATAAGTTCTTAATAAATATATTATTAAACTAACATTGTGCTAAAATATAGATTTGAAATCCATAACTATGAACGCAAAGCTGTTTTTTGTGTTTCAACCACGTCAAAACTACTGAAGGTTTCCGGATGGGACTTTGACACACGATGTGGAATATTTTTATTACTACGCCATATAATTTATGGAATTTTGGAGTTTGTATAAAAGTCCATCATTTGAAGTTAGAACCGTGAAAGTTTATTAAGCGTTTGCAGAATTTCTACGCTTAAATATATAAATACTAGAAGTTGTCCTGATTCAGTGCCTAACTGATTTATCATCATCGCCAAATGTTAATTGTTGTAGTTAGACTTATCATCTTTCGCCAGGGCTATTTTGTGGATAGACATCCACTTGAACGAAAGGTTTTTGTTAAATCCACCCCTAAGGGTGTGAAATAGGGGTTGACAGTTTGTATAGAATTCCGTTTGAGTTACAAATATAACATTTTGTAAAAGACATCTTTGGAAAACGTATAAAAATATGAACGCAGCGGGATTTGAAAACCGTTCAAGAGAGGCACGGGTTCAAATCCCGCTGTGTTCAAATTCTTATACGTTTTCTAAATATGTCTTTTTCAATTTCCTTAGTGTGGGAATAACACTTCAAAAAATGTTAAAAAAATATATAAAATTTTGTTTTTGGGCTGCTGATTAAAAATTAGTAAATTATTGTTTTAACGTTTAAGTAAAATCGTACCCCTAAGGGCGTGAAATAGTTTATATAGAAGTCATTTGCAGTTAGAAATTAAAAATTTAGACTTTTTGCAAAATTCTTTCCAGATCTATGTAGCCTGTTCAGGACTGAGTTCAAGAAGCAGTGTGGTCGTCCTACGTCGGTTAAAACCTCTTTGTTGCTGTTATATAAATTAAGTTCTACGCAGTAAAAGCACCGGGCAAAAGCTAGTATACATGAATATATGTATATAATGAAATAGGCAATAGTTTGATGTCAATTCACATAAATAACAAAGTACAAGTTAACTAAGTTGAAAACAGAAATCGGTAATTATAATAATAAATGAATTTTTTGTACCAGGGGTAGGAATAGAGAGAACTTAGCTCAATGGCTGCTGTATACAATTCACTATGTTCCACTGGACTACAGTGGATTTAGTGTTAATTATAAAATTGTTCTATTCAGTTATGTTATAAGAGAGATTTAAAGATCTTTTGCAATTTAAATGGTCTATTGCTAGCCCTATCGTTTGACGATGGTGGCAACTTTAAAATTGTAGGGTACAATTTTTCCTTGTTATTTACTTAGCACTTTTGCTAATGGAACAAACTCGATAGTGAAAATATTATAACAACAACGTCAGAAATAAAATAAATACACTTATCATTTATAATTTTTCCAATTTTAAAGGAAAATATAAAATTAGCATAATTTTTTATTTTATGACAAACTATACTGTCTCTTTATATATAATACATATTTACACAAAGGCCTAAATTATTTGCTGCCGTGCTACTGACATGACCGAAATGTCGACAGGAAAAACTTTTTTTTCATATTTTGTTTAGTAATTACAACTTTTTATAATTTTAAATATTGTCAAGTGTTACAGTAACTAGAGATTATATTATCATATCATATACAATATTACATTAATTTTATTGGATAATATTACATTTTCATGCTGAGTAGATACAGGAAGGAATAGAGAAATGATTACGGCAAAAGGCACGCTGCGTTCCGTTGAAGGAATCTAACACTGATTAAGTATCAATTTTGAAAATACAGTAGTTTAGTTTGGTATTTATGTATAAAAATAATAAAAAATAGGTGTAATAAAATTCTAGCAACCATTGAGCTTATTCCCCTAATGAAGTTTTGTCGACGCCCAATAGTAAGCTAATCTTTGTAGCTTTGTATAAAAAAATATCTGATGAAAACATGAAGACGAAGTATGTATGTACGTAAATGTTGAAGTAAATAAAATTAGTAGCTGCCTTCAAGTCTCAACTATTATAAGAAATAATCCGCAATAAAACCAGCGAAACGCATAACAGAGATTTAAATTTTTATGGCTACTTTCGAACGTGTATTTTTTTAGCGTTGAGTATATTTTATTACTATTGTTATTAAGTGTATGGCGTTTATTATGGAAAACTTGCTCAGTCGTTCGCACTCACATCGTTATTACTGAATTTATGATCGAAATAACCTTTTGTGTAAAGATAGCAGGGCTTATGCTGAGGTATTGTTCAAACATATTATTTATCTATTTACATGATACTAGTAATAAAAATATGGAAGTATCTTTTATTCATTGTTCCCAAAAAGGATTTATGTTGAAATAGTAAGTTCAAGGCTTTCATTGCAAGCAAAAATTTTCTTTTATTAATGTATATACAAATATTTTTGAATATTTTTTTCTATTATCCTTAGGATGTAAAAAAAAATATTATATGACGTTGAATTATAAATTATTATATGACGACGAATGAATTAATAAAATGCGATGTGATCTAAACTAATTCCTATAAAATACTTTTTCCTATATAAACAAAAATATTTTTTCCAAAAAATATAACATAGCATCAATCTGAGACTGACAGTTATAATTGAGTCAACATTTTGAAGAAAAAAAAACAAACTTCTCATTAATTTACTGTAACAAAATAAGTGAATGGTGAGCCTCTGTGAAATAAGTACACACGTGCTCGCCTATAATTCTATCATAGCACGACCAATCAGTTTGACTAACAACCGGACCTTAGGCATGGCCATATGTCGCTAACTTACACACCAACTGCAAAGACACTATGCACTTTAAATAGCCACTTCCTAGCTCTAAAGCCAGTCAAGTGCAACGCGATGTATCAAAGTTTATTCGAAATGTGCGTTTACGAATGCGAGGGTAAAGTCGCGATGCCGGTGTCGGGGGCGAGCGCGCGACCGCAACGCCTTCGTGTGGAGCTTACACTGATTTTTGTCGGAGGCATCGCCGCTAACCGCAGAGTGCTCCACATTTGGCGACCGGTGTGAACGCGGCGCGTCTATAACCCGTTCTTACCAATAGCACTCTTTCATATACGAAACTTTTAGCAAGAAATCAACTTCTACACTTAGTTGGATAGTTTTACTTACCTGCCGAGCAACGTGTACGCTACAATTATGTACCACCATTTCGCAATAGCCGATACATTCGATAGTCGATCTTAATAGTTCCGATATTTATTATTTGGTTACCAACTAGCTTACAGTTCACTTTAATACTGTGCCTCGTCGATGATCATGCATGATAATATTATAAGTCTTGTTTATGACAGTTTTAAACTGGTAATAATAAATAATACATTAAAGTGATTAATCACATTCTTTATATGAATGATTCATGTATTTGATATTTTCATGGAAAAAAGTCTTTAATATGTATTCGATAATAAACATATGATTGTACAATACTTATACTTAATTTATTAAACAAATGAATTATTGAATTTATATTAAATTAACTTTTACATTTAATTTTTATGAAAAGTCAAACTTTAAGCTTAATAGAATTATGTGTTTTAAATAATAAAAGTTAAGATATTTAGTTTTCATAAATAATAGCAGGATTATGTCTACATAATTAATGATTACGAAATAAAATTCACTTTCCCCGAACATTTGATTTATAAGCATTAAATGAGCAACAAACGAAATTGAAAAATATTGGACGTCGTCATTAATCAGGACAAGTTATAATTAAGATGCCGGCGCTAGGAAATCATTTCCAATGTGAAGATACCTATATTTTATAAAATTGTGAAACTCAAATCCCTCCTGATAGATGACACGAGATTTAATATATGTATGTAGGATAAAGATGTTATAATGTGTCAAATATAACTTATATGCAAAAGTGTTTTCCAGTGTCATCATGATATTAAGAATAATATGTTGATATATATATATATATTTATTAGGTAATATACAAGCAAAATTATGACCAAAATTTTCTTGATACATCTCATTTTTCATTAACATGTATATATTTGAACTTGTAACTATCGTATGTAGTCAGGCAAGTCGCCATTGACAAAACAATAGTATCACTAAGCACGGAACTAGTAGCTACAGCTCTAAACAAGAACAGATGTTAACATTTTTTTATATTTGCGCACAAAATCAAGTTTTTAATGTATACCTATTTTTTTAAAATATGTTCCAATATATTAAATACATAGAAAATATGTTTTTTGCTCAGTTATTTCATGTATTATTTGAAAAGTAAGACACATATCATACTCATGATTTAAAATTGTTGCCTTATTCAATTACAAAAGTGGGTTCGAACATAATTTTCCCCCAAAGTAAATGTCGTAAATATATCTTGAAAATCTGTATTTTAACTCCTGTCCAGTAACGTATGACCTGTATCATTATTATTAATGCTCGCTCTCAATAATATCGGCTAAGCAATTTATACTTAAAATATTTTGAGAGACTCTATAAATAGCGCTCTTAAATATTTATGCAATGGACTGATATATTTTTTGTTACTTGTTGGATAGTTGCTTAAGTTGTTTATCTACAGTTAAATGTTTTTACTAGATTTTTATTTATTGATGAATGATTTGAAAATGTATTTTATATTTTTGTAAAATGTTATTTAATACTTTAAAATACTTATTCATAATATAAATTTGTCTAAAATTATTGATATTTCAATATTTTTTATGTACGTATTCCATAGAAAATATATCGATAAAATTAATTAAAGAGGCAGTTTAAGGAGCTGAAACAAGATATTATAAAATGCTTAAACATATATTCTTACATCTGCAGGCTTTTTCCTCTAGCAAGCCTTCCCTGCAGCAAGTTAGATTAAACTCAGATACTATTATCCACTTACCGCCCAAAATGGCGATATCGCGTATTGAGTGGCGGATCTCAACGCCACACTTTCATTCAACAGAGTAGGGAAATGAAATTAAATACAATGTCATATTGTACTAATAATTGAAATATTGCATTTCTAAATTCCTTAATTAATTGTATATTATTAATACAATTGGAATTTAATATATAGATGATTTCTTGATAAGCCTTTAGTAATAATTAGGTAATAGGTATTTTTAGAATATTGAATACAAAGTCGTTATTACAACTCTAAAGACGTTATTATATTCCAGTAGTGTAGTGTTATGAGCGTTTAAAGGATAATATGTAGTGTACTTGTTATTATTAAAGTTTTTTTACAAGCAGAAAATATTCCAAAGTATTCAAATAACTTATATTATAGTCTAATAAATAAATGTAAATAAAATACCAAGAAAGTTTTTTAATAAACTAACTACCTATATTAATTTCTTCAGAAAATTATCTATGTTTTATATATTTTATAGATCTATGTATTAGAAAGCATAACTTAACATGGAGTGATGTATGATATATGATGAGATGAGTGATATATCATGTACCATATACATCAATCCGTTCTACACTTTTCGCGTACTTTATATTGGGCAATACGAAAACGCTAATAAGTTTGGCTTATTATATTAACATATATTTTACGCTGTTTTCGACATTCTACCCACAACATAGATACATACCATAGCTCTAAAATCAGCGATAAGAGTAAATAGGAGTGTTTTAACACTAGATTATTTTTGCCTGCCCCACTAAATGAAATACGAGAGATTCTTGGATCTGGATTTTATGAAGTAAATATTACATATACGACTATATATTTAACATTAATAATTGTTTACTAAGTAATACATATTAGTCACGGTATGGACCACCAAAATTACATACATTTATCTCTTCAATCTAGGAATGTAAACGAACAGTATAGGAGAAATAAATAGACTCATATTTCCACAGTCCCGGGCTGCTGTCGTACCATTATTTTGTATTATATTTTCCTGTTATAAAATAATTAGTTTATTTTTATTTTGTTTTACTGCAGTAGTAGATTTTCATAATGTTGTTTTTAAATGATTAAGAAAAGTTACTGATTAAGAGAAGTGAAAACTATTGTAAAAAAATAAAGAACTTTTCCATCCATTAAAATAAATATGACAATAAAAGTGATTTCATGAAATATTTCATTGAAATCGTTACTTTTAATAGTTACTTTTTTTAACAAATAATTATACCTTAATTTAAATTCAGCGTTCAGTTTCAGTATAAACGTCGGTAAATGTATAGTTAAGAAGCAGCCAATACAGGGTGAA
Organism: Podotricha telesiphe; assembly: GCA_038994665.1. Taxonomy (NCBI): domain Eukaryota; kingdom Metazoa; phylum Arthropoda; class Insecta; order Lepidoptera; family Nymphalidae; genus Podotricha; species Podotricha telesiphe. The sequence goes on from JAOYRR010000241.1 coordinate 2,520,794, forward strand.
GTTGTTAGTAATTGTAGACAAATTCATTTTATTTGCAATGACCTTGGCAAAGAAGGAAACGTACTACAAAGTTATTGCGAGATAAGAATTCCTTCAATCTCATTTTATAGCACTGAGACACTTTAATTGAATGGATTTAGTCTTGGAATAACCTTAAATGTGTCTTTTAATATACAAATATAAAAAACAAATTTATTTATTAAAAAAATCGGTAGGCGTAACTGCGAAATCTTTCTGAAATCTACTGAAATATCTCGGTCTGCCTGGAATTACCATCAGTTGATTTCTCGTACGTATTTCAAAGGTAGCATTAGAAGGATTTTTTTTAAATTTGGTTAGGGAGAGATAGCGGAGGCGCATATTAAAGGGATCCCTTAAGCCAACTCGTTTCTCACTAGCATATAGATATATAAATAAAAAATAATTTGTTCATAATGTAAAGTAGAACTTCAACGTTTGACTTTAGAGTCAAACGTTTAGACGCTTTAGACGCTATTGGTTGTGGGTTCGATTCCCACTCGGGGAAATTATTATATTAAAATTGTTCCCGCTCTGGTAAGACAAAGCCTGGCATGTAGTTTCGCCACTCAACACGCTCGCATGTCTAGACTTGTGGAAAAAATGGAGAAAGAAATGTTTTGAATGTAGATACTAAATGGAAACTTTATATATATACGAAATTATTCTTATTCTACACCATTATCAAGCGTTGCGAGTACGCTCCAAATTGGCGATCCTTATTTAATTTCAGCCTTTCGGTTGGCTTAGCAGACACTTGACTTTTATATTAACACATACAAGATTGTCTGCACTTTTCGGACGTGTTGGAAACACTAACAGTTGAATTGCTACATCTATTGTAGCCACGAGAACAATATACGAAATGTTATGTCCTTAATTAACTCATGTATAAACATGAACCTGATAGAGCAGTGGGAAATTAAGCTATATGGATTATTCATCAGGATCTATCGTTTAATAGGTGTATAGTTCTTTTTTCAAATTTATTAACAGACCTAGATAATTCACCTAAATTCTAACATTATAGTAGCATAATTGGGCATAAAGTATTCTGAAGTAATAGTACAGTAATTTTACGAAATTTTCTGCGTTTACACTAAGCTTATTACTTTTCTATTGAAGCGTCTTCGTGGCACGGTGTTTGACTGCAAATGCGATTGTTGTGGGTACGTTGCTGTGCGTGGAAAACCTTCAAGTTTATTTAAAAATAATCCACCGCTCCTTTTCTCTATTATAAACAATAGTAATCAAAAGATTTATTTGTCGCAGGTTAATTAAGCTAAACTGTTTTGCCTGCTGATATATTGCGTAGCCATTATTAAATCGCAAATAGGTTATCATTTATCAGTCTGTATCGTATCTAGATTTATATGACGATTGTTCGTTCAAATTAGTAACTAACATGTACCCATTTTAATTGTTGACGGCATCGTGGCGAGGACATTGTCTAATTATTCACGCCGATCGAACCCACAATCATTGAGAGTTCAATCGGCACTTGCGAGACTGATAATATTTAAAATTACTTTTATTTCCGGACTACTAACGCGAAAAGTTTATGCTGAAAGTATGCGTGAGCATAAAAAATATAAATAAAATATTAAATTTAAAATAATGTTTTTTAAACAGGTAGGTACTTAGTTGAAAACATCAACGACTATATCTTACAAAGTCTCGTCATAAATTTAAAAGAAATGAAGTGATTAATAAAGTAATATAAGTTAATGTGCTTAAATGTAAACACGCAGATTTATATGATAAATCTTGTCAGTCGGAAATATAAAGATTGGAAGATTCCGCCGATAAAAAGTTGAATAGCGTCCCGTGGTGCCGTTTTTTACATTATTTACGACGCGCAAATTACGTATAAGCGTAAAATATATTGGTCTGTGCGTGTTTTAATGAAGTAAATCATTTTATGATGGTTAACTAATTACTTTAATTTTGACGGTAACCGATATAGTTTTAGTCTTGGCGTAACTTATAAAACTAAAAGCCTACTTAATTAAAGCACATACCATCTATTTTGTTTTTAAAGAACGATGTGCAGGAAATTAATTTATGAATTATAACATTTTATACTATTCAATAGTGTTTTAGCCCCTCAGAAGTGAAACCACAAAACATTCTGCTTTTGAGCCTAACTCATAAAAGTGTTTTTATAGTCTGTGCTATAATAAATCAATCATTCAATTTAATATTTATTTTTATATAGTAGCGTTATATGTTTAATATCAAAAAGAAAAGGAAATGCACCTAATATAACAAAAGGAACATGAAAAATTATAAACAAAGTATTACAAATCCGCAAATGACTATAAGCTACAATTAAAAATGTTAAGTTCATTGTGTCAACGTCTAGAGCGCAGAGGTTTTAATAAAATTAAGTGTAGTAATAACATTAAAATAGAAGGGTGGTCCGTGAAGTTTCATTTGGGCAATAACGATAAAGTTCTATTTCTCGTGGGCGCCTGAAGAATTTAGACAGTGGCATTGAAAGTAAAACATTAAGATTATAGCGAATTTAAATATTGCTAATAATAGCTTTAAGCTTCATTTCCATATGAAGGGCTTAAATGATAAATATTCCTTACATATGTATAACTATATATTCATACGAACATTCCATTGTAATATTTCAATTTTCCATGAAAATTCCATTGAATAACCCATTGTAACCATCCGAGGTATGTTATTCTAAAAAAAGAATAATTCTATGAACTTTGAAGTTCAAGTTTATTGTTATTTGAAATATCTGGATCATGATCACGCGTAGAAGTATGTGTTTAACGCATTGTGCCTAACTGGAGGCAAAAATAATATTTACCCACATTATTTTTAACATCTTGTGAAAACATAGTATTGTGTAAACTTGTGTAGACATCTATTTGATATTTAGGAATGCCTATATATCATATAATTTATGATTGTAGTTTAAATGTTGTCATTTAATCCACCAGGGTCATTTCACTCCATACATTTCATATTTTCTATTCAATTTATATGTCGTAATAGTTCAGTACAGCCGAACTAGGTGGAGACACTACTGAAAGTTTTACTTTAATTGTCACTCATTCGTAAATTTTGCGTTGATTTGTACGAATTTATTCCGCAAGTAATATACTTGGATATCGTGTTTTTTGCTGCACTCTGGACCCTGATGACTTTGCTTATAACACTTAGCTCCAGCGATATATATTGGACCTTTATAATTCCTACGAAAATGGCAGGTTCTGTTTGGAGCTGCTGTGTTCCATTTTCCGACACTACTCTTATGTATTTCTTACTCAAATATATGTATTTCTTACTCAAATATTTACCTGAACATTGTCAGCAATGGTTGCTCTACTACAACTATTTTAGTTTTTCCTTTGTCGTTTTATTTCCGATCTACATCTTTTACTATCATGTATATTATAGTTTCCGGCTGATGCTTATATAATGAACGTAAATCTTATAAGATAAGATTTATATGTCTCTATTATATAATGTACTCTGTTCAATTCACTGTGCAGAGAGGGTCTGTTTACATATCACATCCTGTTCAATTTCGACGATAGTTGTGAGAGCGAATACAAAACAGAAAATGTTTCCATCATCAATTAGTTTGAAAGCACCTTTTTTAGGTATTAATATTTATAAATTCGTTCATTATATAAATAGATTAGACACAGGGTAATTTAACAAAAGTGTGGTCGTATATACATTCTTACCTTCTGTATGTCCGTCAGAGGCCAATGGCCAAAGACCAATATAGCCGGAAAGTAACGAATTTTTCATGCAAAATACCTCGCTTGACAGATAAGTGAAGGTGAAAAAAATAAGCAAATAAGTTTATGTCCTAGAATAACAACTATATATATATTCGACAAAGCCGTCGCTTTGTCAAATACATGAAAATGATGAATGAGAGTGTATTGTATTGCAAAGATAGCTCGGCATCCAAAATTAATCCATCATTATTGACACTTCAATAAACATTACGAAAATATAATAATAGAAAATTCTAAATGGTAATTACAAAAACTATTTGATGGCAGCAAAAATATATACATAAAACGAAAATTAGTTTTATATGTTAATTAAGTCTTTCGTATAATCTTCTTTACAAAATTTAAATCCTTTGAACCTAAGATATATTATAGTAGCCAAATAAATTAAACTTTTATTGTAAAAAATAATTTCTTGTCTTGTTCCCATGCAGCTGAGTGCAATGAGTGCGATTAATACCAGAAAAGCTCTACGTTGATGCCGTTTGCATTGTCTGTACATAAAAACATTACTTTCAGTCGTATTACTTTCATATATTTGTTTTAACACCAACAGTTAAACTAAATATAATCTTTTGTAACAGTAGAGTATCAATATTAAACGCTATCGTGGTGTAGTGGCGCAGTAACGGTACACTTAATGGTCGTGAGTTCGATCCAAAACCGGGGGAATGATTATATTTTTAACTTTTTCATTTCCCTGTTTTGATAAGACTTAATACGACTCTGAGTTCTACTTCCTTACACAATCTCTTACAATGATCAGAAGTCACTCTAAGTGGAAAAGAGGAGTGAGAATTCAGAGGAATCCAATGTTTTCTAAATATGTTTTTCAATATTGTATTTGAAATTTAAGAATGAGTGCCCGGGGTGTGGTTAAAACAAATACCGCTATAAGCAAAAAAATAATTTCAATTTCAATATTATATAAACTGCATTATAGTATTAATAGTTAGTAGCTTAGTAGATAAACGCGAGGTATAAACGTTAAGGTTCAGGGTTTAAATTTACACTTTCATTTAACTGCGTTACTTAATAGAATAAGCCCGCAATAAATATGTCATCTTGTGGAAAATTAATTTTGTTTTTCTGCACTACTATAACTTCGGTAATTTGTTGGAGCTGCATGAATGTGAGTTATTGGGGCCTCCACTTACTATTTTTTCCTGTACAAAGCGACAAACTCAAGATTTATGTTTTGTTTACAGCAACAATTCTTTTAAATAAGTGTTGGGGATAATATCGGTACATGATACTTTTATTCGGCCTACAAATGACTTGCAGTATTTCTGTAACGTCACTGAGTTTGGGTTAAAGTCGATTAATCTTATTACGTACGGTAAACGTGTCTTAACACAAGACGAGTATAATATGAGTATGTATTCGAATGCTTTTACTTAACATATGTTATGATGCGTGGGATGTTTCGGGATTTATACCACGAAATTTACAAATTGAGTTATTAATGCGGCATAAGGTATAATTTTTGTTGCATATTTTGCTGTACGTATGTACGTATTTTTTTAAAGATTTATTAATGTTTTTGCGGAAAAGTTATTTTGTCATAAAAGTCAAGTTAAAAAAAATGTATATCAGTTCGTTTTCTAATTTTCATCCATTTTGAGAAATTGCTTGTGGCGTGGTAGTTTATTTGCATCAAACCAGGTACAGATTGAAATATACGACAATTATGTACAGTCTAAAACATGGACTGTAATAATTAAATAATTAGAGTTTTATTTAAATGAAATCTCCGTCATCTGGTATTTTTTAAAGTAAAAGGAAAGATTGTGTTAACTGTTATTTGTTAAATTAAATTAAACAAAAAATTTATTTATTTAATCATTGCACTTCACAAGAAAATGCGCAATTAAATTTTAAATGTTCGAAGCCATAGTAGCGCAGAGTCTGACTATAATCACGGTTGGTATTGGTTTTCGATTCCCACTTTGAGGAACAATCGTAATAATTATTATTTTTTCGTTTCTCCGATCTGGTCTACAAGACAAAGCGTAGTGTTGAGCCACCAATCAATACGCAATGTCTAGAATTCGGGAGAAAAGTGGAGAAGGGAGTGTTTTATCTGACTTTCCTGCTATGCGGGGAAAAACGTGAAGCTTAAAAAGACTTTAAATGTAAAAAGATATTGCAACTAAACATTTTAAATTTAAATAACTTACAAATAGGTATTAGATAGAATTTACGAACGTCTGTAAAAAGTTTTTATTAAACAGTAGACCTTTTCGATACGTATGGAATTTAATTTTGTTCGCGTTAGTAAAAAGTAATAAAAATTTTGCTCTGCCACGTCTAGCTAACAGCGTTTTATAATTAAAATATTGTCGCTATTACTTTTTTATTCTTTTTCGTTATTGACTGAGTTTGTATATTCGCAAACTAATTGCTTATTTATTGTGAGCACAAAATCGTAGGAAAATTACATAAACATGCTGTTATTCCAGTTGTATATAACGTTGTGTAGATGAAATTATTAATATTTTAACTTTGAATTAGTTGTTCCGAAATAAAGTAATACGTCTATCAACTTCATATATAATATCCATACGTCTTGTATGAGCGTATCAAAAACAAGCGTGGATGTGTAATGCCTGTCAAGCCTGATCACATTTAACGAAGAGTGAGTGCGATTAACCGACAAATGTGTGAACATTTTTTACCTTGTTTTATAGAGTGCGGGGCCCTGAAAAATGTGTTATAAGTAAAATTCATAATTTTAAAGGGTGGCATTTGCTTTGTTTATATTAAGTAGTTACTACTGAAATGAATAGAACTATGGAACTGTTTTACGTAAATATTTCGATTTCAAAGAAAATTATAACATATAAAATAAACAATAACATATATTTTAATTAAGCTTAATACTCGGTAATAACGGTAATTTAAAAGCTCGCTGAATAAAGCGTTGAAGGCTTTACTAATAATATGTACCAAAAGTTTTGGCGTATGTCTTTTAACGTTACGTCACGTTATAAATTATAATTAATTATTCTGTTTCAGAACAACAATGTACAAATGCTAACTATATTTCTACTAGACTTCCTTACTTAACTTACTTAACTTAACTTAACTACGGAACTACCATTTATTTTTCTACTTTGACAAAGAACATTTACACATTTTATATATCTCTTACTTACATAGATTCATAGGTATATATTGTTTTATAATAAAATAGCTTATGCAGAGAGAAAAGGAAGGAAATAGGAATCGTATACCATTTTTTATAATTAATAATACCCCATGAAGCCCTTTCTTTTTCTCATATTTAACACATTGTATCTATACTATAATGATATAATTATTCTCATATAGCTTATATATTATCTGTTTGCTCGACGCGACGTCTACTTAATCGCTAAAGATAAAAGGACAAATGGAGCATGGTTAATTTATTCGACATTTGAGTGATGGAGATTTTGACATTCGCTATAAGACGTCCAGTAGTCAAACTGAAAGCCATTAAGACGTTATCTCATACTATCTGAGAAGAGCGGATCGTACTTATAGATACGGTAAATTCGTTATTGTTGAACGTGAAATGTTTTTTGTCTTTAAGCCGTGGGGTCTTGTACTTCTTCAACACCGCCTGATCAAGTATAATGTGTGTTAATGTAGTATTAGAATCCTTATAGTAATTAACATATGGATGCGATAAGTGCGATTGATTTTTAATAACTACTTTAATGAGACTATCTGCGGTACATAGTAATTACATAATAATGATGTAATAGTTTTAATTGACGTTAAAGAAACATATCTAATTGTTTTCATTTCATTTTCTATATTGGATACATATTAAGAACTTTGTGTACATGACGACATCCATATCCTAAATTTGGTCAATGTAGTCTGAATATGAAATACGTTTATTTTACATTTACAATAATGTGGAAATTGTATGAACATTAGTTATTTCTAAAGCATCTATCTATACGTAAGCGTTGGTGGTGTAATGGTCAGCATAGTTGCCTTCCGAGTAGTTCATCCGGGTTTGATTCCCGGTCAACGTATATTTTATATAGTAAATAAAATTTAAGTAATATATAACTTGTGAAATGGTCTTTGCAAAAATAATAACATTACTACGAATTATGTAAGCCGAGGTCATCTTGTTTTTTTTATTTTCATTTGTATTTTGTTTTCATTATTTTTGTAATAAGCTTTTGATTTTGTTAAGTTTGGATATTGCGTATATTTTTGTATAAATGTACAATTTATATGTTCATTTTACACAAATAAAATAAAAAATATGCATTTCTAGAAACTTTAGGCACTATTCCTAAGATGCCGAGAAACATACAGTACGATATCGAGCCTGTAATCCTTTTACGGCTTGAAAACTTGCTTTACTTTCACTTATAACACTTCCATAATAATATAAAATAAGAATGTACCTTACATTGAATGGAGATAAAAAATGACCCTTGTTTGAGTATATTTAAAAGTCTATTGAAAAAGTAATAATGTCATAATAAATATAATAAACATGTTTTAGTGAAAAACAGACCTTATTGAGAGACTTTATTAAAGGTCCAGCTGTAGCGTTGCGGTATAATGGGATAGCGACACACTGTATTATTTGTATTAATTAAATTTAAGATATTTTAAAACAATCGTATGAATTATATAAAATATAATTTTATTTTAGTTCGCATTGAATAAGTAAAATTAATGTAAAAAAAATATTATATGAATATGAAACTTGAAATGTTTTCGTATAAAGATCAATTGAAAAAACTCGTGCATTGTTCTTTACTTGTAAATACAGATTTCATTAAGTTAATAAGCTAATCGGTTTATCAAGCCAATGCAAGTTTTACCGATATAGGAGTATGCGTTCCAAGAACGTGAACAGTGTTACGGAAAACGCTCATAATCTTATTTCTAGAACTTTTCTTATTAAAAGTTTGTATACGAAATCGAGAATCGGGCGAAATGGAGCCAATCTATGGATTTCATCCGTTGGTGCTCTCGTTGTATTGATATTTTATTTCAACAAAAACTTTACCGCATTACTTAAATGTTGCGTTTTAAACATATTCAAATTACAAGCGGCATATATATATATATGCACTATGCACTATGTTGAATTCTTATTATGTTTCAATAAAATATCAAGAACAAAGACTTACTGAAGATAAATAAAAATATAATTATAAGACTTTGTATAGTATTTCACATTATGCCTTATAAAGCATATATAATTTTCTTTAGCTGTCGTACATAGTTTTATAGCAATCATTAAAGTTTAAATGAATTAAAGTTGATAGTTTCAATCTTGTTATTAAAGTGGTTTATTAAATTTATATTATCTTAACAAGAATGGCTTCAAAAGAACATTGGTCGGTTGCCAAAGGCTTCATAAACAATGATTCGGTTTTGTTCATTAATAATTCCATTCTTGTAACGTCAATTACTTACAGCTTATCTTCAGACAGTAGACTGGTTTACAGTTTATTTACAGTTTATTTACAGTATATTTACATTCATAACATGTGTGTTTGCTATGAATCTGATAATGACCTCAAATTTATTATTAACAGAATTGTTTCGTATTTAAATAAAAATGCTATTTAGTATACACTAATAAAAAAATATATATTGTAATAAGTTGCAGATATCATGTTTAATTACTTACAAATAGTAAAATTGTATAAGAAATTTGTCAACAAATTTATTTGGAAAACTAGAACAAAGAAAGTAGCAACAAGAAACTCCAAAAGTATAAGAATTTTATTTCAGTTATCCCGTAATTAAATTTATAAGAACAATGTAAAGACCGAGATTGTGTTCAAAAAAACCGGTAGCCGATAAATGCAATAAAAAAATAATTATTTCGGAGTGCATAATATGTTGGTTATTTAAGGAGTAAATTGCGGGAGCATTTTCAGTTTAATGGCGGCGAAATTGAATTTAAACGTTCTTCCTAAAATTTCTCTTATCGACCACCGGAGTGCACTTTGTAATTTATGATTTGACACTAAAACTTTTTCTGAACTTTTTGGATCAAAACAGATACAACAAGCAAAAATAACTAACTAATAATATTATTATTGTACCTGTACAATTTGTTAATACAGAATAGAAATGGCCTTTTAAATGCCAAGTAAGTCAATACCTAGAATATTTCTAAAATAATACAAAGAAGAAATTGTCCTTCTTAATTGATAAACCCTTTTGCCAGTACACGTTCTGTAAAAACTTTGAAAAGCTGCAAAATATATGCTGTTCTACGAGTATCTATGAATATCTACTATCTTTGTTATATATTCAAAAGTGTAGTATCACAGATGTTAAAAATTGTCAACAACATTAACTCAAAGCACTAACTGTGTCCCCATTTTCGCCGTGTAATAGAAACGAGCGAAGCCATTAGGACAAACTGCGTACAGTGGATTAAAGAGAGAAATAAATGCTTATTATATTTTAGTCTTTATGTTAATATAGGTAGAAGCCAAAGGCGCGCAAACTATTTGGCTCTGCGTACAGCAAAAATATATTTTTGGCTATCTCATTGAAGGGAATGAAAGGATGGTAATCTAGAAAGGAGTTCAGTGACCCCATAAGTCGTAAATCTGGAATGTAAACACAGTGACGTTATTACATGTGTTTTGATGACATCAGAGTATTACGACTTCCTTTATTTCAACAATAAAGTATAGCCTAGAAATGAAAAGACACAATGTCTCCTCTTTGAAAAAGGTTTGGATTTTTCCTCTTTGCATTTGATAGTTATACGTCAGTGCCATTTCTATTCATGTTACAGGTTAAATAGAACAAATAGTATCCTAGTTTTCAAATCTCGTTCCTTTCTCGTGATTTAGCAGTGAAATATGAATATTTTAAACAATTTTGCATGGATTTTCCAAGAGAACAAAAGGATTCCTGCTATATATCTTTACTCTGGTTTAGAACATAATTTAATAATCAGAAGTTATCAAGCATACAGTTAGACAAAAAAAAGGGGGATTAAACTTTTGGTACCTAATGCTTAATTAAGTATACATGTTCTTTTTAACATATTACATCCTGCTGGAAAAGATATGTTTTCCTAAGTGTCTACATCTTACCTCATTCTGATTCTTCGAGTGCGCCATAAACACATACACGGCCGAAATATTTCTTAGCTGAAATAATTACTAAAAATAATTTATTTTATTCTTTTGTGAACTAAAACATAAGTTACTAACTAAGTTACAACTAGTTTCATTATTTGGTAGGTGTTCTTAGATTGAATTCCTGTATTTTTGCGCGTAGGTACAAAAATATGTGTTATCAATTTTTCTCTTTCCGTCCCATATTCACAAAGTGTGAACCGTGTGACAATTGATTAATCAAGAGAAATTGTTATATTAATACTTTATTTAATGCAGAACCATGCAAGCACAGGCCACAGTTGCATTCTAAATCCAGGTTGGCATATACATATCTATGTATATTATTTTCCAACATGTTAAAATTAAAAGTCTTATCACACGAAGTCCTCGTTCTTGTTCGTACAAGAAAAATAATGACGCTGTAAAGTTACCTGTTAATTTATCAACCAGTGACATCTGAATAATTTCGTGCGTCGCACGCGATGCCCGCGATACTCGACACCTGAACGACGAAAGTGCATTCTTATTTGCAACTTTGTTTTATATAAGTGACAACTCAACGCATTCATTTAGACGAGTATGTCGAGTCGATTACTGAAGCTCATTACTCGCTGTAATGTATGGGTGCACTTTAAACAAAACAAGACACGTTTATATACTTCAGTTTTTACGAGGTTGTAAAATTGGTGAATAATTCGAAATTCTTAGAGTATGTCGCATGATAACAATTTTATTGCTTTTATTTTTTTCAATTTAGAACCTGAGTTTAACATATTTTATTTTAATTGTACTTTTATTCATTTTATGATACACCTATTTCAATGTGACTTGCAATGTATAATGGTTACAAATTCGGGATGACATGACTGGAGCGCATGAATCAACCTCTATAAATGAATGTGATAAACAATCTTGGGTTATATTGTTAATAATATTAAAACTACAAAATTAATCAAAATTTACATAACATTATTTTGTAATGTGAAAATTTCTAAGTATAGATTTAATAGGAGTTATAATTGTACATTGGTATCATGTTCCACTTTCTCTTTTATATATGTATAGGCTGTGAGTTATGATATTAATTAAAATTGTTCAAAACATGTTTCCCATAAATTTTCCCGTTGGGGTCCCATTTATGACAATAGATCGACACGCCATTTCAGTGTCTTTTTCGTGGACAACATTTGGTAAATAAATTACACATATTATAAAAAGATTGCAATATATAGTCCGTACCATCGAAGTACACTTGCAACGCAAGTGTGTAACTGGATGATTGTATTAAGGCAAAGTACGAGATCGTACATACAATTTCGACCAACAAATAATCTATCAATTGTAATGTGTAAGTGTAATGTGCCTATCACATATAGTGTAACGTAATGTGATAGACACATTACACTTACACATCACACTTACCTTGTAGGATTTATACATGGAATGCAATAACACGAAAATATTGTAAGTATTTAATTATGTCATAAAATTTGATAAAGATATCTTAACACTTTTGTAGATATTCTATAAAAATAATACAATTAATAGTATCTCATATATTAGAGATAGATCTCCTTCCTTCTTTTTTATATTGTTGGGTTCAGTTTACAAATATGTTTGAAACAAAAACATTTCTACAAAATTCCTTCTGTTCTTTAACACTTCTAAAATATAAAAAAATGTTAAAACATAGAAATCAATTAATTGAAATTGAATGAAATTAAATAAAAATAAAATTATAGAAAATTGAAGAATGATTTTTATTATAGAAAATCTATATATAGACTACGCTGAGTACACCTATAAGTGGTGGTATAGACGTTAACTGATTTTAAAATAATCGCAAAAAAACATCTAGTTGCGTTAAACTGGCAACAGCAGCAGAATATGCTAAAAGAAGCAAGCGCTCGTTATACGCTGACAGTGTAAAAACTTGTAAGAAAATATATTAAAAACAGCAAGTCGGTCATCGCCCACACGAGTGCGTATTAGATAAATAACACGCACAAAAAATAAGTCAAGTTGTAGGGGCTGAATCTGAATTGAATTGGAATTTTTAAGATTAAGGTGCCGAGTGCCGTGAAACCTACCTTGGTGTTAACGATGGTACGGAGTTTGTTTGTATTGCCTTGTTTACGAATACAATTGTTTGATTTTTATGTTAAAAGTTGTGCAAAGCGAGGTTGTAGCACTTGTGAACAGGAAACCATTTCTCTGAGGTGATTACGGGTCAATGCGCTCGGTTTTTATAAAGAATTTTATTTGTCCTTTGTTATGTATATAGAATTTAAATAAAATTGTATTCTTCTTTTCTAATAAAATTAAAGTTAGTTAGCTTATTAATGTTTTAGGGGTTATTGTAGAATATAGTAGCTTCAAAATTACATACATTCTCGTATAATACATTTGCTCTTTGAGCTTTTCTCCACTTTGCTTGAGCAAATTTCAGCTGTTTTTAATGCTAAATATGCAAATAACAATTAAAATTATTCTAAAACAACAATATTAGTTGTTTTTAAAAGTAACAGATAATGTAAAAGAGCAATAAAAGGACGATAAATCAGTAAATTACTTACCCTATAAATAATTCAAACGAGGTCTATGCGCAAACACGCTCGACTAAAAGTAATAATAATTTGTATTCCTTTCGGTTTGTCGTGGAAAAGCGAAAATAAGGGGCCAGGAGTTCCGCTACACACCAGGCAGTGTCTCCAATTCGGATCGTGCGAAGTCGAAGCGAGCGTGAAGTCGAAAAAAATGTAAAAAGAATATTCTAAGATCTCATTGCATATGCATATACTATACTGTACTAAAACTGTGTATATACTATACGTAAAAATATACAGAAGAAAATATATTACCAGTATTTCGTCGTATATGTTTCGATACATTTTATTTAGGTATGTATTCTACCCCTATGGTATATGTATAGCTACTATATATATCGTAAACAACTCCTACCGATTTCCGTTACATGATTACATCCGCGCTCTGTGATATCACAAAAGTCTTTAGTTTGATTGTATACGGATGAAATAGACAGAACAATGACCAATCGTAGTGCCAAATATTTTGCATCTTCCTGATAAATGTTCATTTAAAACTTGTCGCTAGACTGTTAACCAAAAACAATAAGTTTAATATTATAATCAAGACATAAAAAAACACGTTTTTAGAGATATATATAATAGAAGGATGATAAAAAGGTATGTGTATAAGTGTATAATGGTGTAGTGACACCATACTACTACACTTGTATATTATTAAAAAAGACATATTTAGAAAACGTATAAAAATTTGAATGCAGCGGGTTCATGAGGCGCGGGTTCAAATTTTTATACGTTTTTTAAATATGTCTTTTTCAATTTCCTTAGTGTGGGAATAACACTTTAAGAAAAATGTTAACAAAATAAATTGTTTATTATTGTTTACTGGTATATCTTTATCATAGATATATGTTTATGATTGAGTTTTTATGTAATATGTAATATGTAGTGGCACATCGCTATAAGCTAGAATTGCAAGCTGAATATGTCATGTATGGAACAATATTAAAAGCCATTAGAATAATAAATTTCACTGGAGTTACTCACAATTTTAACATGAAAACGTGAGTATATAGCTAACCCCATAACAATTCCCTGTACTTGTTATCTTAAGACATTATGTCTGACAGATAGCGTTAGTTGTAGTAAGTTCTCTCATGTTCAGATTAATGTTCTTCCTGATAGCCGACTTATTCAATGATTATTTGGGTTTTCTTGTGGGTTATTGGAAACATATGATAGTGTAATGAATTTCGTTCCCTCATGAAATAAATAAGAAGGTTGAGAAATAAGTATTTTATTTACTGCCTACAAAATATGAAGAAGTTCAAGTAGTCTTGTGAAGTCATAATATTTAATGGGCCGTAGAGGTTTTATTTGTGTTGAATTATATTAAATATAAATACATATTACTATAAATAGAAATGGGAAGGTTTGTCTGTGACTGTTAAAGTATATATATTAATTCCATAACGTAATGACGCGCTTTTTATTCAAATAATATTATAACGTATAATTAAAATGCATTTGGAATATTTATAATAAATTAGCATAGAAAAGGTACTAAAAGGAACACGCTTAAAACCATTTTCATTGTATCCTGATAAAATTAATATAATTTTACGCAAACTAATTAATTAGATGGCAAGATTGGGTCAAAATAACGATAAAAGATTTTGTTATATCGACAGATAACTAGATTGAAAGATATAAGTACAGCTATTTACAAGTATTTACTCTTATTATTAATGTTTTTTTTAAATGTTATTCACACACTTAGGAAATTGAAAACTATATATCTAGAATACGTATAAAAATTTGAACGCAGCGGGAATTAAACCCGCGCCTCTTGAAAACCTTCTTTCTAAATATGTCTTTTTTTAATAATTCTTTCACTATTTTTAAAGCACGATAACGTTATAACGGTAAACAATACAATTTATACAATATTCTTTCTTATTTTTGCAAGATATTTCAAGCGTTTTCTTGTAAATTATAACGACGTCTATTTTTTTCGCTTTATGTTATTTGTCATCTATATTGGATTTACTTTATAAGTTACTTTATATATTTTTTGTATTATGTTACAAGTTATTATAACATTGTGAATTGTATTTTCATTTGAAAGACGCCTCATGAAATTCATTCGTCAGATGGATTCAAATAGGCAAATTTGTGCAAAATGTACTAAGTACGGGAATAATTTTTGAAAATATTTTTATAAATAACAAGCAATTTGACTTGCATTAAGAAAGTCAAATGATTAAAACTTTACGTCATTTAAACCAATTTATATATTTTTAATGCATTATTATGAAAACTATTTGTATTCTACGTTCCTTCCCCATATAAAGTATAAGTATGTCAAATTTCATTATTCTAGATCCGCGTATTTGTCGTAAAAAGAAGCTCAAAGTTTCCTTTATGTATTAATACTGTAATTATATTTTATAGGTACCTAATTATTTATTTCCCTAGTTAGATGTTAGATTACACCAAGCGCGGCTTTGAGTTCGATTTATGGAATATGGAACAGCAATGGGCGAAAAGTAGAAAGATATAATATGTTACATACTTTCTTTAAATGTATTTTTCTTACTATGATGAATATTATATTCTAATGTTTTTTTAAAAATTAAATGAAGTTTTAAGAAATAAGATATATGCGATTTTATTACTTAATTTTTTTTAAAATGTTATTTACATATTATAAATATATATCATATTTGAAAAGGTAAATCAGCTTTAGCTTTTTTCTAGTGTAACACTATGACCTATGTTCTGCACTGACTGAACTCTACGTGACGGAACTCAGCTTACACAAATCTTATTATTAAATAAGAATGTATGTAAAAAAAAATGGCGGTTCAACGCCATCTAATGGATATTTGTATTATCACTACGAAGACAAAATACATAGACAGACAGTTGGATGGAAGTTCTCAATATGAAGAACAGATGGCGCTGCTTCTAAAAATAATTTAATGGATTTTGACGATATTACTTAGAACTACCTTTATTGAATTTAACTGAACATGATAATAGTGAGGAACATATGTAGATATTTACTTATTTTAAAATGTATCGACAATAAAATTTAAAAGTTTTAATTAAAATGCTTACAATAAAATTAAACTTAAATGTTATAATAAAAATGTCACTGATCGCTGTGTTATTTTCTGTTTGTCTGTGGACGCTAATCTCAGTAGTGGCTAAACCGATTTAAATGCAGTCTTGATTTTTTATATTTTGTTTAACTTATCTTAACATTTTGTGTTTACTTAAGTGTGAACGTGGACGGGTGTAAAAACTAAATAGTTATGGTTAGTTTACGCAGGCGAAGCCACGGGCGGGTAGCTAGTAAATACTTAATACCTAGTTATTGGATATCATAAATACTAAATAGTTATTGGCCATGTTACTACTATACTTTTTAATTTTCTAAAATTAAGATTAGTGAAATATTATATCTATAACAATAATTTATAGTTAGTACGAACATACATACATATATTTGTGCCACTTTACAATAATTAAACTAAGCAAAGCACGCTTTAATAGATAGGTACATTATAAATTTAAAATACACATTTACATAAAAGATTTTAAGTAAATCATTAAGGGTGAGTACCTATTAGTAATTTTGAACATTTACGCAACTAATGAGACATCCATTTGCGGTAGAAAGGTTTCTAAATGGCTTTTCTCCTCATCTAACAAATAGTGCTGTATTGCAAAATAACAGCTTTTTAATGATTAAAATAAAATTAAAGAGGTTATTCATTCAATTCTTATTTGAGTACACATTTTCACATTAATATGAATAGACTAAGAGCCGCTTAGAATTTCTTTGTCACCTGACATAAGCTGCTTTTATCATATGCTTTATGCAAACGGTTAGAGGCAAAAAAATTGTTAAAATCTCTCTACAGAGATCCTAGCAACAAAAACAAGTTGTAATAAGAATTTCAACGCAGTTGGATGTAGAACGCATGGCTTAGCGGTCAGAGCGCTTGGACAGTTTCTAAGTGGCGCGGGTTCGATTCCCGCTGCGTTCAAATTGTTATAAGTTTTTTAAAAATATGTTTGTTATAAGACGGTGTTGAGTTCAAATTGTATTAGCCATAACGTGTAGGTATAATAATAATCTATTTTTCCGGTTGAACTCGCTAAGTAGGGACAATTGTTTCATACAATTTGGTTTGTGCAATATACTTGCTTTCACAACACTTATAAATACAGCTATAAATTATTTATTTTAGATAAGTTCTACAATGCTAATTTGATTTCTAGTTATTTAATGATAGTTAAATACATATCACATAAGGGTAATCCCTTAAGAATTAATTCATATAAAAATTTTAATTGATTGAACTATATAAACTGTATAATACGTAGGTAATAAGGTAGGGTAGGTAATTTTGAGTGCGACTAGGGATTTAGATAACCGAAAAGTTTAAACTTGTATAGTGGTGTTAAGATTTGAAAGATGAACACAGGCACAGTGTTTCTGTTTAGTAAATATACTGTGTTGTTCGTACAAATTAATATCTAATTTTGTGAACCGACACAAAAAGTTTTTTAAATTAACATCGTAAAGGGATTTAATCGTAGATAATTATCATCAGAGGCACCGTTAGCGTGTACTGAAGTTTTATAGCCATAACTAAAATGAAGGGAGAATTTCTTAAATTTACTAACGTACTACAATTTCCGGTCATAATTTATATTATTTTAAAATAAATAAATGTAATATGTTCATAAAATTTATAATAATCTTTTAACGAAAAACTGCTGTTTTGTCTCTTTGATTTACTCACAGATTAAAAATGTAAGTTTTTTATTTGTGACAACAGTATTTTAATTTGCGGCCTTAATACATTCATTATGTAAAAATAATAATGTAACTTTATCAACCAATAATAATGTGATATTATATTAAAAATACTTTTTATAAATTTAATTCAGATAAAAAATGTTTCACCGAAAAGAGACTTCTATTTTTTAAACCTATACGAAATGTTAATCACAAAAAAGTGTTCATAAAATATATCACTACATTTTCGTGCTCTACCGCATTTGACAGAGTTACTGGAAATAATATTTATTCACGTAAGCACTATGTATATTATTTTTTTCACGTTTTATTTAGTTATTTTGTTTTATATAACAATTTAAAAAACTATGCGATTGTAGTGTAATCGGATGTGCCTTTGGACTGTGTGCTATGGCTTCGGTTTCCACTAACAGAAAATAGCTATTAAAAATAAAAAAACAATATGTCTAAAATAGGTGTAAAAAAAGGTGTGTTTTTTATTTGCCTATCCTATCGGACCTTAGGATAATATAAAATAAGGCAAATCGTGACGCAGTGGGACAGCGTTTGACTGTAAACGCTATTGGTTGTGGGTTCGAGTCCCACTCGGGAGAATCTGCTCTGGTACCTAAGACAAAGCGCGGCGTCGAATTCTGCCACTCAACACGCAATTTTCGAGACATTCAGACA
This sequence comes from Podotricha telesiphe, assembly GCA_038994665.1. Classification (NCBI taxonomy): domain Eukaryota; kingdom Metazoa; phylum Arthropoda; class Insecta; order Lepidoptera; family Nymphalidae; genus Podotricha; species Podotricha telesiphe. The sequence continues at coordinate 2,539,755 of JAOYRR010000241.1, forward strand.
GACAGTGGAGAATGGAGTGTGTGTATATATATATATGTATTAGGTTGTCTTTGACTACTCCTGCTATGCGGGAAATAAGCGTCAATCTGAAATATCCAGGTATCGAAAAATCGATCTTATGACACCTTCATAATAAATGTATATAAGATAATAATCTTCAAAAAGCCAGTCAGAAGAAGTCTAGTGTGAGAATATCTTATGCTTTTGTCTGAACAAATAAACAAACACCTACGTATTGTTATATTATTTATAAAAAATGCCAATATCATAAATATTTCTTGTTTAACTTACTTAAGTGTAAAAATAGAATATATTTAATATATAAGCGTCTGTCTTTCCTAAGAATTTTCAAGTAACACGTTAAGCCAAATTACAGATGCTCACATGTAATTTTGGAAAATGAAATGTATCATAAAAATAAAGGTCGTTTATAAATGAGAGCAGGTGTGGAATTAAGATGTTCAACGCGTGTCTACTGTATATTTCCTTTGGGACTCACTTAGTGAAGATTATTTATGAATTTTGTATAATTCTCACATTTTAACGAGTCTAGTACAATGGAAAAATATGTTTTTTACGTTACATTAGTCTTAACATTTTTTTATATGTTTGAGATCATGTTAGGTGTAATTTTTCATTAAAACAGTATGTTGTTGTCATATTATTTCATATACTCAGTTTAGGCTCGTGGCCAGGACCTCCAACCTCATGCCCCCCACTTATACCACGATGACGTCATACGGTAATTCATATAAATATAACATCCATCAAATACTAGAATAAATATGAATTCAAGTACAACATATACCTAAAGAATTTCATTTAAATTCCCTTTATGCAAAATATAATATTAGACAGTATATTCTCTGCAAATACTTTTAGCGCAATCTTGGGATAGTTTACTCCGTACATACGGCAAAATAATATGTCAGTTTAGATTTAAAATTTAAAACGGAAATAGAGGATTATTTTGTTAAAATTAAATTTAACATAGGTACGACACTATCTTGGCGCGTTTCAAATACGAAAGGCGTAGTTCAATGAGGAAAATTTATATTTATTTCAAATGTAAAATGTCTCTAAACAGGTGAAAAACGGAGAACAATAATATTTAAGTAAATTTAAAGAACACCAAGAAGTGGTTTGTTATGCAAAATGTGTACTAAAGGTAGAGCAGTGTATTTTAAGAGGTGACGTAAGTTTGCCATAATGTGTAATTATAATCAATAGATATAATAAAAATGTAACTGACCGATGTCTGCCTTAGAGAAACACGAAACTCCGTGTTGCTATGTATTGCTATCTGTATATGGAAGATATGTGAAAAAAATATTATTAGGGGTATTTATCAATATAATAGAATTCTTTTTTGTTTGTCTGTTTGTTTGTGCAAACTAATCTCAGAAACAGGTTAACCAATTTAAATACAATTTTAATTATTCATTTATTTCCTTTCAATTGTCAAAATTGCTTAAATAATTAGACCCTACACAAGCAATTATGAAACTTCAATTAACATACAAATATATTTTTTTAATCTTGCGAATATGTCATTAGCATCGTCATTTATATACAACCTAAATAAACCTAAGCTTTACCAACTTTATGATAACGGAGAAGTATGAAATTTCATATTTTTAAAGTATGTTTATAATATGAATTTATTTGTATTACATAATTATTAATTAAAAATATATAACATAGACTAGACTGACATATACTTTTTTTACAAAATGAAATATGATCTGCTGAGGCAACGTGTGTGTGGCAACGAACCTAGTATTATTTTATTCTTATAATTAACAATCATAGGCTTTCCTACATTTAAAAGGTATTTTCTTTTAATTCCACACGTTCATGTACCATAATTACATTCTTATATTAAATAATATGGTGATGTTTTTCTGTGAAATAACATTATTATATTTTAACCAAAATGTTTTTAAATATATTTATTGTTAAAAGTTTTCTATTCAAATATTATTAAAAGACATAGGTGTAATTTTTCGCGAATTAAATCTTTTGAGGGATGAACTATTGGTTAATATGAAAAATACCAAAACTTGGCGATTTAGAACGTTTTAAAAAAAAATCTGAAGCAAAATAATTCATATTCATTTTTGTTCTTAGCCGGGATCCATGGATCCGTTCTCTTTTTAGGTCGAAATTTACAAAATACCACACTTGCATTTGTTTTATTTAAATGTGCTTCCTCTTCAAATATTTTTATAATTTGATCGAAGTTATAAATTCTATTTTAATTCTATCGATCACAAAAAGAAACTCTCCACATTTTATAATTACAATTAATATAAGTGTGTAGAGAGTTACAATATTAGTTATTTTGGCAAATTTTACACAAAAACAACACAATATACATACTATAAATCCGTTTTAATCATGTTTGAAAGGAAACAATATGAAATTGATGTTATACATTTTTCAAACATTAAATTATTTATATAATTATAAATAAATAAATAATAGTTATAAAATTAGATATCAGTATTAATTTAAAAAAATTAACATTATATTTTTGAAAGAGTAAATTAATATAATCATTAATTCTGTAATTTTAATAAATGCATATATCTAAATTTTATCACAAAAATATATCTTCTAATTAAAGAAGTATTTCTTTGGAATATTTTAGTATTTAATGTGTCTCAATTTAAGTGTCTTAACAGTTCACTAGACTCTTCTTAAGTTCGTAAAGTTCAACCAATCTAAAGATCATATGTCTTTGGTGGCTTAGTACATAAATAATGCTCTATGGTCAGTAAACAGACGTGAGGTTTTGTTTGTGCCTAAATGACCGCAGCTTTTGAGTGGTAATTTATAGTGGTCTCAAGGGATATATCGGGGATCGACCGTAAATGTATTTAACATTGTAGCTTATGGGTATATTATTTTCATATCAGTCCTATTCGAGCTTTTCGATTCGATGAATATCAATTTTGTGTCTACTTGTTCTACATAATTTGGCTAGGACATTTGAGAACAACAAGTGTTTAGTTGTCGATAAATGAAACGTACTATTGTAACGTGACATGAAAACAATATTAATCCAATTTTGTATTAAAGTATATTTGGAAAATGTTTTGTGTTAAACTCAAGTTAAAACTAAATTTGGATAGATGCCAGATAAGGAGTACTAAAAGTTTACTAAGATAAACAGCGTGGTTTTCAAAAACCTCGCATCCAATCAATTCACTGGTGAATCGAAAATAATTTTTTAAGAAACTTGGCTAAATCTAAATGTGTAGGTTAAAGTTGAAAATAATTCCCTAATTTGTGTGTGTAGGATGTAAGTATTATGTTAATATTGTAAGCAATCAAAGCAAAGGCTTCCTTAATGTTAAATTGATTTGAAGTTATTATAAAATAGTTCGATATAAGCGTTTGTTAATATGTTTTTTTTTTCTGTTTTTTTCTTAATGCAAAGCGAACCTAGCGTAGACTCCATTCCCCACTTTCTGCCCGAATCCGAGAAAGTGCGTGTTAAGTGGCGAAACACTTCACCGCGCTTTGTCCGTGGCGAAAGAAAATGGAAAATTTATTTTTTTAATATAATCCTTGTATATTGTCCAAAATAAATTCTGTGTAACCATTTTACTATTGAAACATTACCTACATAAAAAAAAAGAAAAGTTAAAATCGAGGCCATCGTGGCTCAATAAGACAGTGTCTGTTTGTAAACGTGATTAGTTGTGGGTTCAGTAGTAGGTCGCGACAAGTGTCGTGACACTATGCCACTAGGTCCTGACTACCTGTAAAGCGGGAAAAAGTGTGAAACAACTATTCTATGTTAGACTATTGACAATCCAAATCTCTACAAAATTCGAAGTAATTGTTGGGTTAATTGACTAGTAAAAATCTTGTTACATCAAATAATCTTAACGGTTTTCGGATAGAAAAAAATTTAATACATAATTATCAAAAATATGCGATAATTCGGAATTATGTGTATTCATTCCTATCAACGCCGTCTATAATTTGCTTGCAATGAAAAATCGCTACAAATTACTTGAAATTCAATCAAATATTGAACAGAGATAGCAGTCTATTAATATTTGCTGTATCATGTGCCATTACCAAATATTAGAGCTGTGAGTTAATCGCGTTTTGGATCATCCATCAATGTACTAACCCGCAGACCAGTCATTGCCTTAAATATGAAACGATCAATAGCAACAAATTTATATATTTTATACCTTTTAATTTAATTAATGATTTTTTTTACTTTCATTTATTACCTTCATTTCGAAAGTTAGTCAAAAATTATCTAGTTGTCTACATGTTGCTTGGTGAGAAAAATCGATGATACACCTATGTGTCAAATTATCTAATCTATAAATATCTATATATAAAACTCACTCAGTCACTGAATCCGTAACTCATAATGACAGATAACTCACAGCTAAAAGTAACGATTTCAGAACGCTTCAATTTTACATACACCTTGGAGGAAGTAAATGTACATTAAATTATTATAGGAACTTGTAAATATACAATTTCCCATTGTACAGTGAGGACTTGGGAAGATAGAACCACCAATCACCAATTAATTTTGAACCCTTATTTAAAATTTCAATCTGGCACAATCATCGTATTTATTTAAGTAGATACTAGGTAAGTAATACAAAATAAACAAACTCTTAAATCTCTCTATATGGCTAAACATTAGATGATATTTTAAATATATTTATTTAAATGTTATTTATAATAGTACTTATTTTAATTTTTATTTGTGTATTGCAATAGTATTATAACTTGTAATTAATTAATTTATCATATACATACGTTAATTAAGTCTGAATAAACATTAGACGGCGTTAAACTTAAATACATTAGAAGACTACGAAATAAATTCGTTTCGATTTAGACGAAAATACCGTAGCAACACGAGGCTTTTAAGAGAACCAAAGTGTTCGGTCGTAATTTAATATTGTTTTATTAAATGAGGGCCTACAAAATATTTCCTTAATCGTTTCGAACTGCCATGTTTCTACGGTTTAGCAACATTACATTCTTTTATGAATTCAATTGTGTGAAATAATTTACTGTAGTCTTGTTTCCTCGATGTTAGATACAGAGCTCATTTAAATAAAACAATATGAACGTTACAAACAATTCTTCAATCTTCTTTAGTAACTTGAGAATTTATTTTTATTGTAAAAAAAAAGTGAGGTAGATTTTATGCACTTTGAAAGTTTGCCTTCGTAACCAATTGTTTGATACCAATTGAACTCCATAAATAGTAATATTTAAACCTCTTAAGGTAGGTACTTGTTTTTTGTTAAATATATCTAGGGGTCATTTACGTTGATTGTACAAGCTGGAAGGTAATAAATTATGAAGAGGACTCATATGGTTCCTTAAATCCACATAAATAAGCCTTTATTTCGGTAAATTAAGTTTTAGTGCCTAGACCATAATTTACATAATTTAATAATACTAGGAGTAGATGTTTTTAATCTTTTAGCCTGTAACTTTGGAGTAGTTTAATATTTAAGATATATTACAATATATCTTATACTACACAATAGTTATATTTCATATAGCATTACATAATTAGTACCTACGTTTCTGTATCATATTTAAAATATGTTATATATTTACACTGAAAATAAAAATATGAAACAAATATACAATGTTTCCCAAAATTCAACAATAAGCTGCCGCTGGAAGGTGGATCTGAACAATACAACTCAAAATAAAGGTAAAAAATTACATCTAATTCTTTTGGAGTTACACATAAAAATAAAATTCCTTGAAAATTTACACCGTTTCTGATATTTATAATTATCACGACCACAATTTTTGGAATATTCTTTCCTCTGTATCAGAAACCTTAGTCGTAAAGCACACTCTTTTTTAACCGACCTCCTCAAAATGTATTTTTAACAGTTTTACATTTTTTCCCGCATGGCAGGCAGGCAACGTAGTGTCAAGATACTCTGTTTTCCCTTTTCACTCGAATTCGAGATATTCCGTGTTATGTGGTGCACCTGAATGCCGTGCGTTGTCTCTGAACGTTGTACCAGAGCGGGGAAATTAAAACATGTGTGAGATCGAACCCATAACCTTTTAGACACTGTGCCTCTACGCCACTGTGGCCTCTAGGCAGATGGATATGATGGATGAATAAATATATATATATATATATAAATATTATATTCGTTTAGTACGTGGTTTGAACCTAGATCAAATTGCTTTGTAATCATTTTATCGGTTGTAAATACAAAAATTTAGAAATTAACAGTTTATTGAAAATAATCAAGTATAAACTTACCTAACAAAATTATATTTTCTATTTGCTATTTGCAATTTTACAGTAATCTTGATTAATGATTTGTATCCTTGGGTTGATTTCCTCGAACTTCGAAATTGCGGTCTAATAGTGGTAAATGTGGTAATCTATAAGTATCTATCTGTCTACTATTATAAAAGAGTAACAAATTATGTATGTACATTGTATATATTTACCAAAAAAATATTTAGGGAGATGCAAAAAATGTAATACAAAATAAATAAAATATAAAAATTGCAACTCTGTAAACAAAGAATAGGTGACCAACGTCAAAGCCATTATTTTATTATTTTATTAGTAAAGGAATTTACTTAAATAAGAAATTTAATTTATTATGAAGGTGTTTTTTCTAAATTTAATTTCTATAGAAGTAAATATTGTATTCAATGTTTGTTTATATGAAAACATTAGCAATATTTTATGATCTTGAGTGATACATATATATGAATCAATTTTAAAAGTATTGATCTTCTATATTTTTATTAAATGCGTTAAAATTGCTGCTTAACGTATGTTTTGAAGAAAATTAAAAAACGAAACGTATTTATTTTATTATAGTCTAATGTATATCAATATAAAGCTCTTTGTTGAATATGAAAAATGGCTACTTCTTTTTTTATCACAATTTTCTTTTTCATTGTAAATCTCGATCGCGATCCAATTCGGCTTGGCTTCATCAGCGCACTCTTCTGTCAAGATAAAGTAATAATCTCGCCAATATATTGCTATAAAATCGAATATATCAGTTCATTTCCGTTGATCTATTTTATTCAAGTCTGTAGACGACTTCCAGGCGCAATGAAAATGTGCCTAAATCGACTTTCATTGTAGAGGTTCAAATACAAGGTAACAATATATATACAGGTGGATAGGCTGGGTAGGAGCGGGATAGTCAGAGAGAGAACTAAGTTTCTAGACACTTGAGTGGTGGTCCTCTACGCAGCGCTTTATCTTACGACGACATTCTTCCGAGTGGGAATAGGGCCCACAACTAATCGTGTAACAGAGAGAGTAACTCATTATAAAATTTTAGAAGGAATAATTAGATTTTAAAAGTTTTTAACATTATAACTATAATGGGGTCCCTGAACTGTCAGCAGGGACGGGAAGTAACGATTTTTGAGGTTCACTTCAAAGGCTTTAGAGCAAACTTGATTACGACGCGACGTACGAATTCATATATATGAATTACTAAAATAAAGTACCAGTTTGTATCTGACGAATTATGTTTGTAGCGCTGATGGTTTACACAATATTTTTTAATTGTTTAAGAAGATTGTAAGACAAATAGAAAACAATTACAAAATCGACTAAAGTGTTAACTTAAAGCAATCTCACTTACAGCATCCGAATGATGAAATAAACTGTTCCACATGAAAGTTAATAAACAGATGTGTTGTTGAAAATCTTGTATCATACCTTTAACTAATATGAATATTTATCTTGTTACATTCTACTTACGCGTCATAAGAGAATCTAAAAATACTAACGCCTGACACGTTATATTATGAAGGTTGTCACGAGAGTGCCAATAATATCGCGTTTTAGATACCTGCATGTTATATCAAGTCACCGTAAACATAATTTATTATAATATTTGAAGTTTAATAGAATTTACGCAATACTATGTTTTGTTTACATTTTATTATATAATATTCGTTTGTAAATTATGATGAGAGTTATATATCAAAATATTGGTGTATACAGATATAATAAATTACAGGAAACAAATAATATTGACGGCTTTAAAATATTACTTTAACTTATAGGTATAATAATAAACAACGAATCAAAAGAACCACTTTTTATGACGAGTCTGATTAAGAGATTATTTTAACATCAATTTCACGAAAAAGCGTTTCAACAAAATGCAATTGAGGCGAAATTTTACTTTAACGAAGATTATGTCAAAGAGCGCTCGATTTAGAACATATATAACACTGTGAAATCATCAAGTTGAGTGCTAGTTGGTTATATTTATTATAACCCACATATGCCTCGAGTTTTGCAGTCAAAATAACTCTTATGAATCGTGTGTCATTAGGCTCACACAACAGGGAAATCGCAATTTACAAAACACGTAGGCTATTAATCAAGAAGGTTAGATGAGCTTTGATCAAAAGTTTTATGTACGATTTATTAAAATATTAATATAATAATAGTATTCTATATAATAAATATATTTTAAGGAGTAAAATAAAAAGATAATTTTTTCAACTTCACGCTTTGTTCCGCGGAGAAAACCTAGTGTCGAGACACTCCATTTTTCGGTAATCTCCCGAATTCGAAATATTGCGCGATGAGTGTTAAAACTTAACACAGTGTTTTATTTTAGCAGTGCAGGGAAAATAATTTAAATATATTTATTCACCTCAACGGACATGTTAACAAACAAAATTGTAGGTATTGGCTGCAACTTCAGCAAAAGGAGTCATAGGCCCGTGCTTTTTCGAAGATTCTCGTGGTCGTAAAGCCACTGTTCATTTTGTTGAGTACGTAAAATGTAACGGGAGTTCTTAGCACCATATTTATTAGAATTTGTTGGCTACAATATTAACACCAAGTGTTTCCAGCAAAATGGAGTCACACATGTAATAACTCTCTACCGGTGGTCAAAGTCATGTTTCCGAAAATAATGATTTCTAGAAGAGATGATATCACATGGTCACCCAGGAGTCCAGAGTTAACTCCAGTGATTTTTTTACGGGTTTATTTAAAAAGCCGTGTTTACATAAATAAACCAAAAACATTGTTTCAATTAAAAGAAAAAAGTACTAGCAGAAATGTCTACGATTTCAAGGTCTCTTTTCTGACGAATATTAGAAAACTTTGGTACTCGCTTAGAGCAATATAAAAGGCGACAAGGTGGTTTTTTAGAGAATATTATTTTATAAAAGTAAATAGCAATGAATAATCTATCCTGTAAATAAATATTATTCTATATATTATTCTATAAATTCATATGAAAAGTAGCCAAGTCAGACCTTAGGCTTAAATATATAAGTTATAAGTTCTAGTTGTAGTAGTTATAAATAAATTTCAGGACAGACCAATTGAATTTGGCACCTATTTAGATCTCCCTTGTTTTCTCGTTGATTATTATTAAATAAACATTGAAGTTAAGCATAATAAAAATATAATTAACGCCAAAGCTATATCTATGATGTTTTCGCCAACGATAAAAAGGGATTTTAGGATTACAAGGGTATTACATATATACAAAAGGAAAGGACAAGGATTTTTTGATTTTAATCACTAAACAACACAAGTTATGTGTGTGTTAACATGATAATACTTCATACGTTACTACTTTTTAGACAATAATATTTTATAGATATAACGCTTTTATATACCTCTATTTGAAGTAATACAGAATGCTAAAATTATATACTAATATAAAAAATATATAATTATGAATGATGGCTTCCTTATACTTATATGATTTAAAAGAAGCACGATGGTTGTGGGTGCGATGCCCACTCGGTGGAATAAGTCTATTTAAATTATTTTCATTTTCATGCTTTGGTAACAACACGCAATTTCTCGAATTCCGATGGAAAGCGGAGAACGGAGTATCATGACACTAGATCATCACTGCGTAACGTTTTATCTGATAAAAACGTAAAGCCTCTACAGAAATAATCATTCTTTAATAAATAATATATTATATAACAGTAACTTGAAAAGTAGTGAAAATATACAACAGACTGCTAGCGACCTCCTAGCGGCTTCACCTTTTATTTATTTTTGTCGCTGGTAAATGCAATCCGCAAGCGAGACACCTTACGAGCGGATGGCCTAGGCTTCGCCTGCGTTAACCACACGCTACTATTTCATTTTTTCGGGCGTCCAAGATGTCACTTAAATTACCAGCTTTGCTTAAATTTTTAAATTAAAATGATTGTAACTTTGTTATTTATGATTCATTGAAATGAAATAAACAGTACATGCTAAGGGAGGTTTACCACAACAAAATAGTCAAAAATGCATTTAAATCGGTAAAGCCGTTTTTGAAATGAGCGTGCACTAACGCACAGACAAACAGATAAACAGAAAAATCATTGTTTTGGGTTATGTTGATAAATGCCCCCAATAAACGTTATTTAATATATCTTCCATGTACAGACAGCGATCAGTTACATTTTTATTATATGTATATGAATGTGTATGAAGCGCGTCACGATTTTAATATTTGACCAAAAAGCATCACATTGAACGTCGTTTGATTTATTTCTTCAATATGATTTTCAATATGTTTTCACAGATAAAAAATGTCACAAACTTTTTCTACGACTGGCGCGGCAATGTACTTACAATACCTAAAAAGTTAGGGCTTACGCGGTAATTTCGAAATGATGAGACGCTTATTAAAATTCTAAACTAAATCACAGTTTAAAACGTCCGTTGAAACAAAATGAAAATAACAGCTAAATATGAAATTAAAAATATTAAACACCTATAAAATTACTGTGAACAATTATTAAAACATCTATGTAGGTATTGACAAATTTAAACCAGAATTTATATTTTGATTTGCTCAATATTCTTGTATATCATGTTTACGAGTATGGTTATCACAGTGTATGGAGAGTTGTTACTCAACAGATACTACTATATATACCTCCCTATTTTATGATTTCGATGAAGTATAGTTTCGGCATATACAAGGTGTCTCAAACTCAAAACTCAACGAAAAACCGGCACCAGAAGGTGGACCTGCTCATCAAGAATTTTACTTTTCTTAGTAACTTCTAAAAAAATAAAGCTTATTTTTTTATTTTCTGGTGGCGGCTTATTGTTAAATATTTTTTAACATACTTTAAAGTGTTAATCGCTTACTTAGGAATATGAAATTTTTTTTAAATATTTTTTTAAATATGGCTTATCGTTAAATTTTGAGATACGTTGTATACAAATTAAAGGTGTTACATACGTATCGCTAGACGTAGGATAATCAAAATTATTATATTTTATTTCTATCTACCCAATTTAGAGGTATTGAGTCAAAGCTTTTGACTAAAGCCAATTGAACTTTGGATTCAAAAATATTTCTATTCCTAAAAAAAAATACATATTTAGAAAACGTATAAAAATTTTAACGCAACGCATGGCTTAGCGGTCAGAGCGCTTGAACGGTTTTCAAGAGGCGCGGGTTCAAATCCTGCTGCGTTAAAAATTTTATACGTTTTCTAAATATGTCTTTTTCAATTTCCTAAGTGTGCGATTAACAATTTGAAAGATGTAAAAAAAAAATTCTATACCTATTTAAAAAAAAGTCGGAGTAGTAAATATATAAGTTAAATATTTATCGATTTGTGGTTTTAAAATGCTTTGTGACATTCTCTCTTCAACTTATTTAATATTCCACTTATGGGTTTTGTATGCAAGTACATATGCTGTGTACCACACATTTCCATTTATTGGATATCCATGCTGTATTGTGATATATAGAAGGCTTAGTTTCAGCGCGATTTGTAAAACGTTTTAGTAAAATATGTATGTACTGTATACTCTTTGAAGCCGACTTAAATATTTGCGTATTTTTTTAATACATTATTAACACACCCTTATAAACACAAAGATACCCTATTCACACGGTATTAAATTCTGCAACCAAACACGTGCATGTTTCAAAATCGGGTGGAAAGCGGAAAACAAAGTGTCATGACACTAGGTTCTCTCTACCTGCCTTTAAATTGATGTAGTGTAAGGGGTAAGTAGTGAATAATTCTTTTTTATTAAGAAATTATGACAAGGTGATTAAAAAAATTTCAAGTATAACTGAATATTTGTAGAGAATTACTGTAGTTGAAAACTTAATTGTAGTTAAAAAGAATAGATTTTAAATTTTGTGGTAGATTTATAAGCAAACTTCCATAATGTATTATGTCAGACATAACGACAATTAACATTTACTTATCACTAATATATTAAAATTTTTAAGCTTGAAAGACGAAGTAATTACTACTTTTAAGAAATTCAATAACACTCGAAAGAATCCCTTTATCACAAGTCTTTTAAAATTATAATTAGAAATTTATTGACACCTTTCTTATGATTTTTTAATTTCACGGTTGTTAATAAATTTATTAATGATATATAAATTGTTTTCACTATACAAGTTACGTGCACCTGTCACTATTCTTCACATCTTATACTATTTTATATACTCGTACGTCCCGTTATATTATATATCATTTTTTAATAACCAAACTTTGGATTAAAAAAATTTATATATCTTAGAAATCAATAACTAATTCTTGTAATGCAATTATTAACATAATATTAATTGATTATATGTGTCGTACCTAACGAGGAAATTTTAATGTAATATTTCAATTAATAAAAAGAGAGCATTTACTACAGCTACTTTGACGCATACTAAACAATTCAACAATTTGTATTTACACTAACAACGTTCCTATAAGCTTATACATTTAAAAATATACTTACCATATGTATAGAGCGGCTGCACACGATATTTCACGGAAGCTGTACACGCTATCGCACCAGTACCGCCGCCAAGTTGTAAACCGTGAGATAAAATTTGAACAATAGTGCCCACGACCGTCACGGTCCAGCCCCACCCTCCTTCCGGGTAGTACCGTCGGGCTAAAGTGAGGGCAGCTCGGGCTCGTAGGGCGGCCGCCGTCTCTGCACCCACTGTAGCGCCTGCGCTAGCGCACCTATTACATCATACATTAAAACATACACTAATTATAAACATATTTGCTTGTTCACTAAGCCTATATTTACAAATCACTAACCGGCGAAATTGAGTCACTTCTCGCGCTGCCTCGTATCCTACACTCTTAGAGCGTCCACGTTCAGTATATTTGTTTTGGGTGTTCCTTTTAGTCGGATGCAATACACCACATGTGCACAGATTTGTAGATGCCGATGGACGTGGGGGTTGAAATTTGGATGGGTATTTAAGATGACAGTCACATTCAGGAGTTCTCCATGAGATTAGACGTTCCAATAGCGTTTTTCGCCGCGCTGAGTGATTCTTATCAGTCGAACACCTCTGGCCCGTGTCCAATGGGAATGACGAACTACGATCGACCTCTCGGGAGCCGATCGAAATGTGCTTATTATTATAAGTGATTCTCGTTTGCCTTTCTCTATTGTAGCGCACTGATGTAGGACTGAAATTGTGCGTAATAGATTCCCTTTTGTCCATGCAGTAGTCCGAAGGGCTATTCTTCGTAGGAAAGCCATTTTTTATATTCTTGATGTCGGTGTGAAGGGATTTCCAAGTGGCGATAACTTCGTCCCGTATAACCGTGTCGGTGAAATTTGGGTCAGTGTTGGAATCGGATATTTTATTTGTCGAAGGAATTTCTGAATTTGATATCGGCACCTCTCTAAGTTTTGAGGGCAAACTGTCACAGCGACGGAGCGTCATTGTTATTCACTATAAATGGTCGCATTTTTAAAATACATGAAATAAACTACACTTTTTCACTTTATTTTATATTTCTGTCTCGTCGTATAACGATCTGGAACAATTACAAAATAGTTTATTTAGGGATACCTGAAATTCTGTATAAGCAAACGTACAAGTTCTTGGTAAAAGACATGAATACAGTAATTCGAATGTAATGTAATATTATATGAATTATTTATTGGGTCTAATACTAAATGATGTTTATGTAAATTGAGATTTAAAGCAAATATAAGTCCTAGCATAATACCTCATCGATTAAGGGATATGGCGAAGAAAGGCTTTATTACTAGAATATCTTAAAACTATTTAAATTTTTACTGTTATTTTTTATAAATTGAAGAAACAATATTCAATACAACTAAAAATATAATTTATATATTAGTATGTATCCTAGCTAAGTTTAGTTATTATAATTTAAGAATATAGTACTAGTAAAATGTTATGTTAAATATTGTTTCATCAATTGACTAAAGAATGAAGCATGAAGACAGTCTCAAAATTTAATAATTGTGTACCGGTTGAAATAATAAAATAATAGATTGTATAATATTTTTAAGCAATACACTGTTTCACAAATTACAAAGTGAATTTTTAGTATCACAAAGAACTATTAAAGTGACAGTTAAATACAAAAACAGCGCCCCATTTGAGAAGCTAGAAATAGATTGCTAATTAAAAGACTTATTTTAAGCTGGCAATGAGAGTAGATAGTAAATAAGTGAGTCTGTATTTACGCTAAGGGAAAGGCACGCAGAAGTTTTCAGACATCATTTCATTTTGCAGGCCATTCATACTCAGTAATTACATGCGCTCATTCTTTTGTTGCCCATTGCTTCAGCAGACAATTGAGTTTCAACAATATTTGTATCCAATTTTTTCACTGTATTTGCTTTAGTATAAGCGTTGCGCTATTATTGTTTAATGTTTATTAATATTATGTCTGGGCTATGATTTCGAGAGCGTGTTCGAGAGCGAGAGTACAAAAGATAAGGCAGATGTAAAAGCTTAAGAACTTTACAGTACGTTTAAATAAATCTAATAGGGTATAAGTATTAACATAAAATTTGCTTTAACCTATATACATATATGTATGTATATAAGATTAAGCTGCTCGTATATAACTTTGTCTTCTTAAGCAGTTTTTGTTTGTTGTTGCTTAAGTTTATGTTTAAGTATGAGAAGATTGTACGATAGAATTACTTGAATGATTGCTTTTAAACATGGTTAGCTTGTGCAGCTTAGTATGCCATACGTGACACAATAATCCTATGAAACATTAAGGCGACAGCCGAGGCTAAGTGCAAAATTGCATAATTGCATTATACCCACAATTGCAATTGAATTTTTTTTATGAATGATTTTAAAACATTTTATTATACCGATGTATTTATTCATCTTTATTCGTCTCCTGTACTTGTTACAGCAAAAACGAAAAAACATGGGCATTCCGTTTTTGAATAATACTACTCTAGTGTTGTCGGTTAGTTCGTTTGATTACAGAAATAGTACTCGTGAAGTTGTTAGTAAAACTTTTGTAAAACAGCTATTTCTTAAAACTCTGTTTCTCTCTCTTTCTATTTCTTAATATATTAAGTATCTGATCGGTTTTTTACAGGCGGTTTAATATTGTCTATATTATTTTAATGTATGAAACTCGTGAAAATTTAAGTCATTATAAGAGCAAATTTTAGCGAATACACTTAGATTTTTTAAATATATTAATGACTACGGACAAATAGCTCGTTCTTATTTGTTAATTTCTTTTTCATTTACACATTATTATTATTTTAATAGCTGACTCGGCGAACATCGTACCACCTCAGAACAAAAACAAATAATAAAAAATACGCAAGGACACGGACTCTTCAAAATAATACATACACATATAATTTTCACTTTGGTTGGTCGGAACAGGACAGTTAAACTTGACTGTACTTAAACTTATTAGCTAGATAGGACGAGAATATAACGAGATAGAACGAGATATCGCATTTAAAATCAAATTACAATCATTGGTATACTCGGGGTCGGGACAACCTCTGCTTTGTATTTTTCCCTCCTGATGATCGTTGTCTTGATGACATTAGCTTTTTCACAGCTAGTCTTGTTTCATTGCACAATCAATGTTCATTAATATTACGCATCATGATGATTGTAAATTGTAAATTGTAAATGTACTTTTAATTGTAAATTGCGAGTTGAATTCAGGAATCTTACTGCTACTGAATTCAAAAACTCTGTGGGACTACGTCATATTGGTTTATAATTGTATGAACTGATAATGATAAGAAATATCGCGGTACCCGATGTCATTTCCCTAATCGTTGCAGATTTGTTGAAAATGAATGACATATTTCTTGTTAAATATTCATGTCGTGTACAGAAACTTTCTTAGAAAGATAAGAAATATTAATGTAAAGATTAAATGACAGGTACTCACAGCTTGTATGGGAAAAGAAGATTATTCGTCACTGTTTTCCGAGCAAATTCTTTTTATTTTCTGACCTTTTAAACTATTACAAATATTTTGAAGCCAAATCAGCCCAGCCGTTTTCAGCTTACACTTACTAGACTAACAAACGTCGTTTAGTTTATATATAATATATATATTCTAAGCGTGGGGTTGACACGTAGGTTTTCTCTGTTGGGTAGAGAGGATACGCTTTACGGAATAAAACGTAAAGTTTAGATTTTAAAATTATCTGTTTACGAGGAGTAAATCAATACGGCCGTTTCACGAGGTTCTTTGATCTGGTGTAATCCATTAATCATTTATAGAAAACATTTATCATGTCACAGAAGAGAAAGAGTAATGCTAATGATAATGAAATCGACGCTAATTCGTCCGGAGCAGCAGCTATTTATTATGAGGGCAGGATGAGATGTTTTCGCAGCGACATAGAATTATGATATATGAACATATTATGAAAACCAATTTTAGAAAAAAAATAACGTATTTGAAAAATATTTTTAGAAAACGTATAAAAATTTGAACACAGCGGGATCTCAACGAAGATTTTAACAGCAAAATAAGTTGTAATATGCATATAAGTAATTCGACGTAGCCGGATGTAAAATGCATGGCTTAGTGGTCAGAGCGCTTCGATGGTTTCCGAGAGGCGCGGGTTGGTATCCCGCTGCGTTCTAATTTTTATAAGTTTTCTAAACATGTTTTTCATTTTCTTAAGAATTGTTTTCTTTAGCTATTTAAGTGATTTAAAATAAAAAATAAGTTATTTTCTAAACTAAAAATCTGCGGTAGGTTTCGTAAGCTTATATTATTTTGTTTTCTAAAAATATAATTTATTTTTCCTTTTTATTGAACATATTTGTAGTCTGCCACATTTCAATATGAATAATGTCACTTAGTTAACCATCTATTTCATCCTAGCCAAACGTGCATGCAACATTTCAGTTCTATCGGTTGGCCAGAAATGATTCATAATTCAGTAGTAATGCTATTAGGTTAGTATAGGTTAGACCTAATATGTTCTGATTTACATGGGAATTTGATATGAGCAACTTCATTTATGTGAAATTTGTGCCTTTTTCCTTTTTATTTCTGTTTTGTATCTTCTGAAGATTCTACTGTAAAATACTGTATATTATGTGATATAAATGATTTATTCACCTTTTGAAGGCGAAAGCAAGGAATAATCCGCTTATTTTTATTTTTTGAATTTGTTATTTAAATAATCGTGTATATTTTTGTAGACAAACAAAACATTATTGTATATATACTGTGATGCAACCGTAAGGATACCCGTTTTATTAAATCCTTTACGCAAAGAATTCCGAGCTCCCATGCTGTAAATAGCCCGCACTGCTCTTTTTTAAATTACAAATATTGTTGCAATATCTGCAGCATTGTCCCAGAGTAGTATTCAATAGGATAAGATACTATGAAAGTTACTAAAATAAACAAGCCGGGCTGTCAGTAAGCTGTCTAACTTTTCTAACAGGGTACGCAGAGCTCGGTCTACTCGCAAGGGAAGACAGGTGAATGCCCCATTGAAGTTTCGAATCCAAAGTAATTCTTAAAAATACCGGGAAGTCACTAAAATTGATAATTTCATTGGGCACAGTAAATTCTATACATTTAGCTTTCTTCGCTTTCAATACCAAGTCGTTAACTGTACACCAGTGAAGTATTTGTGCCAGTGTACTATTTACCTCATCATAACTATCTGTATAACGATCTACTTTAAAAATCAAAGAAGTGTCATCAGCAAACAACGCAATATCGCGCAAATTCTTGGCATAAAATGCAAGATAGATCCTTGTAGCACACCCATGTAGATAGCAAACGGACGACTTAACATTATTTATAGCACCTTGCTGAATCCTTTTAGTAAGAAACGAAGCAATGCGATCACTATGAAATTTACTACACTACTCAAGGGCCCCGAGGCCAGAGAAAGAGGCCAGTAATTTCAGCTGTGCATTGTCTGTCAGCGAGTAAATGAAAAGTGTTATATATTATTTTGATTGAACTCCTATAACATATTAAACAAATTTAATCATGCTCCGAATTTTATGCGGAATTTTATAGTATATTGTATTTTAAAATAAAATTTACATGTAACACTAAATATTAAATGATAATTTAGATGACATCCCTAACTGTATAAATTATACCAAATAGGTTTTTATTTTATTTGCGTTTTCCAGTCCGTACTGATTCACATAATAAGTTCTTTGATTTTCACGATTATTACACATTTTGAAATGAAACTATTTTAACCGTATTAATCGCGTATAATTTTGGTATTCGAAAATACATTTTTAGAACCCGACGTTTCGAATACTTTACAGTAGTCCGTGGTCACAGGTAGACTCCTATACCAAATAGGTTTCCAAGAGATATCTGGTAAAACATATTTAAATAAATATGAAGAAACATTTCTTGCGGCTTCATAACGTTTTTGATAACTACGGCTATCCGAAAACCTATCAGACGAGAGATTTTATATGTTATATGCAATAGTTATATAATTAATTTAGATACATTCAATAATTTTTGTAGTACATATATATTCATATTGTTTACACTTGTCTACGTAGAAGGCCGTCTATGCTATTAATAAATATATTCATAGTCTGATGTTATTTTTCACTAAAGACGAACTTTTTCATTGTAGTTCACTATATTATAAAAATAGAAAAAAATAAAAGTTTTCATCTATATAATACTAATTAAATGCATTTAAAAGTCTTGTTTATCTATTTAAGTACCTGCATACTAAGAGCATATTTTTTATTTTATAAGCTTTCTGTATAAAAGCTTACCACCTACGTTGTCAAGAATAAAATAATCTTACTTTTACTGACTGATTAATTAAAGTTGCTATAACAAATCTACAAATAAAAACATTTTATGTCCTAATTAAAATGCTTTTAAAATTATTTATCTTCTATACGTTGTGATTGATTATCCGTCTCTCGATTATACAATATATAAGCCTTATCATGTTTTATTGAAAAACACCTACGAATATAATAAACTTCGTCTATTTAACTACCATAATAAATAATATATATTTTTTTCTATCCATTACAAGTCGAATTTATGACTCAAGTAATATTAACTTCTTACAAAGCTACCTGTTAATATGTACCAATTTCCCTGGTTATCAAAAATTTAATAACCAATAAGGAAATTAGTTTTATTTTTTGACAATAGTATATATATTTGATGTCTATTCAAGTCAGAATTAATAATTGTGAGGTTGCTTTGCAAAATGTATATTTATAAATTCCATCGCACATTTCAGAAAGTACTTTCTTTTCGTCCTCGTCCCAGTTTCTTTACGCAAAACCAAATGTCTCTCTTGTAGGTGGAAAGTGGAAAGCGATAGAATTAAGATGTGTAATTATATAAAAATAAATATTAAAACTGGCAAATTTATCCAAAGATAATATAAGATAATGTTTATTAACTCATTAGTTTATTTACGTTTATAATGTATACTTAGCATATCTAAGATGTATTCGTACAGTTTAGTGTAATACGAAGCGTTCTGCTAAACCGATCCATCAATCAAATTGGCATTATTGCCTGGATTATTGGCTGGCTTACATCTACAGGGCAACCCACTTAAAATTACTCAAGTGTCGGTATACACGCTCATAACAATTTATTTTAATATATCAGCTTAAATGATTAACAAAAATACTTTATATTTAATAATAATTATTTTTTTACTGGATTCCGTAAATATAGCTTTTGAATGAATTTTTAAGACAGGTCCTTTTTGTTTCTTTGATTTCTGTTGTGCGCACAAAAAAAACAAAGTAACTGTGAAGCTTACGCGATCCATCACAGAGTCCAATAGCTTTTTTCTATTAAATTAAAATAAAATGTTAAGTTGATATATATCCGATAATTTCTTACAGGAAATCGTGTAAATCGAATTGTGTAATTGTTTTTTTGCAAATACGACATTAACGTATATATACGAGTACACGAGGATATGAACATTATATGTGTTTTTTTACATATACAACAATTTTCACTACTGTAGATCTAGTTTTGAAATTTTGCAAGACAGTTAATATAAAAAAAAACATATATTTAAAAAACGTATAAAATTTTTGAACCCATCAGGATTTGAACCTTATTTCTCTACAGAGTTGCTAACAACAAATATAAGTTGTAATAAGCGTAAAAGAATTTCGACGTAGCTGGCCGTAGAACGCATGGCTTAGCGGTCAGAGCGCTTGAACGGTTTTCAAGAGGCGCGGGCTCCAATCCTGCAGTGTTAAATTTTTATACGTTTTATAAATACATGATTTTCAATTTCCTAAGTGTATGAATAACACTTTAAAAAATTAAAAAAATGTTAAAAAACAATTATATTCAAGTTAATCTGCTCCGAGACATTGCGTGTTGAGTGGCGAAACTCAACGCCGAGTCTTGACCACACATCCAAACCACAACTATTGTTTACAGTCAAACGCTCTTTCTTCACAACTTTGTTTTAGTCATTTTATTTAACTATGAATGAAATATGTAACAAAAATTTCTCATATGGAGAATGCTCTTGCTCTATCTGATTTATCACGAGGACAGTCCTGTCTGTCAGAGCCACGCGGACATAATTCGGGTCGCTGTCGACACTTATCAGCTTGTCTCGGGAAATGTAAAAGATTTTTCACATTGTCTAATTAATAAGAGTCGTGCTCATATCGTTTGGCTTATTTGTAAACGTCTCCATTATTTATATTTTTATTTAGCCCGTAATCTGATATGGAGATTAACTGTTGAATTAAGTTTTTTTGTTGATTTATATAATTTAGACACATTGTTAGTTTTTATAATTATGTTTACGGGTTTAAAAGATCTCTACAGTTTCTGTTATATAAAAGAAAATGCGCGGCGTAAATGCTGGTTGAATTTTAAAATTATTTCTCAACATGAAGGAGATTTATTCATTTGATTATTATTAACATAGCTAACTATTAAACTAAATTTCATTTAATCTAGATAAAATGGAGTAAGAGTTGAATAACTTATTTAAGTTCGCCTATAAATGTGTGAGCTCTTAATTTAGAACAGTATTTCAACTTAATTTGATAGATATAATAATTATGGCTTTTGTGATATTACAAAAGCCAGGTCTTTCTCAATAGTGACAGCAATAATAATATTAATGGAAGGCGAAATAACTGTAAAAACATTCCACGACAACTTCAAACAGTTTCTTTCATCAAACTTTGCGCCCGAATTTCAAAATGATTGTCAAAGTTCTTTATTGGATTTGAATTTTCTCTAATAATAGTCATTTAAATGTACTAAGGAATTCGAATTATTAAGTTAGAGAGCTCTTTAAATTTTTACATTATGAGTATTTGCTCAATAGTACCAAGCTATAATTTTTGTAATATGTGTATGAGTCATAATATCTGTAGTATATTAAATTAACGGTTTATAAATTCTTCTCATTTCCTTTCATTAAAACATAATTTCACCGCGTTTTGACAAAGCTTAGTAAAGACATCTTCTATCCTTAAATTTTGTAAGATTATTATTAATTTTAGCAAGTGGCACACTAAAAGTAGTGAAGAACTTACTTCAAAACATCGTAACGCTATTAGCCAAGTAAAATTAAATGAACAGAATTTAGCCATTGGAGCTGACGAATCGTCCCGTTGGTCAACATACCGACGTCGTGGCATGCGGGCGCCTGTCTTCAATGCCTTTTAAGATTACTAGAGAAATGAATTCAATTCAGATCCAGCTAGGAACAAACAAAGTGCTTAAGTTTAATGAAGAAATACTTGAGAGGATATGTCATATTTCCCGCTTAGGCGACCATTACGTGGCCACTTTTTATTTAATCACCTATATAAGAACATCTATGGGTTAAGAGTACTTAAGTTAAATAAAGATTATATCTGCAAATGTAAATAAGATAAATGAATAAGATTAGAGATAAATAGAAAAATATATATTACATTTAATTCTTCAGAACGACTTTCTTTAATATAATATTAATCGTAAAATATTTTCGCTAATATGAATGTTTGCGGTTACAAGAGAATTAAAAAGTATGTTGGGTGACACTTCGAATGATTAAGCAAGATCTGTAACAAAAATTGTGACTATATAATATTCTTTTTCACCTATTATGTTTAAAATATATTGAAACAAATATTCCAAATATAAATATCTCCTGAAATGACATTGGAACTGACAACCACATTGTGCATATAACCACGATCCATTGCATCTCTCTGGCGGTGCGGTGCCTTCAAATGCTCGACGTCAAACTTATAAAGCTTGAAATGTGGCATGGCTTTATTCATTGTTTACTAATTCCATACGTTCCATACTTTCAAATTCCATACTTCCAAATCCTACACGGTTGCAAGAGAAGTGCTGGACAGAAACCGATGATGATAGATCATCCGCTTCATATGCAACTCTGATGCTGACCACGATCCTCAGAGATGAGGGACCGATTACAAAGAGAGAGAGAGGGGCTAATTCATGCCTTTCGTCTTTTTAAAAACAACTAAAGTGGAATGAATGTGAAGTTCAAAGCTGACATATATATGTTATACTCGTAATTTTTTTCTCATTTTATCTGATCACGGCGGATACATAATCTGTGCTTTGTACTTTTTAATAGCTTTTTCTTAATTATTAATAAAAATTTCTGTTGCATAATCTAGGGGCTCAGAAATAATTCAATTATCTATTGATACGTAACTCTTAAGAGTCTGAAATATGTTGGTTGCCTTTTTTATTTATCCGACTGCGCACTGCAAAGGACGATAATGTATTTTCTTACTTATGATTGATTGATTGATATGATTTTAATATAACAATTATTTTGATGGGATCTATGTTACATCATAAGTATACTTGCAGTGTTTATCCCAAAAAAAGCGGAAGGATCGTAATAAAATGTACGTTTCTAATGTAGAATGCATACAATATAAATAGACTGTCATATTTGTATATTCAGTATGTAATAAAAAAATATTTCTATTTTAAAATGTTAATTTAGTTATACATTTGTATTTGTAAATTTCCCAAATACTAAAGCAAGAATACATTTAGAGCCTATGAAACCAGCACGTGGTACGAAAATACGAGTAAACCAGAATAAATGAATAAGCTAAGACACAAGCTGAGCAGATAAATTTTGTGGACAAGTCAGCCCGGCAACAAGTATAAATGTGAATTTTTTATGAATAAGAATCTAACGTTCTTAAAGTTTTGTTGTTTTCTATGAAAAGCTTTAGGTAGAGAAATTCCTAGAACAATTTAAAAATTCAAATAACTTTTTTTTATTTAAGGGATACCGTGCGCAAGAATAGTATGTCAAGGTGTCATAACTTTGCGTATAGTAAGTATTACTTTAAAATACAGTTTCTTTAAGATCATGCTGACGAAGTCGAGGGTGAAACAAACTAATAATATTTTTTCTAAACTATAATAAACGTAGCTTAAGGATTGTAATTTTAAAGTATAATATTATTCCTTTGAAGAGCAATTGATACCGCACCCGTACTTGACGAAATATAAAGAGAAACGTACTGCAGGCGGTTTACACGATTTATTTGTTTGACGTTTTAGTTTTACATATTTAGCTCTATTCTTTATATATATATATTAATATATTATTAATTTAGGTTCTTTTCAAATTTTTAACAATTATAACTTTTTTATAATGTTTAATATTTTTAATTAATTGTGACTCACTTATATACTCTTATATAGTTTTGCTTTGTAAATAAAATATTATTAAAGTCTAACCACAGAGTGACCAATTATGTCATTTTTCGTATCGGAGTCATTCATATATTCATAATACAATATTTATTGCAAATAGTATACTTCAATTGTATACATTTCATATAATACAGAGACTATAATCCCATAACACTATAATCTTTAATCTTAATACAATACTAACGATAAAAATATCGTTACGATATAAAATAAAGGAGCCTCTATCGGAAAGTAATTTCAGTTACGTCACCAGCCATGTCGCCATACATTGAGGACTTGCACGCGACGGAATGCTACCTAGCTCGAGTAGAAGAGTGGTCGGTATTGAAACAAAACTGTTTTAACGTACTTTATAAATTTTCGGAAGTGTCTCTATGTTAATATTTGTTCAATGTTTGATGGCAAAGAGGCGTAATTGTATACTCAATAATACTCGCGATGATTAAACGCAAAGCCGACCTAACTTCTGACTAAACAAAATGCTAAACAAAAGCAAATTGAATGTAATAAAATAATAATCTTATTTTTTACATATATATGTAGTCAAATAAAAAATACAATATCCATCAAAAATACAATACAGTCGTGATTTGCGAGCAAAATAAAACAAATAAGTATTAAATTGATTCATTGTTCTAATTTTCAGCAACGGCCATTGCCGCTGATTGCTCATTACCATAAAAAAAAATTAAAAGAATCAAGTAATTTCTAAGCATTGTTAGAGTTAGCAAAACAAGTCTAATTCACTAAGATCCCCATCATTGAACATTACATTTAAATTAATTTCTTCTGAATCCACAAATACACTGCCATAACTACAACCTGTTAAGCGCATACGGCTTGATTTCTCAGAACATATAATTAAGAAACCTTATTAGACTGTATGCATCTCATAAAATCAACGTTACATATAGATATGCTGTAATTTATATGTGTAAACTAAAAACTGGTAAAGTATATATCAAACATCCTTTTAACATAATTATCTTATGTGTAATTAATCACATTTGTCGCTTCGTAAATGGTTAACCTACTCCTAAGGTCGCCTCAACAAAATTTATAATGAAAATATATTATATTTCATTATCACAGAACGTACATAACGTTCTCTAAGAATACAAAGTATATAAAAGTTTTGTTTTTCCTTTTACTTACTTCACTTAAATTTTGTTATTTTCGAAGTTACAAATGAGAAATTATTAAAAAGGTAACGCAATAGTACCCAATCTAATCAATACACGGGAGTATTGAAAATCTCATTTAAGGTAAAAGATTCTGTGATTATATTTAAAACGTACGCACATATGTAGCGATAACAGAAGAAAGGTTATTTTAGAAATCGTTTAGTTAACTCGTAATGTTTTATTAAAATGAATTTTTTTGTATTTATTTTGAGTATTGTCAAGTTAAGATAAGGCTAGATATACATATTTACTTATTTCTTTTCCAAATTTGGTCCATATACAGACAGTGTTCAAATAAAATAGTTACGGAAGGCAAAAATGGTTAAACAAATTTCACAGTTCTAAAAGAGGATTTAAAACAAATTAGAGGTGATTCAAGTACCTTCAACACGTTCTATCTGACCCGGCTAATTTCGTACCGCGTCGAAATTAAAAAATGTGTCAAAATTCATATAAATTAACAGAGATAAAAAGGGCATTATCTACGAAAAGATACAAGAAACATATAACTTTCATGGTGTTTGGTGGAGCCAGGACTAGAAGACTTGATTCCACAAGCTTCTAACGATTGGCCTTGCGACTTGTTTATAGTCATCGCAAATGCAGGGGAAATTGTAAACGTTTAAAATCAAATGGCCCTTGGAATCATCGGTATACACGTCGAGAGGAGGTCGAGACATCCTCTTCTTTGTGTTTTCTCCGGATAATTTGGCTCGATACAGATATGTAGATATAGATGCTTTTTACAGTTAGATATAGATGCTTTTGACAGTTAGTCCTGTTTTATTACACAATCTAAGTTGACTTTGAATAGCAAAATTGTAAGTTGAAATCCTTGTATCCTACTGAATTCAAAAACTCTGTGGGAAAGCTTACGTCATCTATACTGGTTTACGAGTTTGTCAACTGATAATGAAAAGAACTATCCCGGGATCCGGTTTCATTTCCTTAATCTTAATATTTAATTTCCGAGCGCATCCTGATGGACAGGTAAGTACAGCTTGTATGGGTAAATAAAACTTTGTGACCAATTGAAAATTTTGCTCAATCGACCTAGTCGTTCTCGAGTTTAAGCGAGACTAGCAAACGACATTTATTTTTTTTATAATATATAAATTACAAAAATAATTTTATTGCTATCGATCATTTTGGATTCGGATGAATTCATATATCCATATTCGTTCAGACTCGTAATTCTATGACATTTCATTAAATTACTTCCTCTCCAATCATTAATTTGGGTTAATTACCCACACCGACGTTCTTGTGAAGTTCCCTATGAATACTATTGTTATGCAGATTGCAGGGGCAGTTTGTATTTATTTAAAATTATGGTAATATCTGGGTCATTGCGTAAATTCGGTACATATGATATATAAGCTGTTGCCCGCAACTTCACTTGTGTAGACTATGTGAACTTTTCCGTAGCAATATCTTCCATTGTTTCCATTATTTAACAAGAAATCATATTATTTTTCGTTTATATAGGATCTTCGGAAAACTCTCTTAGCGCTGCCCTGCACTAAACGATAATCCAACATGAAAAATTGTAGCTTTTTCCTTTAAGAGTTTTGACTAAGATTTCAATTCTTTGTTGTGGGTCTTTTGTTTGTCTCATAACAAATCATATTATTGAAATCCGCTATCTAGAACACGAAGAATCTAAATGACCAGAGAATGTTGAGTGACTGGCCAGATAGGCCATGCCTACTCTAGACGATGCACGAGATTCATGATTATACAATGTTGTTTCATAAACTAAATTTTCTTTAATAATTATATTTATGTATATTTGTTTATATATTTAAACTAAAACAAGCTCATGTTTATTTTGTATGCAATACATTAGAATAAAGATAAAAATTTGAAGCAATTTTTACAAAGTAGATGTATTGATAATATCTCAATGTACTCGATTTATTTTAAGAGCGCTTTGGAAATGACACTTTTTGGTTTCTGAAGCCTTTATTAAATGTAAGACTATTCCACGGAAATTGTAAACTTGTATTGTTCTGGCTTAAAACGATAGTCAGTAAGGATTGAAGGAGCTATACAAGTATTGCAAAATGCAAATATATGCAACGTGGAGAAATGCTGAAATCTCTTTTGATTCTTGTGGTGAGCTTGGTGTTAATTTTAAATTGGTAGTCAGCTATGTTTAAAATAAAAGGATAACTGACAATAGTTGAAGTTACATTTTACATTGGTCAGATGATTGTATTCTAATAGTATGAAGTTTAGAAAAAAATATAGGGTGAAACGTAGGTTATAAGAATATTATTAAAATATATGCTTAAAATGTTGTAATCTGTATATTACATGTATGGAATATAAAATTTTCCATTTCCCCGACTCGGTAAAATGAAACCGTGGCCACTAGTTTCGCCGTTCAACAGGCAATGCCCCTAAAAGTGGAGAACTCTGTTCTCAATTTTTCTCCCATGTTAAAGTCTGGGATGAGATACTTTCTGCCTCCTTCCTAAATTTGACGCGTAAAGGCAAAAAAGTATTATGTCTTATAGTTTACTTATATAAGGACTGTTATTAGATTACCTACTTGGCACAGGAACAATGTTTCTTGGCAAAGTAAACAATGATTTTGTTTCGTTCCAAAAATGCACACATAAATTAGTACGTAATTCAAATAATAGAATTTGCACCATATTATTTATCCATCCCAGGTTTCATATAATTGTATAATTAGAACTAACAAGTTTCTATGCTAAAAGCAACTGACGTTGTTGATTAAATACACGGTGAGTGCATTTACTTAATAAAAACGATTTTTTTTAATCATTTACCTATAACTTCCAATACATAGCATAACACAGATAAAAGACTTATGAGAATGGTCCTTCTCATAACTTTATATTAGAAACTATAAAGTGATTTTTATTTTTATAACTCAAACATAGTAAATCTAAATCACTTTTGTTAAGATTTATAAAAAAATTTAACTAGCTATATTAAATATAAATTATTCAATTTACTTATTTGTTTCTCCTTAAATTACTTTGTTTTTCTCAGGTTACTTTATCGATCACTTCATGTGGTATAAAAATTTAAATTTAATGTATAGATTTAATAAAATTGTACGATCTGAAATAAGCAAGTTGTTATATTTATAATAATAATATTTTTAGTATTTATTTCGTATTTCTAAATGAACAACTTCCTAAGTTCGTAAAAATAGAATTTACTGCATAATATTCACAGTAGGAAAATATATACCTTTTAAATTTAGTAAAAGTTAGATCATAAGAAATAAATTACCACCCTAAATGTGATGAAGTGCCTAATTAGGCACATTTTTCATCTAACTTTAGAGAACTTTGTATTGTTTTCTTGGTCTTTTCATAGAATAACAATGACCTAAGCAAACTTCCAAGTGGAAAATATTATATTAAAGTTATGAAATTTAACTAACATATAATTATAATGTTCAAAAT
This sequence comes from Podotricha telesiphe, assembly GCA_038994665.1. Classification (NCBI taxonomy): domain Eukaryota; kingdom Metazoa; phylum Arthropoda; class Insecta; order Lepidoptera; family Nymphalidae; genus Podotricha; species Podotricha telesiphe. Next base: position 2,568,394 of record JAOYRR010000241.1, read on the forward strand.
TAAACTAAACTAACAATAAAATAAAACGTTATCTGTAGTTTAAGTTAATACAATAAGTTACAAGACGTAAAAAAATATCATAACTTAGGAGTGCACAATAATCTACAAGATAGTTTGTCTTACGAAGTGAAAGAGAAATCTCTCTCTATGAATACAAACAAAAGTGTAGTTAAGTCTAATTTTTCATTTCCTTTACTGAATGTGTAATGATATATAAAACGCGTATACCAAATATTATAATAGATATTATTTAATATGGTACAGATAACTATATACGTATATATAAAATAAAACAGGCTAGATTTTCCCTTAATTGCTTTGTTACTATTTTCTCATAACATCTATAATGTCAATAGTAAATTCTAATCTAATTATATTATAAAATATTTAAAAAAAATCAGTTTTTTATATTTTAAAACTGTTTTATATAAATATATTTCATTTTTAATAGTGCAGAAATAACGTACGTACCTCGAAAAGTTGTTAGGTATTCGCGATTCACGCTCGCGCGGCACGTTTACACCACACCGCTTGCGGACCGAAACTGTCTGATAAACTGATAGCCGCCTACAGCCTGCGATATGTCAAACTTTTTAATATTTAGTTTTTCTTTATATTACTATTGGTTCACTACATAAAATATTTATTGTGAATCTTCATTTTTAATGCATAAAATATTGTTTTGGTTGATCGTGGGATTGGTGATGTTAAAAATTTAAAATCTGCTCGAATAAATGTTTACTTTTATATATATAAACACACTCTCCCCGGTTTGATTGGAAAGCTTTGCCTAGGCGATAAATAAAGAAGAATGAAAAATGTGTATAGCAATTAGGTGTGCTAGGTAGATAATTACCTACCAACTATATTGAAGTTATATGATATGAAGTTGATATGCATAATGAACCCTAAAATGATCAAAATATTAAAAAGAAACATGATGATGATGATGATTTTATAGTACGATAAAGTTGAGTTCCGCCTTTCAACATGTATCGTCTCTAATTTGAGATAAAAGCAAAGAACGAAGGGTCTTTATATTAGGTTCTCTATTTTACCATTTAAGAAAAAAACGTGATGTTAGATATTTCTAGGTTTGATCGAGCAGTCTTTAAAATTGCAACAATGAAAACGATTCACAGTCTATTCTCTTCACGGTAGATCTATTCTATACATGTAATAAAAATGTTACTGTCTGTACATGTAAGATATTTGAAAAAAATATTATATAATAGAACTCAACTTTTAATTTTCTTTTCTTTAACATTTTATAGTGCATCACACACTTAAGAAGCATTCTTTGTTCAGGTAGCATAAATTTCTAATAATACAGAAATAACAACAAAAGGAAGTTGTAATAAACCGTATAAAAATTTTGACGAAGCCGGATGTAGAATGAATAACGCAGATCGCATACCGCTGCGTTTAAATTTTCATACGTTTTCTAAAAATGTTATTCTTTACTTTTTATCTGTTTTCTGTGCGCTTGTGCACGTTAATCTCAAAAAAGGCTCAACCGATTTAAATGCCGTTTTGACTATTACTATGACTTTGACTATTTTTATAAACTTCATTGACATTTATTTTATTTTCAGCGGTTCATAAAAAAAAAAATCACAAAATATTAATTTCTTAATTCCTGCACTGAAGTATGTCATCCAAAAGCTCAGGTTACAAACATGCTACTATCAATAATAATAATTATTATTTGGCGCTATCACAAGCAGCTATAAAACTGATACAATGTATCTAAATCATAGTTTTTTTTTTATTTTCTTATTCTCCCTCTCTCTCTATTATTATAATAATCAGCTTTATTTGTAACTATTTAATAAAAATTAAGCTTATATAAAAATTATGTATTAAGATTGTATATTATATAAGTACATCGCTATAGCTATATAGCGTCTATCAAGCTGTTGCGCACTAGACATTTTGCATACACACATGAAAAAAAAGTAATATTTCTTATTTAATGGAAATACGCTTTGCAGTACATTCAAGCCTGCAATAACATCGACGCTTTTATAACGCAAACAGAGTTTAAGAACTAGTACAGGCGTAGGCGGCGACCCGCTGCCCTGTGGAGCCAGGAATAAATACAGAGAATTTTTCAAATCGATACTAAAGTGAGATACATATAAAACATGGGATATTCAACACAACTGTTCTCTCACTTCAAAATCCAATTTTATGCGCTGTTCGCACCTACGGCTTAAATGTCAAAGCTCAATAGTAATGGATCGAATAAAAAATAGTCAGTTCCCCGATATTGCTAGGGGAGTCCAAAATAAAGCTTAGCTTAAATCCAGGCTCAATATTGAATGATCGTCGTTAATCTGATACAGTTTAATATGGGAATTGGTATTCTTGAATGGTAGAATAAAGTAAATCTTATCTATCGTGTATAGTGCATATAAAACTAGAAATATAATATAGTAAATTTTATTTTTTTTAACATTTTTTAAAAGTATCATTCTCACACTTAGGAAATTGAAATATACATATTTAAACGTATAAAAATAGAGTACAGCGGTTTTTCTTTATAGTAAATTTTGTTACTATACCTAATTAAAAAAATGATTATTATTTATATGTATAACAAATATACTATAACAAAAACCAAAAAAAATGTGTCTTAAAATTCAATATATTTACGAAAAATAAATTATTTGGATGAAATACAATAAAATATTATAAATTAATGATAAAAAACTTTTTATTTGTCTATTTGTCTGTTTGTCTTCGTAGTTACTGGATTTGGTTTTTTATTATTGTATAGCTCTTAAACCAGGGCAGGAGTTACGATATTGGAGTGATTTCGAATAATCGAACACCTGATTTCTATATCAAAATAGACCAGCTAAACTATAATAAAACTTACAAAATTTTAATCTACCTTTACAAAATATCTTACGCGTGTTTCGTTAACATGTAAAAATTAATGTTCCGAAACAAATGATGAAGAACCATGACTCTCTTCTTTCTTCTCGTCTAGAACAGTCTAGGTATGTTATAAGTAAATTGCCCCTTAACAAAAATGAATCAACGTGTTAAGCATATTTCATTAAAGTCCTTTACAATAGCAGGTCTGATGTAGAACCTGATTGACCAATTAAACTATAAGACAAGTAATTGATGCATTAGTAAAAGTGGCTCTGTGTGCAGTATTCGTTAACAAATACAAATCATTGAATTTTGCGGCCATTGTGGCGCAATAGATTAACGTCTGACTGGTAACACAATGGTTGTGGGTTCGAATCTAGGTGGGTTGGGAATGATTATATTTAAATTATTTCCATTTTTCATCTTCTGTAAGACAAGGATCAGCGTTGAGTAGCGGTATTCAATACGCAACATCGTTTGTCTTAGAAAAAAACGTTAAACTAAAAGAAGAGTGCAATCGTCTGGAAAAATTTATGTGAAAATGTTACAGACAAGTAAATTTCCACCATTAAAGGAAGTTATTGCATATTCAGGTGTAAATGTACTGGACATACTGAAATGTAATAACAACAGGTGGTAAAAGGAATTAGTATGTCATGCAGCCATAAAGCCCACGCAAACCGAGTAGAGTCTACTAGTATTAAATAAACTATTAGGTACAATTTTATATTTCAAACTGTATATCTTGGTCTGTAAATTGTTTTCAATTTTGAATTTGTTGGCGAACAGTAAGTGATAATTTAAAATGAGTAAAATAACAATTACAGCCCTATTATAAATTGAAATTCGTTAATGCTCCACACCACAATCTACTACCACAATGTGTTTTAAGAGCCAAAAATAAACAGAATGAATGAAAAGCGTTTACTATTAAGAAATAATATAAATTTCCTCTCGATGTTATAACGACGGGCTCGTTATAACATCGAGAGGAAATTTTAATTTTGTTGAAATTGTTTGCTTTGACCATAATTTTAGAGTAAAGTATTGTTGGCTTAATTGAAAATATTTACTATAGCTTTTGTAAAATTGAATATTGAACGGTAAATCTATTTTAATTAAGCACGCATACACTTATACTGATAATTCATATAAATTTATAGCGTGTTTTATTTATATTGACATCAAACAATTTTAAAATCAGCAGCGCGAGTGTTTTTTAAAAAGACTGAAATTTAGTAAAGTAATAAAAATGGTGTGTTGTTGTTCAAAATGTAAAATGAAAAATTAAGTATGTTTTTTTATAAATACAAGTGCGTTAAAAATCAAACATTTTTTTAAGTTATTTTAAAAATAAATAATACATGTTAGCTTTTTTCATACTTCGTGCTTTCTCATTTTACATCTAATACTAGATATCGAGGCGCAATCCAACAGCGTCTGACTGTAAACACGATTGGTTCTGGGTTGATTGCCACTCGGGACATGGCTATATTTAACATATTTTCATATCTCAATTTAAAACAATTTTGGTATATTGTCCATACTTCCAATCAGTTTTTCGCTTATCCGTTAAATTTGATGCAAATATTGATATGAGTGTCAGTCAAATACAATCAGTGATACAGTAATAATCGGGGTACAAACAGTAATATTAATATCACTCGTAACACTGTAGAAAAATACTTATCAAAAATTGACTCCTCCAAAGGTAGCTGACCTGATTAATTGCATCCTATATTTTAAAAACGATGCAGTGCTCAAATTTCCACTCCGTTACACATACTTATTACAAAATCTTTACAATCGGGATTACTGCCACCTATTTGGAAAAAAAGTATCATTGTTTCAATTCTTGAAAGTGTGGTGACAAAAAAATGTTCTAAATTATCGTGGAATTTCAAAATAATCTTTTATTCATAAATTACTAGAACAAATGATACAGGACAACCTATTTCCTCTTGTAAGACTCTTGCTTATCTTCTTCTCTGGCTTCTTCTTGCTAGCTTCTCTGTGAATTTCTAGATTTGGTGCTTTACGCAATTAATTGTGGGTATCAAGTCGAAACTATCTACGCTAATTTCTCTAAACGCCGGTATTCACGGTGATCTTATAAGATTGATAGAATCCTACTTGCGAGGCCTAAACTCAAGCTAGGTAGCTGTTAAAGGCTTCACTTCTAGCTTTATTTCTATTACTTCTAGCATTTCTACCACAGGGTTCTAACCTTGTAACTTGCCTTTTCAACATTTTTATAAATTACATTAAAAAATCATTTCAGCATTCTAACACTACTTTATGCTGATGACACAAAAATATTCAAAACTATAAAAGTACACGAGGATTATGCAAAACTTTTGTTAGATCTAAATCATTTTGAAAATGATTATGAATCTAATGGATTAATCCTCTTAAATGCGGTGTATTGAGTTTTTATAGAAAGAAGACTCCAATATATACAATATAGCGAGATTTTTACAAATTCAATTACCTAATTTTACATTACCTATTTTGCATAATTTTATAGATTTCAATTATTTATAAGTAATATTCACATTAAATTCCCCAATTTTAATGCTCGAACTATGCTGTTCAAAAAATCACAACAATATTATAAAATTTTGTAAAGGATAAGAGTAATCAGGTTTAAAAAAATGTTCTGTACTTTTCGTTTCCACAGTTTTTAGATCAACATTTGTAAAAAGTTTAAGCAAAGTACATATTATAGAAATAACATATTTTCCTGTAGCATTTAAAATAATATTGAAATTTATTAAAGCTTATTTATGGACTTTAAAGTGTTCTCATATTAATATTGTTATATACTTTTTCTTTTTATTATTAACTCCATGTTTTGTGTATTAGCGGGAACTTAACTGGTTAATGTATTATTCATATGTGTTATGTGTATGTACTTATTGTAAATGCTGTTTGTTTTCCCAACTTTAATAAAATAAAATAACTATTTTGTTTTTTCGCCATACCACGTTTTAACTTCACAAACAATCGTTGCTAAAATTTCAGTTGTAACTATTTTATTTATGAATTAATTAAAATAAATTAATTAAAATAAAATATATGAGGTTAGCGTGCACAAACGGCCAGACAAACAGATACACAGACAAACTTACTAAATACTTTAAATTCATTGTTTTGGTTTCTATTACATTGATAAATGCCCCAATAATCATTTTTCTTGTATATCTTCCATGTACACACAGCGAAAATTTTCATTTTTATTATATTTATATATATAGAATATTTGTAGAGTAAATGCATAGCAAATGCTTTTTGAGACATTGACTGTTAATCGGAACCCAACGCCACGATTTCTTTTACTAGAGCGGGAAATTAAAATAATTTGAATATCATTATTCCCCTGAATGGGGACGAACCTAGAACAATCTAGTGTACAGTCAGACGCTGTCATTACACAATAATACAGCCAGATTAACTTATGTTATATACAAGGTGGGTCAAAAGAAGTCATCCGATTTTTTTTTGTAATTGAAAAATTTCGATTCTGTCTTTTGATTATGTTTATTTGAACCTTTAGAATTTCAGTGGTCAATTCGAGAAGATGATATCGGCCAAATGGATGCCATCACAATTGATTGCTATACGCGCCCGTTTTATGGCATTTTTCATCAGTTCGCCGAGAACTTGGGGTGACAGATTCTCGCACTCGTGGCGAATGTTGTCCTTGAGGGCTTTCAGGGCTTGTTCGCATAAACACAGGACTTCAAAAAACCCCACAAAAAAAGTCTGGACCGGTTAAATTGGGCGATATTGCGGGCCAGTGCAAATCACAAAAGTGAGAGATGAGGCGACCCGGGAACGCCGTCTTCAGAATATCGGTTGTGTGTGCCGTTGCTTCGTCCTGTTGGATTTACATTTCCTTCAGTCCTAATTCATTCAATTGCGGCAGACAAAACTCGTTTAACATGGCCCTATAGCACCTTCCACTGTTGTCGTTTGTTCGCACCATGCAGTCACTTTGAGCGGATGTAATGGCTCTACGTGCATCACTCGTGGATGTTCGGTGCCACAGAAGCAATAATTTTGCTTGTTCGTACATGCGCAGGTCTTTGACGCCTTAGACCGCTAATTGCGAGGCACGGTGTCTGGTCGATGTTTCTGGCGACAGCTCGGCAACAGCGGCGATATTCTCGACAGAACGAGCGCTCCGAGGCCGGTCACTTTTGGCAGCGTCTCGTGTGGTCCCATACTCTTCAAGGTTGGTTGCTAAACGGCGCAGTGTTAGCGCAATCGGTGCCGGACGACCCGGGAATCGGCGACGGAATTCGCACTGCGTCAACACCACAGAAAAATAGACACGTTTATTCCGCGTTCTTAGGGAGTGTATCGCTTCATGGCTTGTTCACTTGTATTTTACATCTGCCTAGTTTATAAATGTCAAGACAGATTTGACATTGGCCGCCATTTGCAAAAATAAGAGCATCTTCCAATAGGGTGATTTCTTTTGGCCCACCTTGTAGACAGAAAATTCTTTTATTTTAATTTATAAAAACCACTCATCAAATAAATCGAATCATCAAATATTGTTTTATTATTAAAATAAAAAATTATTAAAATATAAAATTAAAGTTAATTGAATGTTTTGTGTTGGTAATTATGCGAGAGGCGTAAATAGCTCGTGATTTATAGGATTAACACGCGTCACTACGTTTGGTTGGTTCTAAATAAATCAGTGTAAGCGTTAGCTTAATTATTTTAGCTTGAGGTTTTCAAATTCATATTATTTAGGTCGTTGAGGCGCAATGCGGCAGCGTCTGAATTTAAATGTGATGCCTGTGGGTTCAATTCCAACTCGGAGAAATGATTATTTTTATTTCTCTGCTCAGGAAAGACAGACACAATAAATCGAATTCAGCCGGAAAGTGTATAACGGTTACCATTAGGTTCTTAATCCTGCTGTTTGGGATAAACTGTGAAGTTGAAGAGACAATCATATTAAAATATCTAAATATATTAAGCATGTGTATATTTTAAAATAGAGTACTATAATTTACATATAGTAGAAAATCGATTCAAGACTGTCCTGAACAACCTACAAGTTTTGATGACTTTATGTGAGTTGCGTATATATATTTACATTCTACATTATATAAGATAAACCATAGTGGACGTTACTTTTGTAGCTTTCAGCACCGGGAGAGACTGGTACTATAAAAAGTGTTTTACGTACAAATTGTTTCTTATAGCGTACTATTTGCCTATATTTAATTAGTTTTCTATTTAAATTATATTATTTAAAATATAGATGATATTAAAATATAAATATTCCTCTTAGTAAGATTGGAACACTCTTACACAGCGTTCAGTCCGAAACATGCCATAATGGTGAAAACGTCTTACAAAACGTAAATATTTAACATTTTAAACAAGTCCAAGTTATTTATGCGAACTCACGTGTCATGAATAAATTATGCCATGGGTTGTTATTCGTTATTGTCACAGTTAATTCAGTAATAAACAAACGGATATTCGGGTATAAAACATATATAAAATATATTAAAACAATGATTTTCGAAAAATATGTAGTATTACTATACTTTCTATAGTCTTATTTATAAGTTAGATTTTCATATTAAACTATACATTCGTTTTTATTATTATTTCACTCACAGCTTATATGAATTATTTTTATTAACTGCTAAAATGTGTTTATAATTATAGTGCTCTTAAATTTATAAAATAAAAAAAAAATCAAAAGGAAATCAACATTTTATATAATTATGTTCGCTACTATAATATTGGGACAACACAATTGTTAGGGTAATATCGTTGTGACGTCACTACTTCTATTACAGGCACATTACGTGAAAACATATCGTACATGGAAGCTGGAGATACAAGTCCTGTAATTACAAAGTTATTCAAATGCAAATTGCTAACTCCTTAATGTTTTCCTACAATTTCATAACTTCCTTAGTAATTTTACTGTACTTACTAGTTACATAGCTTTCAGAAGGTGTAGAATATTCGTATTATATTGTTTGCATTTATCGTAAATTGTTCAGATTTGATTATATTACATTATATGCTACGGAATAGAAGATTGAAAGAATCTCTTTAGGCTTATGAAAAATGTCGTGTTGGTTATTTTGCTATTAAGCACGTAATGTTGTTGAAAATGAAGAATATATACGAATACACCTTAACTTACACAAATTTATAAGGTAGAAATATATAGCTTTCATTTGATTTCTTACTATATAAATAAAAATATATTATATATATTTATTTTATATTACAATTTAAAAACGTATTAGTCACAAGTGTAATTAGAATATTATTATAAGTAATCATTTATATTTTATAATATATTTATTTAAAATAAATAACACAGCGATGCTATCATCTTATAAAATATGCAAAGCTTAGCTAAAACTATCCACAATGAAGAATTGTACAGAGGAGGCGTAAGTGAAAGTTTTAATGTTGAGAAGGAAATAAGATAAGATTTTTTAGACACGTTGAGTATTTAATACAGTGGTAGTTTACCTGCACTAAGCTCAAATCATATACTTTCACATATTTTTATCTTTTAAATACTCTTTTACAGAGTAATAAGCTTTATTTATTTATAGTAGCACAATTACACTGCTGCACGACGGTACGCTAAAACATACATATTTCATCTAATATTTCAATGCCCTTTTTCAGAACATATTACATCTATCAAATACTAAAGTGTAAGTAATTTGCAAAATGTAATAGTAAAATAAAATAAACGGCAATATTAAGTTTAGTAGTAAGACTTCTATACGGTATCTAATAAATATGCGGCTACTTTAATACCCGAACAAGACGTTTGTAAAATTATACGAATTTTTCATGTAAATGTCTGAAAAAGCCTTACATTGTAATGCGTGGCAGCCTGACAAATGATTTATTAGTTAGTTTCTCGTTGGTTTACAAAGGAATTTGTTCCTTCGGAATTCAAGACGAACTTCGCTCTTCTAAGAAATATAAAGCCGCACTTGTAGTACACACGTTACTCGATGCCCATTTATGTGAATATATAATATAACTACAATGGACGATTTATCGTTTAATACGTGAACGATTTTGTTGTTGCGGTGTCAACGAAGTCGACGCATCAAACTTTCCTTTTCATCTTTATACGAAGAGAGCGCTTTTGACATAATAAATATAGAAAGTCCTTAATATGTACTTCAGATTTTCAAATAGTAAGTGCCCTAAAACTGTTAAATGAAACAAAAATATAAAGTATAAGAAAACTTTTGATTTAGCTTTTAAATAAAAAAAATAACAATAATCTAAATTAATCAGATATACAGATTGTTTTTATTTTCGCGTTGGGCCATTGTCAATCGGTGGCCTGGCTCTTGGGAATTCAGTCGGAGACCCGATCTACTACTATTTACTTCTTTTCTACTTTCTTTTCAGTTTCTTCGACATAAGATATATGTATTTTTTACATATATTTATACATAATAGTTAAAAAAACATTACATATTTTGAAAATTGTGTTTAGTGGAAATATTACGTGTAATTCTCAAAACCTATTCACAAAATTAAAAAGTTTGAACAAAATACAACTGTACCGTAATTATTTGAGTGACATGCAGACGACGCCCAGTGAATCCGTATTGGCCGTACAAAGACGAAATCTCTCTTATATTATTTCTAGAAACTTGTACAGGAACGGAAAGAACAGGTTTTAATATTTTATACATAATACAAGTAATCTAAAATGTAATAATATACTATAAAATAATTAATAAACGGATAATGGTAAAGAACAATAAAAGCCCGTCCGTTCGAATTGGTATATTCAAAACGCAATTATAGCCGTCCATTGATATGGGACGATGTGGCTGATACGCCAATTACCTGTCATTGTACTCAAATGTATCAACCCAAAGGGACTCTCTTTAGTAGCTCACGTTCGATTCACACTGAAATTATTAAAGGGTAGTTTGGTTCCTTTCATAGCTATATAGTAAGGTACTGTTTATATAGCTTTGGGACTTCATTTATATAAAAATATTTTTAACCTTATGAAAATACGCATATAAATCTATAATTGTTTACGAATTATTTTATAACTATTTTAATGTGTAGTTGTTTGAGTATATTCTATAAGGATCCTTTTTATTTTTTTAAAGTTATGACTAAAGTGTCCTAAACATTTAAATATACTTTGTACTTATATTGTAAATATTTTAATAAAGCGATGATATATATAAAAATAGTCATTGTAACAAAATACACTTAGTACAGGTTAAATTTCACATACCATAAGGCTTTTCCTAAATTAAACTAAATTAAATTTTCATATATTACATTGGCATTATTAAAAAAAACCCTAACTTAAAGTGGGGATCATAATTTGTATAAAACTTTTTAATACTTTTAATGGTCACTTGAAACTTTCAACGTTGTACATAGGAGTCCCAAGCAGTTAAAATACCAAGTAGCTAAGAGTTTTTGAAATTGAAAAATCCGTACCCGTTTAGTTTCAGTTAGAGGTTTTAATTCAGTTATATTTACTGAAATAATCTGTCAAAGACACTGGCTTTGCTTAAAGACGTTTTCTCGTTTCCGTTCTCTACACATATACATTTTCAAAAGGCGCGTGTATTTCAACCTTTAAGGCCGGCAACTCACCTGTAGCTTCTCTGGTAATACAATAACTACTTACTATCAATATAAAGACCAGACAGCGTCTGACTGAACACGAACTTACCAGAGTAGGTAAAATGAAAATGGTTTTTGATTTGCCTACTCAGTTAAGATAAAGTACAGTGAGCTCCGCCTATTATAACGCAATTTATCCTCGAATACAGTGAAAAGAAGAGAAATCAGTGTCTTAACACTAAGTTATCTATATGCTATGTACAGGAAAATGCGTGAAGCTACTTTTTAATATCTATAATATAATATTTGAACCCGCTCATAGTATTAATTTACCAATGTCGCCATTTGGCTTATTGAGGACAGTAATATATATTTTTTATTTGTTTCCTTATACGCTATAGACACTTCGTATTCGGCTTATCCAAGTATTTAATATTTTTATTTATTGCGTACTTTAATGTGCCGAAGTATCTCTAAATGATACATAAGCTAGTTTTTATTTTTAGTAATATGATAGTATATTTTATAAATGAATAGTAATTATAAACTCTTAATTGTTCATTTGTTCGTAAGCGATCTTACTTGTGGATTTTTTTCAAATCATTTGTCATTTGGCGTAATTTGGGGTGATCGAGTAAAGGTGGCTACAAATGTCTTCGTTTTATTCGTTAACATAGTCTTCAAACATATAACAGTTTCTTTTAAAAGCCTGAGAGAACGAATGTCGTCTTCAGCCTTTTTTTATCATTCATGTTCTTTACCTCGAACGTTATCCAAATCGGACTCGTAGTTTTAGCTTTGCACGTACATATATTATTTCACCGCCTCTGGTGAAATGTTACGGCAACACATATCTACGAACATGCGGTAATTACACCCGAAATCGGACTAGTAATTTTAGTGATAAATGGCAACATTGGTTTACACAAACAATGAAACAAATCGCTTTTTTGTATTTTCAATAGTAGTTAAGATTTACGTAGTAGTAGATATAATTATAGATTTTTACAAAATATCTAAAGAGATAAATACCTGCACATGGTTTTACATTGACGCTACAATATTAATGTAAATTGTACCATATTTCCAACGGTACCACATACTTAAAATTCGGCGAACATCTACCCTGCCTCCCAAGGCCATCGTAGCCTCGTTAATGTTATTTATTGCGTGTGTAATTTTTCAATATATTATGTAATTATATTTCGTCACATTTTTAGTTTTCATCAAAAAATCTTTCATTAAATTATATAAAGAGCAATTTTGTTTACATTGAATACGTTATCATTACATTACATTACATTCGTTACATTTATCTTGCTTTATTTAGAATAGAATTACAACGAGATATTAAAAACGGGAATTAGAGACATTAAAAAACACACGACCTTTTTAGAATGTAAAATGGTTACTTACCATATTTATAAGACCAACATTTTAAAAATCCAATACGTAATTAAAAGATTTTTTTGTATTCGTAATATGTTATTTATTTAACCACATACCTAAAATTTTATATCGTATTATAATTCGCAAGCTGTCACGGACCGGTATCGGCCCCAATTTGTTTCACTATCACTTTCAATTATACTTGAATAATTCAACGCTTGTCGAAGGTTTTTCAATTTTATTGTGAAAAGCGTGCTTGTTAGATGCGAACTTGACAGTTCATGCTGACGATAAAAAGATAAAAGGTTCTTTGGATAAATTAAAGTATTTTGTGCAAACCTACGACACATTTCGCATTTATTTCGTATATAATTATGCTTTGGATTCAATTTCATATGCCAACATCAAATGATTTGGCTCTTATAATACACCTTATTATCAACAAATATTATTAACAATAAGTATATTATAATTATGATCAATAAATATAGCGTTCTATTTTTTTTATTTTTTGCTTAGCTTCACGTGTAGGTTTTATCCCGCATTGCAGGGTTCTGAATTAGAGACTTTGCGTGTTGTATGGCGGAACTCAACGCCACACGTTGGCTAAACATAGGAGTGAAAATATAATCATTACCCGTGTGGGGATGCCCCACCTTTCCCCACCTTACCCCACCTTGGTCTTCTATTTAATATATCTATTATCTTTATATCAATATGGCCGATAATTCACATTTTATCTTGCTTATTTACATTATCAACGCGGTATATAGATTCTTAGTTTCACGATGGTCGTAAATCGAAAAGCTACTTAAATCGAGCGACGTGTCTTGCAAACTAAATCATTAAATCTTATAATAGATATTTAACTGTCTGCGTGGTATCAATAGAATACGAGTCATATATAAGGTCTTACTTTATGTAAGTTCATAATACTTATTATATCTATAATATTATATGATTCTGTGATATACGATTAGTTAGGTACCATAAGCCTATAGTTTCTTAATCAATTTAATTACCAAAAGACATATTTAGAAAACGTATAATTTGAACGCAGCGGGATTTGAACCCGCGCAACTTGAAAACCGTATATGTCTTTCTCAATTTCCTAAGTGTGCGAATAACACTTTAAAAAATGTTAAAAACAATTTATTTACATTTGTTATAAATATCTTCAAATTTATTCAGGACTAATCTAACGGAGCATGGCGATCGGAAATACCTTATATACTGCAGTGTTCTAAAAATCAACGTAATTATCATTATTATCACAAATCACAATTTTAAGCAATCATAGTTATCTTTTAAATCATTATTAAGTAATAATTAATTATTTTTTGTATATGTTTTTAGCTTCACGCTTTATCCGGAACTTCAGTTCATTTCGGAAATTTCAGTAGGTAGAGAGAACCTAGTGTCAAGACACTCCGTTCTCTGCTTTCCGCCCGAATACAATATTTTGCGGTAATCAATGCCGCCTTTGTCCCAGAAAAGCGTCTCTATATAGTCATCGTTGTAATCAGGTTCGCACATTTAATAAAACTTCATATTTTGTTATTAGAAAATTAATTTATTACAAAAAATTAAAACAAACAAACGGTCGTCCGTACCGAAATACATTTCGAAGTGTCTTTCTTCCAATCCATTTAGTTAAAGGTGTTTACCTCAAAGGTATATAAAAAAACTTTGTGCATCACGTTTGTTCGACTAGACAATGTTTGCAAAGATCGATGGCAAATCTTCAGGTTACAACGTCTGCCAACTCACTATGAATGAATGGTAAAGGTTCAAAGCGTTTACTCATCCCACTTGAAGTGCGTTTTACAATAATTTAGTTGTAAATTTATTTCTGTACAAAGAACCAAAGTGTTTTTAGAAAAGATTTGGCGCGTCTAGACGTGACCATGAATATTAGTACAAAATTGTGATTTCAGTTAAATAAACGTGTATGTAATCAAAGTACAAGCACGTACAGACATCTAATATATTAAAGAAGCTTACTATTTGAAATAAGTCCGTTTAAATTTTTAGTTAACTGTATTTTTAATACCATAAATCTACTTTTTACGCACAATAAATTTAAATAATTTTCTTTTCATAACTTACAGCAGATGTGCAATAACATTTACATTTAAGATGGACATTTTGATCGGTCAATAAATAAAAACATTTTATGAGCCTAGGATTTATTTCGATTTTATTATGTGAAGGAGTTAGGGCCGCTGACTTTATATGAAAACGATATATTTCTATTTACTTGCAAATTTTTATATCCACCGCTTGCTATAAAATAGATTATCTTTAATAATATATATACTATTGATATATAAATAACTGTTCACATTTATGTGCGAAAAAAATATTTTAATGAAAATACAATAAGCCGAACTTCTTATTTTCTTAGAGCAGTCTTAAATCTGTAATTTTATACAAAACTTTAGTAAGCGAAATATGTTATCTGTCATTGAAGATATAAAAAGATAGAATAAAAAACTTCCATTATGCTACAATAAAATAAAAGCTCATTTCATGCCACGTTTTCTCAAGAGTCTTATTTTACTTAATACTAACTGTACTCACATATATGTATATTTACTAGCAACATTTTTAGAAATATGATATTTGGGAAATGTACAAACAAATAAATTTGAGTAATAATATAGCATCTTAAGCAGCATTTTTGTTAGCATTTTTATTCTGCTATAAGAAATACTCGTATAGCGAGCTAGTTTCAATAGTACTATAACGTTAGATAGCGGAAAGCTTGATAAAATATTTCTACCTAGTGCTAGTGTGGGCGGAAACTACGTTCTTCTAACGAGATAATATTTTCATAGGCTTTAAAGAACATCGATATCACTAATAGCCTCCTACGTGTTCAAAGTATTTTTATTTAAGTATTTTTTTCTGTAATTAATATAATTATTTAAAAGAGCCTTGAAGGACATTAAAGATGTTGGAAATTATACTGTATATAATTTCGTTTTACAAAAAAAATTAAAATGATTACTTTTTTGCGAAAATCTGAATTTCATAATTGTCGTTCTTGATATTTTTAACATTTTTAAACAATTAGGTAATTAAAGAACATTTTTGGAAACGTATAAAAATTTGACACGCTACTCTTGGAAACGGTCCATCCTTGTTATTCTGTGTTATCCTTCTTCATGATATTTATATACGATAAATAAATAACAAGTTTACAGTTTTTACAAGAATTAACCATAACAGTGTAGTTCTAGAGATTCTTAAGACACGAAATGTATAAGATTATTATGAGATGACAATAACAGCCGTCTAGATCCTAACGATGCTTTTACCACTAGGAAGGTGCTACTGTAAAATAAAATTGAACGGTTCCCGGCCACTAGTGGCTTGACCTTAATACGTGTACTTAATGTTCTGGACTCAAAGGTAACTCAATCGTGTTAGCTAAACAGTCACTTTTATTGTTTGAATGGTGGAGTAAGTGTTTAAGTATAGAATGTTTTTTTAATTTTATATATGAATACATATGTTTAATGTCTGGAGGCCTGTAAATTGTATTTAAAATATTTTTATTTCTCCGCTCTGGTACCTAAGGCAAAGCGCTGCGTTGAATTCCACCACTCAACACGCAATGTCTCGAGTTCGGGCGGAAAGCCAAGAACGGAGTGTCATGACACTACGTTCTTTACCCTGCCATGCGGGAAAACTATATGTTTTATAGCTTAGCAATAAGCTTTTTACGGAATTATGAAATTTCTTGCTTTTATGGCGTCTGTGATTATGTCAAAAAAACTTCTTAGTGATGAGACATCTTCATATTACCAATTCACATCGCAGACACGGCCCGATGAAAGCGTCTAACAGTAATTTTTTGTGTATACTTACCTTATATGTTTTTTCTCTAAGATTAATTAGTATAATACACATAGTAATTATTATATTATGTGTTAAAATCACACAACTCGTGCACACTGCACCGTAGGCAAAGATATCCTATGTCCCGACATTCCATATTTTCTAATTTCCGCCCCATTTCCAAACACTGTGGTGAGTGTGGTGATCGTAACCATCACGTTTACAATCAAACGCCATCTTACTGCGCCATGATGGCGTTTCTAGACTCTATATATATATATTATAGAGGTCATCATAATTGCGTTACTTTTTCTCTTTAATTATAAAAACCACTATGTAAGTAAATAAGATGTTAAAATAATTATTTCTGACAAAAAAGATTATTTAAACAACTACTTTAAGAATAATATATTTGATTTATGAATAGTTAATTTAGGATATATACATAAATGTCCGTTCGAAAATAGGTAGAAAAAATTGTCCGTCGTTGTGTAACTTCAGTTAAAATTCTTTATGGATCAGTGAGTGAACTGCGTTCAATTAAAACAAAATTAAATTGCAATGTATTAGCATTTCAATTTACTCTTTTATATTTATTCTCCTGACGTTCTAACAAGTGGGATTTGAATCGAAATCCACCTGTATAATCATCTGACTGTTAACGATGAAAGAAGACTGATGACGACGACAAAACACGGACTCGGTCGGCACGGTTGCGACTGTGCTAGAAAGATGACATTTCATATTTTATTATGTTTTAGCATATATAAAACATATCAAACATTTCAAATTTAAAAGAAACCCATTTTTGTCACATAAGGACACCTTAGTATACAGAGATAACATAGAGTACATAGACACTACTCTGCTACGTTGAAAAAAGCGTAAACCTGAAATAATTAAATTGTGTAAATATAGCTATAAGAATCGAATATATTTATATTCTAGCAAGTCATCTGAAAGTAACCTTCAGCCCATATCGGCAAATGTCAACAAAATTGCTTATGAATCTCTAAACTTTCATCCAATAAATACATTTTGGCAAAAAAAATAAACCATGAAATAAAAATAAACTGCCTGTAATACAAAGTCAATAAGAGATATCTTAATTGACTTTTATTTTTTCGTTTAGTAGTTTTTATTTTTCTTATATATATTTACACATTATAATATAATATATTACTAGAGTAAGCTTCTAAGAATAGAATAATTATTATAGATATATATATAATAATAATAATTAATATATAATTATAGAATAATCTAGAATAATTATTGGAATGTCAAATTATTATCGTTATTATTGAGGTTGTTCCATGTAGAGAACTGTTCGTTGGTAGATTCATTAGTCAGACGCTAGCTGCTTGATGCTAACTATAGAATTTTTATAGTTTCCATTCATAGATTATAATAAGTTATAAACATTTAATGAAAGTTAGCAGAACTTTAACATCTTACGTTGTTAACGAAAGTTGATAAATTTATACAAACTTACTGCAGAAATTATTCTTCCAGAAGTATGCCATATCTAATGGTCAATTAATCTAGAGACGTTTCAAGAATCGTGTTTATATACATTTTAATAAACTCCTCTATTGGGACAATGGGGATATATGCAAAAAGTCGGTACTGACAAATATTATATATTATTGTATACACCTATATTGTAACTATATACCGTATTACTATCATTACTGTCCCTGTCGCGCTGCTAGAATATGTAACTGAATGGAGAGGTTCACAGTTTGGTTGTTTTCTTGTCTGGAAACTTACGGCGTTCCGTAAGAAATTCTGTCTGTGCTCTGCCTATCCTACATAATGAAATGTACCTAAATATACTTAAAAAGGTAAACACACCGCGTATGTATATTTGTAAAATCTTTACCAAAGAATTATGAATCTTAATATACATAATTTAATATAGTACAGAAATAATAACCTTTCAACTTGTACGAAAACAATGCGGACTGAGGAGCACAGAGAAGAGGAGAAGAAGTGAAGACAGAAATTTTTGCCAGTATAATGCGATAGAAATACATGAAATTTATAAAATAAATATTATTTAACCTCTAACATGTGTTTGTAATACCCTTTTGTATAAAGTGACCTATAAGTGACTTGTATTTTACACGTAAACGGGATTATAGTCTGTTAGTCTTATTCAATCTTAAAAAGCTTCTTTCTTTGAAAAAATCTGATAAAAAATAGCAATTAAACTTAGAATCGATTTATAAAATTGTATACAATAGTTATTCATTGCGAATCCTACTAATATTATAAACGCGAAAATTTGTAAGGATGTTTGTTACTCTTTCTCGTAAAAACTACTGTATGGATTTTAATGAAACTTTACAATAATATAGCTTATACATCAGAATAACGCATAGGCTACAAGTTATAAAGGCATTGTGTGAATTGACCAAAATATCAAGTAAGTATCTTATGTTCAAGCCATTAAAGCCAAAATAGTGAACCATTGTAGTCAATAAATTAATATTATGGTATATATATGCTACATGCATATGTATACACGCTACATATACCAGAATTTTATTTTTTATTATTTTTGTGTCTGTCAGTCTGTATGTTCCGGCTAATCTCTAGAACGGCTACACCGATTTTGACGGGGCTTTCACTTACAGCTGATGTAAGAAATC
The DNA here is from genome assembly GCA_038994665.1 of Podotricha telesiphe. Taxonomy (NCBI): domain Eukaryota; kingdom Metazoa; phylum Arthropoda; class Insecta; order Lepidoptera; family Nymphalidae; genus Podotricha; species Podotricha telesiphe. The sequence continues at coordinate 2,587,803 of JAOYRR010000241.1, forward strand.
CACACGGACAAAGTCGCGGGCACAGCTAGTATATAATGAATGGAGTAACATAATGATAAGCAAATGCGAATATTTCATTATTGCGATAACTACAGTTTCTTAAACGAAATATCGGAAGTTGAACGTTCTTATGCAGACAGCATCACAGCGAAGTATGTCATTTGTGGAAAAGCTCGACCTAAATATAGTGGCGAGATTATTTCGGACGCCGCGTGTCGCGTCCCGAAATCTAAACACATTACCGATAGCCGGTATACGCATTGAACGTTTATTATGCATAAGAAAAGAAAGTGATTGCTCTCGTTACAATAAATGAATCAGCCGATGTTTTAAGTGCTCTTAGAAATATAGAATTTACGATGGTTTTTATGATGTGCTGAAAATTTAAGTAACAGATATGATTGTAGGAGTTTTATTTTTAGTCCTTGGTTTAACAAAATTAGTATTATCGGATAATCCAGTTATTGGTATGTATTGTAATATTTTATTATTATATTGTTTTAAGTGGAAAGCTAGGGCCAGTGTGTCTTGACTTCTTGATTCTTTCTGCCTGAAACTGCTATGCGGTAAAAATTGTGAAGCTACATTTTTAATATTGTGTTTATAGTAAATTATTACTAAAATTATGAGAGCTAGGTAAATTATTTTTTGTCTGATATCTGAAGAAATTATATTTTTACATTTCACATTATCACATTTTAGGTGGTATCTTTTACGCTGACGATGTAGACCTTAAAGTAGCATTAAACATAAGTGCTACATTTTACAACTTCACACCAATAATAAAAGAGGTCAGCAAAAGAGGCGCGATTCTCGAGTTAACTGGACACGTATGCGACCTCGCTGAAGTAAGAAATAGCAAATTTACTTTTTACTTCAAGTTTATTTAAAGAAATGAATGAAACAATGAATTTGTTTTGAAAAATGTTACATATTCAAGTGACGAATCTTTTGTTAGTACTATGTGTTGAGAAGTATTTTTATTGCGTACTAGGTGGCCGGTACCGCCAAACTTCGTACCGGTTTAATTAAATGATGTATCAAAGTCTAATAACACAAATTAACAGAAAACAAAAGAAATACGCAAGAACATTCTCTAGGATATAATATACACATGTAATTCCATGGTAAATAGTTGGTACAGGACATGGAAACTTAATACCGGAAATTTCCAAAAAAAAATTTAAGAGATTTGTTTATAATCATCGCAAAGGTCCAACACACAGCTATTTGAAGACAAAATGCAAAAATCGTAAATGACAGTACTGTCACGGAGTCACAAAGCAAATGAATAACATATTAAATTTCGCCATAAGTTTTTGGTGCGTTCAGAATTTTTCTTAGAAAGAAACAAAAAAATGTCAGTCTTGATAATAAACTAAAATATAAAAAGTTAACTAAAATAAAAGGGTAAATGACAGACCACACAGATGCACAAATTATCATTAAGCCATACGACCTAATGTCACTTATGGACTTATGGGTCTTTTAATATTCTATAGTCTAAGATGTTTTATTTGCCTAATGTTTAATTACTGAACGCACCTTCACGTTTGACAGGTACGAGCAGTTTGTATGGGAAAATAAAATTGTTTTTGTACTGTTTTACATGCAATTTCTGTATGTTTTGTGACCTTTTACTTCTTGGACTTCCTTGGACTAATACTACTTTCTACAACTACATTTTAAATATATTAAAACCAAAATTAGCCAAACGAGGCCAGCTCAAATTTTACCGAGACTAACAAATATCATTAGATTTTTCTATATATATTAAAGTCGACATTGTCATCGACGATAAATCGACTTTATAAATTACTTAAATAAGGGTTATTAATATATTTTCCACGTATTCTCTTTAATTAATTAAGTAATGCACAAACATGATGTTGCAGGAAGGCGTAATCGGAATAATAGACGGTGTAGGCGGGAAGGCAACCGAGCTTATACAGGCACTTTGCGACATGCTTGACTTACCTCTCATCGTAGTTCAACATAATGACCATTATGTTAAGGACTGGATGCTTCTCAACCTATATCCAAGTCCTGCTGCATTCAATATGGTATCATCTAAAATAATTAAGTTATTTTTTGTATAATTTACATATATAAACTTACTTTTTGTCCTTTTTTGTACTTTTTGTACTTTTGATGGACTATGAATTTAAATTATAAGCCGTCCTAAACTTAATATTTTTATAAATACTTACTTACTTTTTAAAAATACTTTTAAGTCCAGTAAACTATTTTCAGGCTTTAGCAGAATTAATAACAATTAAGGAGTGGAGAAATTTTACAATACTATATGTAAAGGGTCACAGTTTGACAAAAGTCCAAGAGTTGATGAAAATGGGCGACCCGTTAGACAAGTTTACGGTCACTGTACGGGAATTAAGCGGCAATGACTATAGGTAAATTGTCTATTTCTTCAAATAAAATAAACGTATATTGTTTTACTTTTTATCATAGTCATCAGTTGAAGAATTTCTTTGTTAACTACAAATATTTTTTGATGACTGTTTATTTGCAATTATTTTATTATTATAAGTTACTATTTACTAACAAAAATTAAATATTTTAAACTGCTATTTTATGAAATAAATGCGATTCCGTGTAAAAATGTCTGCTTTGGCTTAGCTAAGATAATTAAAGTATTTATCTACATTTCACCAGAGCGTAAGTTTGACATACTTGGCTGATATTATCTCTATTTTAGGTATATGCTTAATCCTAATAAGTTAATCTAAATACATTTAGAGTACTACAAAAATCATAATACACTGTATTTCTACATTAAAGGGAAGTACTAATAGGCGCCAAGATGAGTGGCTTTACGAATTTCGTAGTGGATTGTCCTTCAGCTAATTTAGAACAGCTTCTGAAGCACGCACAACAGGTCGGTCTAATGGCGGATGAACATTCTTACATATTTGTGTCTCCGGATCTATTCACTTTGGATTTATATCGATATAGATACGGTGGAGTTAATATGACTGGTGAGTTTTTACCGTTGCGACTCCGATAGATTAATAGACTACAGAAACAATATTCACTTTCAATGTTTTAAAAAAAAACAAATGTTTTTAAAAAATTGCATTTACTTTTCAAATCATATGACCCTAATAATAATAAAAAACCTTATAAGGAATCGTTTTCAATTTGCCCATGTGCTTGTTATCTCTTAAATTCCTCATATTTTCTAACACTCAACATTGAATGTTAAGTTTGCTTATATTTTATTTGCTTATAGTTTGCTTATAGTTTGCAATATTATTTTGTAGTCAACGCTGTTGAACATATGGCAGAGGCTGAAAGCGGAAACGGTACAATTAAATCATTATAGATGCCATCGTCACGCAGAAGGACAGCGTCCAACTATAAACACGATTGGTTTTGGGTTCGATTTCCACTCGGGAAAATGATTATATATAAAATACTTTAATTTCTCCACTCTGGTACCTAAGGCAAAGGGCGACGTTGAGTTCCGCCATTCAACATGCAATGACTCGATTTCAGGTCGAAAGTGGAGGCGGAGTGTCTTGACACTAGTTTCTCTCTGACTACCCAGCTAAAAAATATTTAATAGATTTTTATATCAATGTAAAATTTAATTGTATTTTACAGAATAAAATCATTATCTTGTTATTTTATTTACAGGTTTCCGTCTAGTAAATTTACTTAAAAATGAAATGTTATATGAATTTACTGATCTCTATAACAAAGAATCGGGATTACCAGAATTAAAAGCAGAGGAACTGAAGACTAAAATAATTCTTATTCACGATGCTGTCTTCGTTTTGTATAAAGCGTTAACTAAAATAGAGATATCTGCTACTAAACTGAGTTGCGAAAACGTTGAAGCTTGGCCTTATGGTTCTACCTTGTTGAGTTTTATGAAAACGGTATGTGTGAATAAAAAAAATATAGTGATTAATAACAAAAAAAAAACAAAGTAAATAAATCCTCATACAAAACATGTCTCTGATACGATACCACAAGTTTATATCAGATTTGTAAAGTGTTATCATTACCAAACTAAGATAAAGAAACAAAATATCTCATTCGGTAACCTTTAAAGAAATTTAATTTTAAAACATTTTTTTATATACTTTAATTCGTTCTTAAAGCACTTAAAATTTACACAGCCTTTTCCCTGCAATTAAATACTTTTACTATAAGAGTATAAAAAAACTCACAGAAACTATTCCAATGTCATTTTTTCTTTTTTTTATTTTGCCAGTTTATCGCACATTAGGTAATATACAAGTATAGTATATTACGGTAAGTGTCTATTAATGTATGTGAAAAATGTTTATTTTATGTATTCTGTATGCAATGATTTGTATTCAGCTGACACCATAATTAAATAACTGTATAAATGTTTCAGAATAAAATTGAAGGTACTACAAGAAGCCTTATATTTGATGGATTTGGGCAAAGAAACAATGTAATCATGGATATATTAGAACTGACGCCTGCAGGAAATCAAACGGTAACAATCTTAAGTCTTAGATTAATGTTTTTATCGCTCTCATCGCTTGAATAGATTTAACATTCAAATATGAATTTTGCTATATAAGAAAGAAAATAAGTGAAAAACGTCAAAGTGAATTTTAAATGAAGATGATGAAAAAATGTATACATATATTAATGCAAATGCAAGATTGAAGAGCTCTGATCTACGATATTTTTATACCAACTCCATTACCACATTTAAGATATCCACGACATAGTAGCAATTTGCGTGCGTTCAGTGGTGTGAACTGTGCGTGGATAAATCAGTCAGTCACCTTTTCATTTTATTTATCTATATTTAGATTATATCTAGGTTAGCTTATATAGAAATTACTCATTGTTGTCAAATTCGTACTCATTGTCAAATTGTCTTAACTGTGCCACTGGGCCACGATGGCTGAACATAAGTTGTTATTCTGCCTGTAACTAAACTTCCTTACTATTTTATTATAAATCAAGAAAGAGGTTACAAAGAAACTCACATCGGTCGCTTTACCCACAATTTACCATTGACTGCTCAACGATTGATACTTAAACTATAATAGATCACTAGCGTAGGCAGTGCTATGAGCGGAACTTATGTGAATTGTAAACAGTTCGTGCCTCCACTATCACTTCCTTGAGCTTAATATTCTTATCTATCGATTCTTTATATATTATATTTTTATTCACGCCTATTACGTATTTTGCGGTGTGGCTAGCGAGAAAATAGTGCTGTAACATCCTGTTTTTCTCTTACGGTACATTTAGGAACGTGGCACGTTGGGTGGTGGAACACTGGAGGCGGTTTATTGTTTTCTAGTAAAAATGTAACTTTCAACCAGCAGCAATTAAATGGCGCGACTCCAATGCGTTCGGGGGTTGGATCATTTAATAATAGTATTAATAATTTAAATACCTTTGTTTTTTTAAGATAATTATTTACAAATTCGTACCAAAATTATAAAAATAATTATTTTCAGTACTACTACTATAAAGTGACTTTTATCTGTAGTTTAATACAATATAATAATAATAATATATTTAAATTTATTTGTTTAACAGATAGGCACATGGATTAACAACGAAATTAAATTATCCAGACCGATAATACCGGCAGCTGAAATAGCTGAGGAGACAATAATGAGAAACAAAACTTTCAAAGTTCTAATTGCTACGGTAAAAGATGATTACGTGAAGTATATTTAAATGAAATAATATTTTAGATTTCTTTGAAAATAGTACAGTATTATAAGCAGTATATTAGAAAAAGATTATTTATTGAATAATGAAAACGTTTACTTCAATTCTTTTATATCTCAAAATGAATTTTTATTCAATTTTGCCTTCACAAAAGGTTTTATAAATGTCTTAAAGTAATCGTAAATTAAAAATAAGAGCAGTCTATTTCTTTCAGGCTGCGCCGTATGGATATGAAAAAGAATCACACCAGCATTTGGAAGGCAATGATCGTTATGAAGGTTTCACAATAGATTTAATAGAGAAAGTAGCGGAGATATTGGGTTTTATGTATGAATTCGAAGTTGAAAATACTTATGGAGATTTTAATATTAAAACTGGTGCGTCTTCGGGGATGGTGATGAAATTACGTGAAGACGTACGTTATATTTATTATATGTTCATAGGGCTTATATTTTATATGTAGTTTAAAATTAATTAACTTTTATGAAGATAACAAGCCTTTAGAAATATTTTCTTACTGTAAATCACTCTATAGATCGTACCAGATGTAGAAAGCATCGAGTAAGTATCGTTATACTGAATAAACAAGTCCCCCTAACCACTTACCTCGATAACACTTGGGGTTTCTTTTTGTACGTTGAATTAAATCAAGAAACAAGTCGTCTTTTAAATTTTTTCATTATATATTTTTTAATAATTTTAAATTGACACGAGAGTAATAATTTTAACAGCTAGCCGATTTCGCTATATGTGACTTCACTATAACGACAAATAGACAGAATGGAATAGATTTTTCTACACCATTTATGACATTGGGTATAGGAATTTTATACAAAGAGCCGAGCAAGCAGCCACCAGAGATGTTTTCATTTATGGCAGTATTTTCTAAAGAGGTAAGAATTTACCCTGTCGTTTTGTTAGCAATGTATTGAATGTGTCAAATAAATAATGAAGGTTTTAAAAATAAAATCACTGCTAATTTGGAACTTAATATAAATTCACCGATATGTACAAAGTACTTAAACTTAGTACAACACGCACTGTCTTGATTTAGGGCGGAAAGTGGAGAACGGACTGTCTTGACATTATGTTCTCTCTGACTAGATGACTGACCATTCTATGTGGGACAGAGCTTGAAGCTTACTTATAGGTACTCAGTAAAAAATTGTGTAAACCAATAATTATAACTAGTTCATTATTTTAAATAGAGTTGTAAAGTATATAAAAATTAAAATGGAATTATACTCAATGTAATATTATAATAAGGACATGATAATACGAGTCTTGCAGATATGTATATCTAACATTTAAGATCTAGTTTCCTCAGAAATTTTATCGCTGTACATGAGTTATGAATCTCCACTTGGAAAGACATTTGTAAGAAATCATGATTCGAAAATCATCGTAAAAACAACATTTAACATAAAATAATTAAATGCTTAAGGAAATAGTTGTTATATAATAATACGAGTCTTGCAGCCATGTACAATACCTACCGGAAACAAAATAAGCAATATATCTTTTTGAAATGAAACTATTTTAGCCGGATTCATTTCAAAATGTGTAATAATCACGAAAATCAAAGAAATTATTAAGCAATATATCTATTTCCTACAAACAAATTATTCTAATATAATTATATAAAAAAACATCTTAATAAATAACGCAAAACGAAGTATGAAATTCATATTCATATTTCAGTTAGTCTATAGTTTTCATTCAATTTCATTAATAGGAAAATTTCAGGTATGGTACTATATGATGCTTGTGCAATTAGGCCTGGGTGTAATAATGATATTCGTCGGCAGAGTATCTCACAAAGAATGGCAGAACCCTGTCCCGTGCATTGAACAGCCTGAGGAACTTAGCAATCAATTTAGTTTCGCGAATTCCGTCTGGCTCATTATTGGCTCTGTAATGCAACAAGGGTCAGAAATCGCTCCTATGTAAGTCATATTACTATAATTATAGCTCAGTCATATTCTCAAGTTAATGTGACAATTAAAAATATATGATAGAAAACAGTCATTTCGTTGGTTAAAAAGAAGCAGACAATTCGTGAATGTGTTTTTACGCAACACGTTTTAAATAAATAAACATGTTTTTATATAGTAAATATTAAAAACGATATAAAAATTGTCGATAAAGCGAAAGTGGAAATTGTTCATTTAATACGTGATAATAGTTATGTACTATTAAGTGACAAAAGTCTAGTATTTGCAATCAAATCTCCATATATTCTTTATAAGAGGAAATTTCAGAATCATCTTTCTCAATTGTTAACGACAGCCTGTGAGTATATTATTATTAAGAAGTCTTTAAAATATAATTTTATAAAAGGTATTTGTGACGTATTAGGGAATTGGCTAATTATAAAGGTGATAGTTGTGGATTTGATTCCCACTTGCAGGTAAGATTTTATTTCAAATTATTTACATTGTACTGCCCTGGTATGACAAAGCGCGGGGTTGGCTGTTCAACAAGCAATGTCTGGATATTGGACGGAGAGTAAAGCATGGAATTTATTAACATTAGTTTCTCATGGCTTTCTTCCTTCCTTCCTTTTATCTTTCTATAAGCGGGAGAAAAAATATGTTTATGATTTCCCGCATAGCAGAGTGAACCTAGAGCCAAGACATTCCATTCTCCACTTTCCACCAGAAATACAGACATTGCAAGTTGTGTGGCGAATTTCATGTGGGAATCTAACTCACAACCAATTGCGTTTACAGTCAGACGCTGTCCCACGATGGCTTCAAACATATATTAGAGACTTTAAAAGGTGTAGCTACCACTGAACATAATTTTCAATAATTCAAAAATAAGTCGACATAGCTTGATAAGAACATATAGCTTAAATGGCATTTGGACAATTTCCAAGAGGCGCTAGTGTGAATCATGCTATGTTCAATTAATTAAACGTTTTCTAAAAATATTAATGTAAAATTTGAGGAATTCGTGGCGCAGCAGTGGATAGCATCTGACTGCAAACACTATTGCTTATAGGTTCGTTTCCCTCTCGGAGAAATGGTATTATTATTTCTCTGGTAATCTGTCTAATCTTCCAATCTAGGTGTCTTAAGATCGTGACCAAGTTCCGCCGCTCAAGACGCTATACTATCCTGCGGGAACTAGCGTACTAGGAACTAGCGCCGAAACAAATGTTTTTATATTAATTAAAGCTTATATAACTTACAGAGCGATAGCGCCTAGAATGATAACCAGTGTATGGTGGTTCTTTACCATGGTGATGGTGGCATCATATACGGGAACGTTAGTAGCATTTCTCACGGTGGAAAAAGATGTTCTACCTTTTGAAACCGTTGACGAACTCCAACAGCACAAGTCTATATCTTATGGAGCTAAAGAACAAGGCTCTACTACTGCTTTTTTTAGGGTTTGTGTCATATTTAATGTTAATTATATTATTGTTGATTATATTTTATTTATTTCCATGTAGTAACACTGTACATGCATGTTATGTACCTAACAGTGACAATAGTATGCATCCTACAGTCCCATTTCTACATAATTTTACCATTGATAAGCTCAAGTTTTAATCATAATCTTCGCATAGGATTATTATTTCATTAATTCTCGATTTAAATCTGTTCAAATTAGCAAAATTACATTAAAATTGGTTTCATTAAATGTAATTGTAAATTTGATTTCAATTCTCATATAATACTAATTTTATTTTATTCTTGTTATTTTCTCAGGATTCACCAACATACAGGACTATGTACGATAATATGGTAAGCAAAAAGTGGCTAGTAAAAGAAAACAATGATGGCGTGGCCCGGTATGTACATTACATATATTTAGTATATAACAAGATATTTTTTACATAAAAAGTAAATTCTTTAGAGCTCAACACTTCATATAATCAATCTCCGTTTATATTTGTCTACAAATTTAATGATTACAAGCAAACAGAACAAACATTGATATTTTTCCATATATATTTACAAATTATAATATTAATAGTATAAAATATTTCTGTTCGATATCGTTTGTCTTTCTGTTCGTCTATTCGTGATATATTTTTTTTCAAAACGTAGGGCGGAAAATTCGACGTACGCATTTTTTATGGAATCCACGTCCATAGAATATTATAAGGAAAGACATTGTGATTTACTGCAAGTGGGTGGATTGTTAGATTCAAAAAGCTACGGCATTGGTATGAAAAAAGGTAATGAATATTAAAATATCATATTAACGTGTTTTTTACGCTCATAACCATATATGTATGTATTAAACAATAATAGAAATTATAAATCTTAGTAAACCACATTTTAGGGTCTCCTTACAAAAAATATATAGATGAAGCCATTTTAAACCTTAAGGAAAGAGGAGAAATACAAAAGCTAAAGGATATATGGTGGAAAGAGAAACGAGGCGGAGGCAAATGCGGTGTAAGTTTGGTATAGGTTTGGTGTGGCATACCTCAGAATCGATATTATATATGAAAAAAACAATTTGAGAAACACTTTTAAATAAAATTTAGTTTCCTAGGCGCGGGTTAGAATCCCGCTGCGTTAAATTTTTTATACGTTTTCTAGAAATGTTTTACTAATTAAGTTAGAATAAACGTCAAGGCAATATTTATCTTAATGTCAAGGCCTTACTTTTCTTTTTATTTATATTTTGCATTTACACTCAGAAATTCGCGTGCTAATATTATATTTTAAAAAATATATGTGTAGATTTTATGACGTTACATTTTTACCGAATAAATGACAATTCAATAACTTAGAGTGATTTATACTCTGACTTGTCGAATTTTAATTAATTCGCTTCTAAAATATGTTTAAAGGAAAAACAAAATCAAGAACAAAAACAACTAGGAATGAAAAATATGCTGGGAGCGTTCGTGGTACTCGGCGTGGGATGTCTGATCGGTCTATTGATTTCGATATTAGACATGATGTGGGGTGTTTTAAAGCGTTCTGTCAAGTATAATGTAAGTTTAAATCTTGTTTTTTGTTTAAATTCATCAATCTTAATCTATCGCACCACTTTCTAACCAAACCTAGGAAAGTAAAATATTTCATATTATAAACTTTCTTCTAACTTAGTATAAATCGAGTGTCTTGATATATAAGATATACTTATATTCACTTTCCGCCCGAAATCGAGGCATTGTGTGCTGTGTAGGTAACTCAACTGGTGGCGCTTTGCCTTCTTCTCAGAGTGGAATACTGAAAATAATATAAATGCAATAATGCTTCTGAGTAGGTATCGAACCCACAACCAATCGCGTTTAGAGTCAGACCCTGCTCTACTGCGTCATGATGGCGTTTATTTATTGCCGTGTTTCGGAAGGGTAGAAAGGAGAATGTCCAGTAAATGTTCAATATATAAACATATGCAATCTAATTTACAGACAACATTTAAATTTGAATTAATAGAAGAATTAAAATTCGCGCTTAAATTCAGTGGAGATATAAAACCAGTGAGACGCTCCACTAAAACGGAAACCGGAAGTGCGGAACAATTAGCAGATATAGAAGCTAAAGATGAGATCACATCATTAAAATCTCTACGTTCAGCGAGATCCACCGACACCCATCGAACTCACCATTCACATAGCTCAAGACATTCTTCTGGAGGCTTAAGTGTCGCTTTTGCGAGACGACGAAAATATTCTTAAACAATAATAAATTTCTAATTACAATAATACGATATATTTTAATATTGTTTGTATGAACTAACAAAAATAAAATTTTAATATATATTTTTGTGGTGGCATAGATTCATTATAACTAGATGCGCCGTTAAAGCGTAAACAACGCGTTGCCTTAGCAACCCACCTATATGTCACTTTATATAAACGTGTACGTCAAGTACATGATATGTGTAATAATTATTTTATTAATTTAATGTTTTTCTGATGAATTACTTATATTTTATTTTGTAATTTATTTCCATAGAAATTTTAGCTATGCCTAATTTCATACTCCTCCTAATTAATATTATAATAGATCATTATCTATTATAACTTCTACTGACGGATTTTTAATACATATGCAATTCTCTATATTCTTACAATGAGTATTTCTATAAAAACTGCTTAACATTATTTAATGAAGTTTTATTTTATCAAATTGTCCCAATGCTATTTATAAGGAAAACTTGGGTGCATTATAAATATAGAAATTACTAAAAGAAGTAGGAGCCTACAATTATGGAATGCAGTCAAACATATCTCAAGCAAACGTCCTATTATATTAGAAATAACTGTAATAACTCGTCTAAAGAATTATTGCAACACGTATATTGATTGTGAGTCAAAAACATAAGATTTGCGTTAAATGTCCTTTTGCGATCGCAATTTATTCTATAAAGGATTTATTTACTTCTATTGTATACAGTAGCGATAAATTTACCCAAAGCACTGTATACTGGTATCCTATTATGGAAGAACATGTTCTTGACCTTTTCTTTTAATGGAAAATATTAAGAAAATATAAGAATAAAAGCTACTTTCCGGTAAAATACGTTTATTGTTTTACGGACACTACCTAAGTCCTTACCACTACCAACTTATAGGTATGAGTTATAATTTGGTTTATCAATTATTGCTTGATTTCTTCTGATAAATTTTAGGTTGACCCTTAGTAAAATATATTATAAAACTTGTTAAATAATCATTTCAGGATTAAATTTTTTAGTATGTCGAGATTAAAACAAATGAGTTGTGAATATTGATTTGCAAATAAAAAGCTTGCTTTTTTTAACCGACGAAACAAAACGGAGTAGGTATTTCTCAATTCGATATATTTTTTTATGATAGACAACGCATCACTTTTAAAGAGAAGACCAATTTGGATAATTCTCAGAAGTTGGTCCCATAATAGTTATGTGTCTATACTGTAATAAAACAATAAAAAAGGTGTGCCTATTGAATATATTCACGAAAATACAATTTAGCGGAATATAAAAACAGTAATAGAACACGACGCTATGATTTCTTGATTTTTTACCTGTTTTATATTTTTTATCTGTAAACGCGATAGTTGTGGGTTTGATTACCATTTGATGAAATGGTTATATTTATATTGTTATAATTCTATCTCTCTGTTACGAAACGAACGTTGAATTTTGGAATTCAATTCACAACATCTCAGATGGAATCGTCTAGGAAAGACAGAAAAGCCTTAAGCAGGAAAAAATATTACAATTGTCTAAAACACCTAATATGTAAGTTTAAAAAACACTAATGACTACCTTTAAGGAATTTAATATAATTTTGGCTCAAGTTTCGATTACAACATTATTTTGCTGTTTAAGTAGTTTATTGTTGAATAACTTTTAACCAGAACTTAGAATATAGTAAATTTCGAAGAGTGGAACACCTAAATACTAGACCAGAATCCATAATTAACCGGCTAAACTATAAGAAATAAGTAAAAGCCGCCTTAGTGCTCTCTCTGTCAACATATGAAAATTAAAGCCATCGTGGCACAGTAAACGCGATGGTTGTGATTGATTCAGAGAATGGTTATATTTGTATGGTTTTTATTTTATCTTTCTGGCAAATATGGGCGTTAAGCCCAAAAAAAAGTTTGGGCATTAAATATGCAACTTCTCGAATTCGGGTGAAATGCTGAGAACGAAGTGTCAATAGGTCCTTTTTCCCGAGAGAAAAGCGTAAAGCTGAAAAAAATTACAATCGTCTGATGTGAAAGACTTAGAGACAAAATAATTACAACTATAAAAAAAACCATCATAATTTTGGGTTAGTTTCTATGCCAACGCGTATTAAATGGAAGTAATCCATACTAATACTATATCTGTCTGTCTGTGACGTTATCACAGCCGAACCGTTAATCCGATAGCGATGTAGTTTTATATAGAGATACTTGAGGTTGGTTTTTCGGGGAATTTCATTGTTTTACGAAAAGGCCGCCGAAAATACAGAACATCTATTGTTCACCCGGATAAAGCCGTGAGCGGGTCGTTAGTTTTCAAAAAATATTAACCTATAAGGTAGAAAAATAGGGCATGATTGGGAATTCACTTACTGATTTCAATGCCGGTTTAATTTTTTTTTGAAAAGTTATTATTTCTAGAATTTGTTTTAATACATACTATAAACAACAGAACTCAAATTTGTTTCGTTAAAAAGTAAAGAACTACTTTTAAAAAACTTTCTGCCTCCTCCGCAAACGTAGGAAATGCTTTTGAAAGATCATATCATTTTGGTATAAACAGCTTATTTCACTTTTTCTGATTTATTTTAGGTCCCACCTGAAAACATTTTGGAATGCCTAATTACTGACGAAAATAATAAATAGTTATTTATAGCTTTCCATTGTGGTAAAGCCAATTTCTTTTTATTTTAATATTCAAATGATATATTATAAAGAGAGTAGCAACTTAAGATATTTGAGACGATTTATATTAGCAACGTAAAGTGTGCATATTGAATGATATATACGGTCATTATTTCAGTGTCCGTTGGAAATGGACACCGACCTCAGTGACCACAATCTTTCACGGCTTTCCATTAGCTGAACAAATTGCTTCACAAAGTTATTGCTTTACATGTTGTGTTTTTTTTATATAAGCTCGTTATTTTATTTAAATTGATTTGGACTTTGGTGTTCGAACTTTTTGTATACAATATCATATGAAGTACATGCCTTGTTGTTGAGAGTTGATGTTTCTTTAAAATACAATGCAAATGCAAATAAAAAATTATAAAGAATAAATAATTAGAAATACAGTATAGGTAAATTAAAGCGCTTCAATAGCTTGCACTCGCCTCTGTTGATCATCTGACTACATGTCTGAAAACTTTTGGTGTAATGTCTACATATTTTAATATTTTTAAAGTGGTATTCACACACTTAGGAAATTGAATAATATTTTTAGAAAACGTATAAAAATTTGAACGCAGCAGGATCCACCAGCGCCTCTTGGAAGCCGTCCAAACCCTCTAACCGCTAAGCCATAGGTTCTACATCCAGCTTCGTCAAAATTGGCTTATTAAATATTATTTTTTTGTTAGCATTTCTGTAGAGAATTTAAATTATTTTCGGCGACCCTTTCATAAAATAATGAAATAAAAAAAAGTGGGACTAATATGTAGCCTTGTCCATCCTAAGACCCTCAAGTATCTCCATATAAAAATTCATAACATTCAGTTAAGCAGTTTGACCGTGATTACGTCACAGAGAGAATTACTTATGCATTTATTATATTAGTATGGATTATTTCCATTAACTACATGTTAGCATTGAAACTGACCCAATATTATGATGAATATGTTTATAGTGGTTATCTTATACATTAAACAATTATAATTATTTTTCAGCTTCACGCTTTTTGCGCGAGTCCAAATTCGACGCTTTGCATATTGAATGTGAAACCTCTCTTTTTGGGGCTCAATATCCAACTTTGTCATACCAGACAGAAAAAATGAATACTATACAAATTGGAATTGAATCAACAACCATCGCGTTTACTGTCAGACGTATACCACTCTGCCAAGATGGCCGCAAAGTACAATATTTTGTTAACAAAAACTCCCACCATACCTAACTTTATTAATTATTTCTATGGTTCTTTATCAGTTACACCGGATTTTTAATACTTATATGTTATACGTATATGGAGTACGCATCACACAGAACAAATTGTTCGGCTTTTACTTATTTCTTATAGTTTAGCTGGTCTATTATGATTCTGTATCAGGTGTCCCTATTTCGAAATTTATTATGCCCTATGTTTTGCTCAGGGTTAAAACCTATACACCAAAACATTATTTACACAAAATGCTGTTAAAAATGAAACTTGGTCATAAAATTATAATAATTCTTAAAAGGCGATAATTTGTTTGTTTCTTAAACTTACACATTATGTGTGTAATCATTTTTCTTCTTCTCGTCTTTCTGAGACGATCCAATTTGAAACTTTGTGAAATGAATGACGAAATTCAACGCCTCTTACCGTATCTCATCTTACATTGTTAGAGGAGAGAAAAAATTAAACCAATATAAATATAAGCATTTCATCGAGAAAGAAACAAACCGACAACTATTGTATTAGTTTTCTAAACATGTTTTTTTGTAATGTCTACAGTTGGTCAGATAAAAAAAAAATTCTGACTAAAGTATTTAATTACCATTATATGTCTTTAATTTCTTGATCCAAATTGTAAAATACTATACTATAATACTATAATTGACTAGTTTTTATAACATTTAAGACATTTTTGAAAACTGTCTGCTATATTTACGCATTTTGGCCATTTGTACCGCATTACTCTGCCGGCGACTATGAACTGTATGGTGCGAGTGGCTTGATCTATTTGAGTGTGGTGTATGAGCCAGGTCATGTCTATCGACTTCATCT
Source organism: Podotricha telesiphe (assembly GCA_038994665.1). Taxonomy (NCBI): domain Eukaryota; kingdom Metazoa; phylum Arthropoda; class Insecta; order Lepidoptera; family Nymphalidae; genus Podotricha; species Podotricha telesiphe. The sequence goes on from JAOYRR010000241.1 coordinate 2,603,862, forward strand.
CTTGGTGATTCTAGATCTTCCCCTTCATTTTCATCTTCGTTTTTGGAGCCTTTTGTATCGCTTTCGGTAGATTCTCGATGACGAACTGGTTTAACGTCTCCACTAAAGCTGAATATGAACCTCAATTCCGCAATAAGTTCCTCTTTAAACGGCACCTAAAATAAAATCAAAAATATACAGCAAGATTAGATTACATATTAATATAAAATAAAAATATTCCCCCTTCACTTAGTCAAAGCAATAAATTGTGATTCATAATTAAAACCTATAGAGTTAAGTGATGTTTATTAATTCCGCCACAGATGCAGGTGATGAAGATGTTAATAACAAAATAAGTAACGTATATGAATGAAATTGTAATACCTTGTAAATGAAGCGACGTTTCAAACCAGTTTGCCAAATAATAGGTAAGGGTACACAGTGCTGGAACATGCATTTCTTCTAGAAACTAGCGTAAATAAAACATATTGTGTATATAAAAAACACTTCAATGAAAACAATAAGCGTATAGTTATTTATCAACTTTAACGTACCTTCATCTTATGTGACGTGATCCAGACGTTAATTATCATTTCTACGAAGGCACAAACTACTGCCAACCCAGAGCCCGCTGCTAAAACAATGAATACACCACCCACATTTGCTAATACTAAAGGCTGAGCGTCCCCACTGCTTGCATCGTCGTCCTTTAAAAACAAACGTCAATTACAATTCAACTCTGTAAATTTATAAATTCCAATGTTTACTTTCTTAAATGTTATATAAAAGAAATCTTATTTAATATAATGTTTATGGTATATAAAGTGTATCGTTTGATTCAAAAATGTACATAAAAAATTCATCATTTTAATTTCATACTTACATATATTATATGAGTATATATCATATCATTATTATTTCATTTAATTTTAGTTATTAAAAAAAATATTAAGAAGATACTTAGTATTGTTAAGTCGTCATACTACAACAATATAAAATCTATCAATTATGAAAATTACCAATTATTTATTAGTTTTTATTTTTTTTATTGTATATAAACTGTTTCATTTAATATTCAACCTGTTTTCTTTTAAAGAATAACCAAGGAATAAATAAAATTACTTTCCTCGGATCTAGCACCTTCATATGTTAGCATATTTTACCGCCATCGCTCATGTTCAATTTCGAAAGCAGTGATAGTTTGATATAATATATTATATTAACTGACTGACGAATTCCTTAGCTTAACCTTAGGGGTAGTAACCACAGACTATATATTTCTACTTGGAAGATTAGAAGCGTGTTAGAGACATGAGAACTTAAAATATCTACTTATATTACAAAATAATAAGCGATATATACAATATAAATATTTTTGTACAATAAGTTTAAAAATCGTGAAATCCAGAAATAATATTATTATTTACCAATATTGTAATTATATCTTCATAGTTTATTCTTTTGAGAATGAATCCACGTGTTCTTTGAAAAGTATTTGCTTAGCTACACTATGTAGAAGAATATTTAATAATATATTCAGAATTTATTACCGCACACGCCCCGCCACCTCTTTTTTCCTTCCACCATTTATCTTTCATCCTTGTTATTTTGCCTTGCTCTTGTAATTGAAGTATTGATTCGCTCATTGGTTGTCTATATTGAGAATCTATAAATCAAACACAGAAAATTAATCTTATATACACATACATTTCAGAGTACACTTTTCCCAAAAAAGGTAATTAAGGGCCAATAGCTTAATAATCGATGCATACTTTTCTTCATAGCGATGCCGTAACCTTTGCTGTCTAAAAGTCCACCCACTTGCGCGACATCGCAATTTCTTTCAACCATATATTCGATTGAAGTAGACTCCATTAAAAATGCATAATTTTCAGTTTCAGATTTCACTCTGAAATAATACAAATATTATTTTAAAAAAAAAACATTACCGGTTACAAATAACTTTTAAAAGCTTACCGTTCAAGTCCTATATCATTTGTCTGTGTCATTAGTTCAGGATGGGCATCCATATATTGATACATCTTTTGGTATAGCAAATTATCTGATTCCTATAACAAAAGAACATCAATTATATTACAGAATAAAAGGAAATTGTCATAAGGAAGCATAATTAATTAACCTTAAAAAAGCCGAACGTAGCACCTCCTTTTTTAGCACCATAAGTTATTCCATATGGATTGCTCGCTAAGTCAGATACACTTTTAATAGCATAAAATTTAGACTCGACTGTCAAAAACGCTGCTAGGTTGGCAGTATAAGACGATACCATAATTAAAGTGAAAAACCACCACATGCTACCCGCCATTCTGGTTGACACAGCGCTAAAATCAATTCAAATATATTTCATTATACAGCCAGTTATATAGCCAACTGTTATTGGATGCGAATTGTATCTTTTTTATAAGCAAATACTTACATGGGCGCTATTTCGGATCCTTGTGTAAGCACACTACCTAAAGTGAACCAAAATGAATTAGCAAAAGTCCACTGATTGTCTAATGTTTCCGGTTCTGCTATACAAGGATATGGATTTTGCCATTCCTCCGGCGCAAATCTACCAAGTAAAAATAATAATGCCGAGACTCCAACATACGCCCCCGCTAACCAACCCCACACCTGACAATTATTCAATGTCACACGGTTAAATGTAAATAGTCAATAGATAAATGGTAAATAGTCTTTTTAAGAGTTTTGTAGAGTTACAGTTGGAGTATTTTCAAAAATTTAATTTTATTGAACTTTTAAGGTTCTGATAGGTAAGAATTATTTAAATTTTATCGTAATCTTTACATGCCACCAATAATTCATTGCATTCGAGTTTTTTATTATGTTATTTCACAGAGAGCGAAATTTAATAATCGGCGTAATCGACATATCATACATATATATATATATATATACTTTATAGTGTTGGTTTCTGTATGAATGCTATTAATTATTTATATATTTTTACAACAATATTTATATTTATTAATTACCTGGTATGAAAAAGGTGAAATAAAAGAAAATAAGTCAGGTGGTTGCTTAGTAGGCTTTTTGTATAATATTGTGATACCTAAGTTCATGAAAGGACTAGTGAAATCAACCGCTTTTTGCCTAGCAGATGTTATCGTTAGATCAGTTATTGCAAAATCAGCTCTCTGAAATAAAAAAAAAAAACAAACAATATTTTTAATATCATGATTTCTTACAAAATAAAAAACATGTTATATCTTATAATAATACGAGTAAAATAGTCAAATAGTTTCAGAGATATAGGTAACGTATGATATTTACACCGTCCATTATCTTCTCCATCATTCCAGTCCATTTGCCAGTTTTAGAATCATATGATCCGTAAACTCCGTCGGCTTGAATCTCAAATGTGTAGTTGAATTCGTTCATTTTCGCGAGTTCTTCGAAAATTTCTATACCAAAACCTTCATAGCGGTCATTACCCTCTAGCTTTTTAGAAGATTCTTTCAACATTCCATAAGGAGCACTCTGTAAATTTTGATTTTAGTTAGATGATATATTTTTAAATAAATTTAAATTTAAAATTTTTGGATAAATTTTATAATAAAGCTTACCAAAGCTGTTAAAACAATAAAATTTTTTCCTTTCATAGAATCACTTTTTTCTAGTTCAGCTGCAGGAATAATTCTTCTTGATCCGGTAAATCCATCTTCAGCTGTCCAGGTTCCAACCTTAAAATAAAAGTAATAGGTATACTAGAGAATCTACAATATTATTTTACAAGTGCTTTTAAATATAACTATCGCGGCGCTTCAGTCCTTGTCGTTCCAATTATGACTGAAATGATTTGAAAATCCAACCAGGGATTTTTGAACATATATTAGTTCTGTTTGTTCTCTCTATTTGCTCTATTTGTTCTACCCACAACATAGAATGTAGAATATGCACAAAAATAATGCAGCTGCAAACCTTTTCAAAGCCATGAGCCATAATCTCAAGTACGTCAACTTCGATTTCCGAGCGAAAACCTTCATCATCAAATCTTATGGAACCAGTCAAACCGTCCACTGTCATCTAAAACATTAATGTCAGGTGTCTCATAGAGAAAAATGTTAGTATAAAAGTAAAAAAAAAACATTAAGCTACATACATATGTATATAAAAATTACATTATAATATGTTCATTTTAAGGAAAAATAACTTACGGTCCTAATATAATTAATAATAGTGGACCCAAATGGCCACGTCTCTCCACTATCGCAAGTAAAGTTTGCACCTTCTTCTAAGCCTAAAGCTTTTATGGCAGATGTGAATATCATTACTGAATCGTAGACAAGGGCCAAATTGAAAGTAAGACCGCTCTCTTCAATTTCATTTACGCTTTCACCCTCCGAAAGTTCTTTTACATTTTCATTTAAAGAATTTATAAAAGTTTGGACATCATTTAACTTTGGATCGAAGAACCTAATTCCTAAGAAATTAATGAATATAGTATTATTTATTTGTTATGTGTAATTTTATAAATAAATAACTATACCTGTTATATTAGAACCCCCATGTTTAAAGGGACTAATGTCTATAGTTTGAAAATCTGGATCCATTATAATATAACTATGTTCATCTGACATTATTCCAACTTGCTGAGCCTGCTCTAAGAAAATTGGTAAGTGTTCATTTTTACAACTCAATAAATAATTTACTGAACCCGAGCTCTTAATTGTTTTTAACTGGGATCTGAAAGGTGTGGATTTATATAAATAACAAGATAAAAAATATCAATTGTGATAAATGTAATACCTATAGGTATAATAATACCTACAGGTACCTGTGTACATAGGTACCTATAATCATTGCCATTTGGAAGTTGAACTACGTTCATTGCAATATCATTTCCTGAATCTAAATCTTGCATAGTCATTATACTATCTAAATAAGGCAGAAGTTCAGCGCCTTCATAAACTATAGTGAAATCGGTCCAACCTTTCATTTGTATTATATCAGCAAAGACCTATGAGTGAAAAAAATAGATAAAATATGTTTCAGTTTTAAGTGAAGAATATAGTATACAGATAAAATATATAACCTTTGAATATGTAAAATGATGGGGATATAAATTAATTGTTGACCAATTTCGATTTTGAATTTCTACTGGCTCCATTATAATTTGAGGGATTTCTTTAAAGTCGGCTATAGCCTGGATATGTTGGAGACTTATTTTATTTGTCGGTCCAAATACTCCAAATGTAGATCCCTGAAAAACGTTATAAAATTGCAGAATAATAAATATATTGACAATTAATTACACGTGTTGAATATTCAAAGATAACTTACCTCTAAAATTGTACAAAATGCATCTTCGGCTTCTATAATATCTTCTGGAGGGGTTTTCACAACATTTGGTACGAATGGATTATTTTCATTTTCAGAGGCTACAGTAAGAGCAACTTTAAAAGCTGCTTCGTACAGAAAACTGCCATCGTCAAATATTGCCCCTACAAAATAATATAATCTAAATACATACGATTTGAATAAAAACTTAACTTTAACACCACTCACCTATAATCTTATCTGCGTGCACGTAGCACAATATTTCAAGTATAAAAAAGCATGAAAATTGAATCATTTTCTACGCTATTCACATTCATTTAGGCGAAACTAGAGCTTCGATTATTAATATATTCATATAAAATATTATTTATTTTACGTATTTCACTGATAGTTACATATTAATATGTAAATAGAATTATTTTTGGAACTCTTCTTAAAATTCTTTGAAACGTATCTCTAATTATGTCACATTTGTAGTTGGTCTGCGTAGCACTGCACCGGCCCGAAATAGATAAACTACTGATTATATTAGAGCATTCAAAATATAGCTGCATTAGATGGTCTTAAATATTATTGGTCGATATTTAAATCGATTTCAAGGTTACAAGTTAATTAATTATTATTATATAACTTTTCTTGTTATACTTATTGGTTGACGAATCATTCGATAAATTAATATTATAGTGAAATGATGTATTTATAAAATGTACTACTGTAATTACAGTATTTTCATAAGTAAATAAGATATATCTCTTGCAATCGCAAATTGTTTTGATTTATTGTTTTTCTTATATATTATTTTGTATTTTATTTTGTTGTAAAGTGTCATCTCTATATTATTGTGAAAAACAACACGCGAGTTTCTTGTCTAAGGGGATGTTAAGACTCAGATATGTTTATACTTGGTGTTATTTTAACTGTACGTTAGATGGCGCTAATACTTTGCTATCACTTTTTAATAGATATTAAAAGAAGGCTTCTAAACTTTATATGTAAGAATCGCATCAACTTACTGTATTTTATAAAAAATGGGCATTTATAAAATAATGCTTATCACTGTTTCTCCCACAAGGCATACCTAATAATTCGTCGTTGTTTTGTGTTTGTGGGAGAAGAAGTGGTGAAAATTATTATATATAATGAAGTATTCTTAATTTTAGACATAATATTTTTATTAGGAATTTGAACTTGCAGTCATCACTGGCCGGCTTGTTCCAATTGCGTTATTATGGATTCACATAAGGGTTCATATAATAGAAGAATAATTGAAACGGCTTTAAAATATACATGTCTACTGAGCAATTGCACTAATGATGAAAATTATCGTGGTTACTATTCTTAACAATTGCTTACTGGTTTCTCATAAGTAATCTTATTAAATATTTAAATAAAAACTCAACTTTAGCAGAAATAGAATGTCGCTGGAATAAAATATTTTTATTGTAATTTAATGAAACTCATAAAAATCCAGGGCGAGTGGATAGAAAATTTTCAAAATCAACATCGATATAATTTAAACAGATGCCGCTGGAATTTTCATATAAAAAATGTTTACATCAGCGCTCTAGAACTTCAGAATGGAATATTTTATAAGCAAAATTTTTTCTAGAGTTGTTGTGACTCGTAGCAAAGGATAGGAAATGTTACTTCCTTCTCGCTGCTAACCTTACATTTCTGTCGCCAGTATTAATTATCTCGAGGCTGATGATCCTTATAATTCTCAGTGTTACATAAAAATGCTCTTAAATTTTAATTTTGAACTAATTATATTTTGCTTCACTGCCCACTTCAATATGATTAAAAAAGTTCAATTAGTGTATTAGAAATTTTAAAATGTTTTCTTACCAAAAATCAATGTATGTACTTACTGACGTATCGTCTCAGCCGTTCGACACTGACTGCTGATAGGTATAGGTTTTCCCACAGGACCTCCTTACGATCGGTTCTGCGCTTCCCGCATCCAGCAGCATCAAGCGGCATCCGGTGATATTAACTAAGTCTCAAGTCCATCTGGTAGGGGAGGGGGGGGGGCTGCCTACTGTCCTTCATCTGACGTCTAATGTACTAACGTGTAGCATAACAATTATTATTTATACAACTATCAATTATGTTAAACACAACACGCCACTCGTCCATATTAAATAAGGGTAATGAGCAAGTATATATACTATTTTTGTTCTCCTCTATGTAAAAGCTAATTTAAATAAAGGTATATTACACTGAATTAGTCTTTTCACTTTCCAACCGTGAATAAAATCGTGTGAAATGCTATTAAATATATATAATTCAAGGCTCAAGTATTTTGCAGTCATTCCCTAGAAAGCCATTACACGTGAAATATTTGTAGGAACTCACAAATGTGATTTTCGGCATATATTTTGTTATTTTGAAATTGCGGTGAAATTTGTGATAACAATTTGTGGTAACAAGGATCGTATAATATTATTACACTTTTATCTTAATTTGCTGCTCTATAAACAATATAAAAATATGAATATTTAATTTACATCAAATTTATTACATGACATAAGTACGATGAATCGGTTGTTTACTAGATATTTTTTTTGTCTCTTGTTTTACAGATAGTTCTCACTTTCCGTCCTACTAGAAAGTTTGCGTGTTCAGTTCAAAAGAAAAAAAATCCTATCCTATTTTGAATAGATCCCACAGCCATCATAAGTACAAGAATATTCTTTACAATTCAATGAGTAAAAATTATATTATACTTGGTAAAAATTATTAGCGTAATATAATTTTCGTATTAAACTTTTAATTCTACGTTTAATTAGACCATCGTGGCGCAGTGGGACAGCGCCTGACTGTAGTCACGATTGCTTGTGAGTTCAATTTCCACTCGGAGGAATGATCTTAATTTTATTATTTTCTTTTTTTCGCTTTGGTGAACAAGACAAAGCATGGCGTTAGGGCCCGCCATCGACCCGCAATGTCTCAAATTCGTACGGAAAATGGAGAACAAAGTGTATTGACACTAAGTTCTGGCCGAATGCCCTGATATAGGTAAAAGCGTGAAACTGAAAAAATATATATTTCTTCAACAATGTTTGCAAGAGCTGCCTTCTAATTTAAAAATCCTTATCCGTCCATCTGAACAATAACAAATATACAAGGTACCTTAAAATGTTTATAGCGATCACTTGTTACTTCACACTAATAAATTTTATATCAATTGTAATCTGGCCTCGCCGGCCTACCATTTACTGTAGACCTTATTCATTTCATTCCAGCATAATTCTATGATTTTGTTCGTAAGACGGCTTTGTTAAAAAAGCTGCATTTTTAAAAATACTCATATATTTAATCATTCTATTATATAACTAAATAACTAATACATCTATATCAATATTTTTTTCAGGGCCTCGCTTTTCTCGTAAAGCAGGGTAGATAGAAAACCTGGCGTCAAGACACTCTGTTCTCCATTTACCCCCTTATTTCGGAATAAACATTCCCGAGTGGGAGTCGAATCCACAATAAATTGCGTTTAAGGTCAGACGCTGTCCCACTGCGCAACGATAGATTATTTTTACAACCTATAAAAAACTAGTGACTGTCTCGCGGCTTCGCCCGTGAGGACTCTAGCTGTTTCGTATTTTCAGTAGCCTTTTCGTAAAACTATGAAATTCCTAAAAAAACATCACACTTTTCTGCACCGTAGACCTTTGTTCTCTACACTACTATGTTCTCAGCATTCCACCCGAATTCGAGACGCGTCCATATTGAATACCGAAACATCTTTTTTTTGGGCTCAACGCCCATATTTAGCATGCCGGATAGAGAAAATTAAAACAATACAAATATAAACATTCATGGAATTGGGAATTGATCCCACAAATATTGCATTTACTGTCAGACCTATCCCACTGTGCCACGAAGACCATAAAGTTTTTTTTTGTTATCAAAAACTGCCTACCATACTAAACAATTTTTACTAACGAAGTATTTACTTATTCAGATCGCCTCGCGTCATCTACTATCTTTCTAAATAAATTCATCGAAATCAGTAAAGTGGCTTAGACTTTTCATACAAATTTTGGCCCATTTTGGTCCCTGGTTCTTCAACTATTTTCATTCTAAATTTCATCCAAATCGGACTGATAGTTTAGCCATGAAAGCGTCAGAGACAGACAGACTTTCGCAATATAATATTAGTGTAGTATATACAAATATAAAATTTACACTTATAATCTTCTTGAGAAATAGATAGCAATGATGAGGCGTATCCCAATATGTCGCACCTTCACACGTATCCAGAATCATAACCACTTTCTCAGACTTCCAATAACTTGCATCTTCGTCATATTCCTATCGCCTTATACGTAAATTTGGGCTTAGAGTCCAAACTGTAATTCCAACTCACAAACAACGTGTTGAAATCTTAAATATATCTCGAAAGCTTGTTTTAATTACAATATTATGAAACATGCATATTATAAAAAATATATTAAAAATAATTTAGAAATTTCAGGGGGTCTTTACTAAGTTAAAACAAGATGACGGCATGTTAATTAATACAAAGCGTGAGGGAGCATAATAATATGTACAATGTTAAAGATAACATACCAGCCGAATTAAAAACGACATTCAGTCTGTTTTACACACGCGCTTCTCGCGTTAAGTTTGCATAATAGGCATCCAATTTACTATATTATATTTTAAGTTACTTTTAGGCTAACTTGAATGCTATATTAAAAGAAATGTAATTTAAATACTAATATTACACATGTGTATAATATGACGGTAAACATTTTTGACGTAAATAATATGATATTGTGGCTTTTTTATCTTCCATGATATTTTATAGAAATATTGATCCGGTCTCCACTTTTGCCTTAATAAATATTTTTTGATGGGTGGCGGGACCTAACTTCTGACTTGTTAAACTAAAAAAATAATAACGAGTTTAATTTCGGTACATATGTCACAATTAATACTTAGGCATTTTAAACAATATATTATTTCGGTCTGTTCAAAAACATGTGTAAATTGATAATGAACCTTATATGACCGTTTCCTAAGCCTGAAAATGTGTAATCGTTATGGATGTTTAGTAAGTAGAAATAATTTGTATACTCATAACATAGTTATTTGGTAAGAAAGAGCAAGACATTCGTTCCGGCATCGAGGATACATTATTTATTCGGTCTGGTACCCAAGACAAAAACCATCGTTGAATTCCGCCACTTAACACGCGAACGTTTTGAAGTTTCTCTCAGACTACCCTGATATGATGGAAAAAGCGTGAAGCTGAAAAAAAATAAGCTGCCATCACTAATATTAACCAATTGTTACATATTCTTTTTGTTTCTTGCTTTTGAAATAATAGAACTTGTTACTTTGCTTTATTAACAATGCTGGATATCCTGCAGAATGAAACAACTCATTATTTTCGTAATAGACTAACGTCTAATTTAGTTTACAACCATATATTTTAGTTTATTCTGTGCATGATATTTAAAAGACGTGTAAATTAAAATTTATATCTTTCTCCTCAAAGCCCGATGTCTAAGTATTATAACTTTTCGTAAGGAAGAAAATTGTCTCGCTCTCATGAAATATGATATAACCATTTGTGATATGCAAGGGCTGTCTTTACAAAAATATTTAGTTTTTGGAATTTACCTTTAATTATCAAACTACATTAACATATAGTTGAGATTTTAAGAAATTCCGTCTTAAGCTTAACAGAATAAAATGTGGGTTAAAATTTGAATATGAAACTAAAGTTGATGGGACTTTCTGGAAGTTTGGAGTTTATCAACTTTACTTTTACAAATTCACAAAATTTATATAATAAAGCCTTTATTCCTAATCATACAAGCACGCTGTTGAGTTCTGTTGCTTAACACACCAGGTCTAGAAATGAAGCGCAAAGACAAAGAACGGAGTGTCTTATAATTTGTCTTACTTTCTGAACCAAATATCACTGATATACAGAAACCATATCCATACCAGAATCCATAATCAGATATCTAACTAACTGTTAAAATCAGAATTTTGAAATATGCATTTATTTTCAATTTTGCAATATACTTGTTCTATCGTATATTACCATAAAATATTACGTAATTCGTACGTAAGGGCTGACGTAGAAAATATAGTCAGTCCTGAACATATATATAACACCTATGGTGAAAGTGTAAATGGCATATGCATCCGAATCCATAAAATATTTAGCACATTTTTTATTGAGCCGGCTAGCAAATAAATTAAATTCAGGGATCTCAATTCTACAAATAATTTTATAATATGATAAATTATTTAAAACTTGCAAATTCTGTAACTTTAAATCCGTAATTAAATTTTTTACAAGCAATTATTTTTAAATAGACTTAATTTCCTTAAAGAGCAAATTTAAAGTTGTATTTTTTATAGTTTTAATTATGTATATTTCCTTATTAACAATGAAACTTAGGCTTCAGTACAGTATCTGATTAAGAAAATGTATTATTACTGGAAATAAATATGTAGCTTTGAACTACAGGGTGATATATGGGAATTTCGAAATCTTTAATATAACCGTTAATCCAGTTGGATAAAATTGGCCACTCTTTAACAACGGCAGAGCAGAGCTCACTGTATCATTTATTAAAGACGACTGGGTCGATATGTAGTCTGCGGGACTTGATGTGATATACGCAGGGTACTGTCGCGCTGTTCCTACTCAAAACTTAGGAGGCTCTAGAGCATCGACTAAGGCAGAATAATTCTGGTAGTAAAATGTATCCATAAACTGTTTATGTACGTCCATAGAAAGTCCAGTATTATGATTATATTAGTTGAAGCCTCTTGGCTAGATTATACTGTATGTCTTAAACGTACTTCCCGTCGACTGATAATCACCAAACATTTCTTATATCATATATTATGAGTGTACTATCTAGATCTGGATTATCATGAGACAATGTACCTACTGTATTTGTATGTACCTCTGTATCTCTGTATGTATCTGTATCTGTATGTACCTTTATTATCACAGAAGCTGGGACTTCAGCCGTACGGCCAACATTGTTAGGTATAGTAGGCACAGTAGGCTCATGCTTGCCGAGATCACAGCAGGTCTGGCATAGCCCCGTAGTATTAGGCATAAGCGTTTGATTCTTAACTTGGTGTGGTGACGATGATATATCCGGGAATCGAGTGGTACATAATATATATATATATATATATATATATATATATATATATATATATGGAGAGCTGTATATATACTTTGTACAACATTGTGTACTTCATAGGGGTAATCTGAAACTAAGTATGTGCGTGTTGTAAATTGTAAACCCATATGCTTTTTTAAATATTTTTCCGGTTCTTTTTAACCGGATTAATTGTATATTGTTAGTATTACAAAATACAAGTTTTAGAAACCCGACGTTTCGAACACTTTATAGTAAGCCCACAGGTAGACTGAGGTGGCTTACACGTGATAACTTCTTGTTTTTTTTATATAATAAGCAAGTAATGTCTGTGATTATATTTTGAATAATAATATTTAATTGATGTTATATTACCATGATTTTTTAGTCAGCAATACTCTTTATCCCGGTATATCAGGTTACTTTAGGGTAGTCAGAGAGAACCCATTGTCAAGACACTCCATTCTTTGCATCGAAACATTGTGTTTTGAGTGGCGGAACTCATAAACGCGCATTATGAAGTGTTAGCCCCAAAAACTATCCGGATCAATACTTTTTAGATATAATAATACAGAAATTAATTGCTTAGTTTGTGATCCACAGTAATTAAATAACATGGACAATATAAAATACCTTAAATCGTTCACAGTTACAGGAATAACTACAATACAAAGCTAATCCTTTTTTATTTAATACAGTTTCCTAATAAAACGGAAGCCGTTTATGGTGTTGTAAGATTGCTTTAGCAAATGGGTTCTTATCTATTCTCTCTTTGATAGGATTTCATGAAAAGTAACGTAATTTTCGACATTTAGCAAAATAATTTGCTACATGATTCTCATGTTTAATAATGAGAAAGAACGTCGTCAAAATATATGTTAGTACGGTATAGTTAGAACCCTACTGAAAATTATGTATATTGTATGAGAACCGTCTAAGAATACGTTATGATACGCAAATTGTAATGAACAAAGGAGCTTGTCGCGAGTCAAGCCTTCGTTAATTACAGGATGGCCAGTATAATGACCGCATCTTAGAGCAACGGGACACTGGCTTTGCTCTGTGGCCGGATACAATCAACCAGGAAAGTGAGCTTGTAAGTTACTGGTTTACAGATGACGATGAGGGAGCGAAAGTTTCGTTTTTATCTAAATATATTCATAGTGTATAAACGAAGCAACCATATATAAATATGGTTACTCTAATGTGATTACTGCAAATGCTTTGGTTGTTGATTCTATTTCCACTCGGGTAACCATTACCGACTTATTCCATATCCGAAATATTTTCATTTGTCCGTTCCGGTAAAAGAAAAGGCAGCAATCCGCCACTGAACACGCAATGTCTCGAATACTGGTGGAAAGCGGAGAACTGCATGTCTTGGCACTAGGTTCTCTCTGATAATCCTTTTGTACGGAAAAATACGTGAAACTGTATGACATACATATGTATGTATCATTGTATTTAAAAACATATACAATTAAATTTCTATATAATTGATGTCTAATAACTTTAATTAAAATAATAAGTTACATACTTAAAATTTTGAACGTCAAACAAATTATTTGACTTAAATGAAGTAAATACCTCTTCCGTTCACTAAAGTTAATACCTCAGACCTGAGAAGAACCGGCGCAACACACTTAGCACGCTCTCTTTTTTTTAAGTCAATCAATCGATATATATAAAACTTAAAGATTTGGAACATCTGATGAAGATGTTAATTAAACAAATGGCAAATGGCAAATGCCAGTAACAAAAACTGTTTAACGTGGTAGGCATTTACCATTGTCATATAAGACAATGGTAAATGCCTACCAAGTTCTGGAAAATCTGAAGAAGAATTATTATAGACTATCTAAACTATAAGAAATAAATCAATGTCGCATTAGTAAAAATTGTTTTCGTTAAAAAATAAAAATCAGTAAACTTTGCGGCGATCGTGCAGTCTGACTGTACTGTAAATGTGTTAGTTGTGGGTTTGATTCCCACTTGATAGAATGGAACAGAAAAAATTATATTGTTTTAATTTATTCTCTTTTGAGAAAGAAAAATATGGGCGTTGAATCTTGGCATTCAATGCACAACGTCTTGAATTGAATTGTCTGAGTAAGAGAGAAAAGCCTTAAGCTGAATGGAACAATGGTCTAAGACATCTAATGTGTAAGTTTAAGAGACAAGAAAATGACCACCTTCAGAACCAAATATTAGTACTAATTTACAATAAAATATTATTTTTTACATTTATTTGATTATGATTATTAAACGATTACTGATTCGTTGTAATCGAGTCTCAGGCACGGTAAGTTTCTAGTATTGATGTTATGTATATCAATGATTTTGGAGAAATTATTAATGTTTTCCTTAACATACATAAATTTGTATGTATCCAGAAGAAACAGTAATAATTTGAATCAACGTGTCATCATCAGTCAATTCTATCATTGTTTAAATGTCATTTAGATGCCACATAGCTTTTGTTTATGTTAGCGACGACATTTTTATTCATTCCATTTTCCATTTTTTATAATTGAAATATACCTACGCATAAACTATTTTCGACATTTCCTACAATTATTTTTGGATAAAACTTGTTATAGTGTAAGTGGTGGTTATAGTGTAATACAAGGTGGCTCAAAAGAAAGTTTAAATTTAGTGAATCGATTTAGAAAAAAGTAAACCGTGTATCGAAAAAATGTTTAGAAATTATGTATGTGAAAAGTGAAAAATTAAGGAATTTATTTCTTAAAAATAATATCATCCAAATGGCGACCCTGGCGATCACGGCACTCATTCAATCGAACAGTAAAATAACTTATGACGCTCGGCAAGTGCACTCAGTGATCGCTGCCATTTCTTTTTTCGAATACTTTCTCATTCTCATTTTCTTTCCAAGCTATAACTTTACATTTAAACGTAAATTTTGGATTTAAGAAAAACAGGAAAAAGTCCTTAGGGGTGTAATCAGGACCGTGTGAAAGCTAATTTATGTCAGCTCTCCTGGAGATCGATTTGCTTGAGAAAATCGTAGCAAAACTGGTGGCAGAGACGTATTGTACGTGTATAACGTTGCTCCGTCTTGCTGAAACCATGTTCATTGGTTATAGCCAGGAAAATTTTGCAGTTAGGCAAGAGGAAGTCGTCTAACATCCCCACCAAATGCTCTGAATCCACTTGAAAAACTGCACACACGACGAACAGACTGATTAACACTCTCCAAGTTTTCTGCAGTTCTTGATGACCTTGGTCGCCCAGATTTTGGTATTTCCAGCGTTGTAATGGTCTCTTCAAACATTTTGACCCATTTTAGAATAAGAGGAACGCTAATCGCATCAGTTAAGTGGCGAACTTTCTTTAGAGCCGCCCTGAAGTCACACAGTCCTACTGTTATGTGTATTTTTCGAAAGTACCTGATAATATATAATATTTTTTCTTAAATGTTTGGATGTTTGTAATAATATTTTTCTATTATAGAATGTTCATGAGAAGCCTTTTTAGATTGATGGACAAGATTTTTTTGAGAATATGATGAAAACATTAAAAATACATAACGTGATTTTCTAAAGTTTTCCAAACATACCTGGGTACTACACTAATTTTACAAACATACATTAATATGTATGTAAAATATATTAATGTAATAATAACATTTAATATTAATAATAATTTTAAATATCAGAACATTAAACTAGATTTATTTCTTATATAATATTAAATACAATAATTTCTTTTTTGATTATTAGCTATTAAATTGATTAATAGCTCTATTAAATGTTAGCCCCATTTTTTAACCATTCTCATTTGAAAAGTAAGCCTCGTTACTTAGTTGACTACTGTTTAAATATTGAAATATTAGCTAATGGAAGTCATGTAATGTAATCGGGTTGTTAGAATTATTAAGTGAGGTTGAAAGCCTTAGAGGATGGCGCGCATATCTATGTCATTTGCGCACACTTTGTAAGAAATTATATGATAATGAGTAAAAATAAATTATATATAAATTCTGTAATATTTGCCACTCTACTTGTTTCCAATTTATACAATCATTAAGTTTTATAAAAATTACATATATTTTTATAATATTCTACTTATGTTTATTGTATATTATTGGAAAGTAGGAGAAACTTTCGTAGACGCACATTAGACTGAGGGTAGTCAATAAAATTGACAATAACAGTTATAAACAACCAAATAAATGTAAGAAAACATACACATTTAAAAAAATATATATATTATCCTGGTTGGAGTTTAGATTCTGCCATTCTTATAGAATTTATAATTACAGTATTAATTGATATTGAAAATCAAAGTTATCAATACATTCACTTATATTGAAAGAGACGAAGTTTCCCTTATAGTCTTGTCGGATATACTAAAATTTGTACATAATCATAACGAAAGTTACTGTATGGTTATTATAATCTTTGATCAGCTCCTTTTCCAGTTAAATTATAAATTGTGTTACACGTATAATAAAGTTCATACTTTATTAGTAAAAAGCATATTCATTTTTAATTTAGCGCAACTCCCTTATATAGGCTGTTGGGAAGGTATAGAGCACTTGTGTTAAAACACTTCGTTCTTCACTCTTTTTAGCCTAAAAACACTCGAAATACTTATTCCATTTCTAGATCTAAAGCTACTTAAAAATTATTAATTATTTTACGTAAAAAATTCAATGGATTGTACCATTTATTTTTGAAAGTTGTAGATATTGTCAATATCCGATATACTTGAAAGTACATAGTTTTACACTAACTGCATATGGAATCTGATCGCATCAGAGTGCTCGAAAAATTGATAGCCTAGTATTTCACTACGTGTGTCGCGACGAACTTGAGTTTTATCTCTTGGAGGAAAGCCAGGCAAGGATTGAGTTCAACTTGCACAACTTTACTGCTCTTCTTGCCGGAGGTATTTCTAAAAAGAAAATTTTTCTATCAGTCTAAATTCCCTGAAGCATTTTAGTCAATATTTTTATTTATACACCTATAAAAATTCTTAAGCAAAATATAAGCAACTAAATTATTCATTTTTTTGACAACAAATGTCTACGTTGATTATACTAATAAATACAATAAAGTATATTTATATGAGTATGCTGAGTATACATATTATGGTCTTAATAAGTTAATTTCATTTGTTGTTTTATCATGTTACATTTTTGGTACATTTAAATTTGTGTCACGCCTTTTATCTTACAGCATGATAGGCAAAGTGGACCTAATGTTACTTCGTTCTTCGCTTTACGTCCGAATTTGAGACATTCTTAGAATTGGAATTCAATTATGCACTTAGAGCTACCAAAGTGGAGATATGAGAATAGTTTATATTTAAATATAAACATTCCCGATTTCTAAAACCATCGCGTTTACAGTTAGTTCGCTGTCCCTGATGATGTGTCAAATTTATGTAGCGTAAAGTCGCGTTAAAAATATATAAAAATCTCTTAATCTAATTAACATAAATATTCCATTTAGCTTGACAAGTTTGTTTGCGTAGTAAACAATTTATAATTGATATACTGACATCTAGTGATAAGATGCCACTCATATTAAACATCAATAAAGAATAACGTAATTTAAGGTAATAAACATAGATAGCGTATAATTGTAAAGAACGCCATCTATTTCATTACCAGATAATTTCAAAACCCAATATTAATACTTTAAACTCTTGTAAAATGTTATTAATGGTAAAAAAGAAAATGTACCTTACATATTAATATTTAAAACAAAAATAACCCCATATAAATAAACATTTTCTATTTCAAATATTACGTATTACACCAGTCATTTTTTTATTATGAGTATCTTTTAAATATATAAATATTTCAAATTACTTGCACTAACAACATTATATTTATGAATAAGTTTTTATCATAATAACATTTTCACAAACTTTAAAAAGGTTAATTAAAAATTATTGATATAACTAATTCTATTCATATAATCAAAACTAACCGATTCTCACAATCTATGATACTCACATTTTGCAAAGACCACTATTATTAAACGTAAGTAAATAAAATTCGGTAAGAAAATTCACACACCGTACTAATCTTAAATAAACAAATTCGCCTTATTGGGAATCTAAATCTCTAAATCATTTCAATCGGGCCTGAGATTGGTTATAAGCCGTTACGGCGTGTACGATACGACCGCAATATACTTTTAATTGTACCAATAAACCAAATTGTAGTATGGAAAAGCAGACCGGTCTTAAGACGGCTTGCATAACACTGAAAAATAAATACATTATACGTTATCTATATATAATTGTCTTGTATAAATTAAAATAGACTTTAATAGAGGTTTTTTAATAGAGGTTTTTAATAGAGGTTTTTAATAGAGGTTTTTAATAGAGGACTTTTTAATAGAGGTTACTAAATAGTTATTATTAATAAATTATTTATTTATTTTAACTTACAAAAGGTAAGCCAATGGGAATCGTGTTATATGGATACTTCAAGTACGTCCATACGTCTAATAATCAAAGTAACAAATATTTTAGGATAAAGCTTAAAAGCAGTTTTTATTTAATAGCTACTGTAGATTAGGATATAAAAAATAAAAGTAATCAATATAAAACTGTATGAAAATTTACTGTTATTAGGCTCTAAAATAAGACACTAACGCTTGTACTGGTTTTCTTAAAGCGAATAAATTGAAGCCATTAATCACCTGTCGCCAAAACGTCTACTGCTAACACGAAGATGTATCTTTCAATCTCTACAGAGAAGCCAAATTTGGGCGTCTGAAACAACTTGACTGTTCTATATAAATTACACTTTATAAAGACTATCTATTTAGTTGGTTTTTAAACATAATTTATGTAAAATATTTTTTCCAAAATAATCTTTCTTTCAATTATTTACTTAAAATAACTTTTACTTCCTCGAAATATTTGGGAACCTTGCAAATATATTTCAGTCTGAATGTTTTAAAGAAACTAGACGTCATTTTCGAGTTGGAGTATGTCCAATTTAATTGATGATATATTTAAAAAAATTTAAGTGTACGAGTAACTATGTTATTCTTATGATGTGTTAAGTGTGTTCATACAACCGTGAAGTAGTTAGGACTTATATAAGTTTTGACTGACATGATAAAGGGTTCAAAGCCTGCCCTAAAACTTACATTAAAATTGGCATACCAGTCTACGTCAGTCAATTCGTTTCACCACCTACCTCGAACCCTAAAATGATAAATATGTAAGATGCAAAAATAGATAGTATCTTTCTCATTGCTAACTGCACCAAATCCAGAAAATACATGTAACATTGAAAAACAAAATGTATAATTAAGAAAATATTAAAAAATGTATATATTATAATAATGGAATAAAAATAATGGGAACAATATATAAAGGTATATTCGGTAATTCATTTATTATTAATATTCATACAGGAATCCCTCACATATATCATTTTTTTAAATATATTTATAATATTCGTATTCTTTTAAAGTAAAAAGGCGATCATCGCTGAAGCTTTGAAACGAAAAATCTCGAAATGCAAATAAAAGATGAGACGAATACGCGCCAGTTAGTTCGTGGCATCCATCATTTTTTACTATTGTATATCTCAGAGGGCGAAAATAATCGTCACGTGAATAATAAAAAGATAATTTGTCTCAGTGAAATAGACTTACTAACATAAACTCGTGTGTATATTAAAAGTTTTTTTTTAGATACTTCGTTTTAATTTTAAATAAATGCTTAGCTTAGCTTTAAAACATACGATTAATAACAATATTTTTCCTCTTATTGTAAGTAACATTTTCTATCAATATTACATTTCATAATAATAATAAAATGTAAACATGTCTGATGTCGTATTAAAAATGTTGACTGAAATATAATTAAATAATCTAGAAATTCGCTTTCGGTGGATGATCGGGTAGGGTTTGGCGCATGCTCAGTAAAGCCCCTTGCGCTCTGCCCCGACAAAGCAGGCTGAGGACGCTAACAGTGCGGGCGGCCGGTCGTGCCACGGCCTACATACATCCTCAACCCTAACTCGACTCGAATGTAAATCGATATCTACTCGATGAAATATAACCAAATTAAGTTTCCATAACAATATTTTGCTCAGTATATTAGTTAAATCGCGATTTTAAATGACACTGCCACGATGAATGCAACGAAAGACTCGTGTACTGGTTCGTGTTTGTGAATAACCTTAACGTGTACATAATATAATTAAAGGATTTTCTAAAGATGATAGCCTGTGTTGCCAACGTTTTAGAGGCTTTTGAACTTTAATCTGCAGACAGGTTAGTACATTAACCTTTTTATATAGTTCCTTAAGTTTTTATATATAAAAAATGATTTCAATGACACAGTTAAATATAAGGCTTCAACCAAATCATAACAAAGCAATATATACTACTATTTATTATAATTTGAACAATGATATTCTTTTATATTTTATAACAGACCTGTACAATTATACATAACCTTAAAATTATTAGTTTTTAATTAAAAAAAAAGAAAGAACAGCAAAATATATAACAAATATAGTCATAATAACCTGAAAATGTGAATTATAAATCTGAATAATTTTATTTCCATTTAAATATTGTCCGAAAGAGCATCGTAGAAAATTAAAAATAAATTCTGTTGAAATGAATCTGTTATAAGTAATCACGTTAGTCTACGGCCATTATTATAATTGAATTTCCTAAATAATAAAACATCAAAGACATTCTCATAGGCATGATTGATTTCTTCCACGTCGACTGTTCTGTTGCCCGTCTGAGGTAAACGCTTGAATAAGTAATATATTTGATAGATATTGCCGTCGTAACATTTACATACATATAAGTTTAACGGTCCACATTTTTTCGTGTAAAAATTTTACATTCATTTTTTCATTTTATATTACGGTTATAACATAATAAATTTACTCAACAAGTACTTACTTTAGGAAACAAGTATCGAATTATATATTTTGTTAACATTTTTTAAAGTGTTATTCCCACACTTAGGAAATTGAAAAAGACATATTTAGAAAACGTATAAAAATTTGAACGCAGCGGGATTTGAACCCGCGCCTCTTGAAAACCGTTCAAGCGCTCTGACCGCTAAGCTGGAGGTGGGACGCATGGCTATATTTGTACAGTAATAGAAACTTACAGAAAAGTAACGAAAATATTTATAATAATATTATTTAAAATATTTTCGATATGTATACATACATATACATAAATTGTATGTGTAGGTACCTAAGTTGTATTTACATACATGACGTGACATTGAAATATGTTTGATGTTACATCATATGCAATATTCAAATTACGAAAGAAATGCTTAACTAGACAAGCGAAAACTTACAAAAAAAAGAAATCATGTTTTATATCACACAATTCATTAAATGCCTAAAATGTATAAAATACCGTAAAAAAATAGGTAATATCTTATTTACGGTTTAAGGATTTGCTTAATATATTAAAAACGTCTGACTCTGAAAATGATGGTTGTGGGCTCGATCCTCATTGAGGGGAATGATTTTTGTATATAATAATAAAATCACAGCCTTGAGTTTCTATTAACAAGCAATGTCTCTAGTTCAGGCGCATAGCGGTGAACGTTGTTTGTTGATGCTAAGTTCTCCTTATCCTGCTATGCCATGAAGCTTTAAAAATTTGAGATTTATCTTACTGAGCAATTTACTAACCAAATCAAACCAGAATTTAAGTTTATATGCGTAAAAAATATTATATTATAACAAGATTATCTACATAACTTGGCACTCGTTTAAATCTTAATTCATTCGTTTGCAAACTCATATTCCTCATATTGAACTTGGCTTCCATTTTCAAATTATGTAGCAAGGTAAGCACAGAATACTTAGTGTTAAGAAACTTCGTTCTTTACTTTTTGCTCGAAATTGGGACGTAGCGTTTCAGGTAGCGGAACTTAACACCGCGTTTTCCTCTAAACAAAGAGCGGCAATGATCAGGACAATTTAAATATAAATCATTCAGTGAAAAAGCGACAATAAAATACGTTTACAGTTGGACGCTGTCACGGTGCGCCACGAGGGGCTTATTATTTTTGATGTGTAAGTTATTTACCAAAATACATGCGTAAAAAACAATTTAAGAGAGTCTTAGTATTTCCTAATACTGTCCGATTATATATTTATTTCAAATATGAACAAACAAGTTTAAAAACAAAACATAAATAAATAAATAAAAATATTTTCTAAACTACTTTGTGGTTTTTAAAAATCTATTTAAAATTCTACAGTGAAGGTCAAGCCAGAAATCCAACGAAGATTAAACTAAACTTGATTATTCACTTAAATAAATACATAATTAATGCACTCATATTTATTTAGTAATAAAATAAATAAACACTTAACTTACTTAACATCTTACAAGATTCAAATAATTCTAATTGACGTCTTTCTCGCATAGCAGGTTAGTCAAAGATAACCTAGCGTCAAGACACTCGGTTCGCCACTTTTCGCCTGAAACATTGCGGGATGATTGGCGGAACTAAGCGCCGCGCTTCTGTCTTAGGTACCAGAGCGGAGAAATAAAAATATTATAAACTACCCTGAGAGGAAATCGAATACACAGCCAATCGCTTTTACAGTCAGATACTACCCCTCTGCGCCGCGATAGAAAACAAAATAATAAAACCATAGTTAGTTCCAAAGTAAAATGAAAAGTCAGAGCAACTTATGATCTGTTAACCGTAATATTGTCATATACGAGTATGTTTTATCTTCACACATCGCGCTAGTTGACTAGAACGGTTAGGACTAGAACGGTTTAGTAATACTTTACGTAAAATACAGTACGTATTTTACGCAATTTTGATATTTTGTTGCTACATTTGTTATAATTGCCTGGTTTTGGTTAACCTCTGCCGCTAATTATTCGACGAAATGCCAACAAAAATTACATGAAAAGTTGAAATTCAAATCCAAAGTAACTTACAAATATTTTTTTCACAGAACAGACTATTGACCCGCTCGCGGCTTCGCCTGCGTAAGCTACATGATTGTAGCTATTTCGTTTTTACACTCTCTGTGTTCTTATTTAAATCACAAACTTTGCTTAAATTTATAATTTAAATTGTTTTAGCTTTTTTCGTTTATGAAAATAATATAATACCAAAAATATTTTTTTTTGGGTTCTATTTAATTGATAAACGCCCCCAATAATATCATTTCGCATATATCTTCCATCTATATTCGATCAAGATTATAAAAAAATAAAATAAATCAATATTTCCAATATGAAATTAAATTCAGATTGTTAAATAAGTGCTTAGAAACAGTTTCTTGACCGTTATCATCCTTTAATATTACTGTAAAACAGAATCAAAACCCCAAATGAAAATTGAAAAAATATATAGAAAATGTCGTTAAATTTTATCATAATAACTTAATAAAAAAAGAAGGAAAGAATAATACGTTTCATTATTACAAATATTTTCTATACTAGGTACATTTCTACGTCAACACATATCAAAGCCAGACATATATTTGCTTTAGCAAATATCATGTTCATCACATATTTGCTGGCGACATCCATATCTTACTCATGTTGACATTAAGACAAGCCTTATGAATGAATTAAAAATATTTATAATAAGTAACATTAAATGACATTAAGACTACTATAAACAACTTAATAAATGAAACAAAACAATCAAGAAAGCTTTTATTTATTTACTGTTAGACTAATTTTTTATAAATATACGAGTTATACAAAAAAAAAAACAGAACCATTCAGTCCGCATTTCTTACAATAGCAGGGTAGTCAGAGAAAACCTAGTGTCCAGACACTCCGTTCTCCAATTAATAATATCACAACATAAGCAGAAGTGTTAATCCTAAGTGCTAAAGTTGTATCTAGCACATTAGTAAATAATAATATTACAAAACATTTTACAAAAAACAATTGTCATTGTCTATAGGTCTAAATACACTGGACTCATTAAGAATCGTGTTTAAAAGCTTAATGTAAATAGTTATTGGTTGTTTCAGGATGAGAGGGACTAAAGCCATTTTACTCGTTTTATTATTCGGACATCTTTCTGCTCTACCAGATACAATTAGAATAGGTAAGTTTATAGAATTACTAATACTACAACCACTAATAAAGGTACTACTTTGAAATCGAATACATTGATCTGATCTCTATACAGAGATCGTACAGTTCTTATTTTATTTTTATAAACTTGCTGGTTTCCTAGTTTTCAAATTAATTCCATTTAGAAAACTAACATTTACATTTCTTGCTTGGGTAGCATTGAATTTACATCAAAGGAAACCCTGAAAAATGTCGAAATGCGGTAAAGGGAGCGCCGTACATTTTAAAGTGTGTATGCATGCCTCTTTTACCCCACATTTGGGTCATCTTGACCTAATATTTTTAGTCTGGTCGACGTTTATGGAGCGATATTTAAGAAATTTAATTATAATCCTGTATCCTTATATACAGAAACAAAATTTAAAATGTTATATCAAAAATTTTGGTTTTTCATATAACGTAAACAAATCTAAGCAAAATAGTAATCTTAAGTCTATTATACATATGATACTAATTAATCTTGTTAATGCCTGGTTCAATCAATAAAATCTAGCTATAAGATAGCCAGTGTATTCTCTTGATTATACCTAAATAAGAATAAATTGGAAACAGGGGGCCTTTTTCATCCTGAGGATGATAAACAAGAAGTTGCATTCCGCTACGCCGTAGAGAGGGTTAACGCAGACCGCGCCGTGTTGCCGCGAGCCAAATTACTCGCTCAAGTAGAAACTATATCACCACAAGACAGTTTTCACGCATCCAAACGAGGTTTGTTCTTTAGTTACACTAAATTGCAATTGATAACAGCAGCATATAAAATATATTGTAAGCATTTATAGATTTTAAATGAACATTTTACTCTTAACAATTAAATAAAAATATTCTTTTAAAATATATTGTAAGCATTTATAGATTTTAAATGAACACTTTACTCTTAACAATTAAATAAAAATATTCTTTTAGTATGTCATCTGCTAAGAAGTGGCGTCGCGGCCATTTTTGGTCCTCAGTCAGCCCCGGCTGCAGCACACGTACAATCTATTTGTGACACAATGGAACTGCCCCACTTAGAAACAAGATGGGACTATCGAACCAGACGCGAGTCTTGTCTTGTTAACCTTTATCCACATCCCGCTGCACTTAGCCGAGTAAGTAATCTGAGAGAAATAACATTAGGTAACTAGTTATTGCACGACGCACTGCATCTTATCTATAATAACCGAATTTATTAATATTTGATTAATCTAGTCTTAATATAACTGCTGTATTTTAAAGAAATCATATTTTTTAGGCCTACGTAGACTTGGTGCGAGCGTGGGGATGGAAATCGTTCACTATAGTATATGAAAACAGTGACGGTTTAGTTCGTTTGCAGGAATTATTGAAAGCCCATGGGCCTTCGGAGCTACCCGTCGCAGTCCGACAGCTGCCAGATTCACACGATTACAGGTTAATACTCTGAGATTTAGAACATGTGTATTCAACTGCCTTCAAATAATGTAATGTTTAACGATACTTTTTTAACGGACGATATATAGTTATATACTGCAAGACAATCTGTTTAATACATGAATCGAAAAGCTTTATCTTTTTCTATTTCATATTATATTTTCTAGGCCTCTTTTAAAGCAAATAAAGAACTCAGCGGAGTCACATATTGTGTTAGACTGCACGACTGAGAGGATACGAGATGTGCTACAGCAAGCACAGCAGATTGGAATGATGTCAGATTACCATAGCTACCTTATCACTTCCTTGGTAAGGAAATTAAATTTATGACATTCTAAGGCCACGACGCAAAAGATTTATTAATGTTATATCAAGTACATTTTTTTATGTGTCATACATATATATTTGGAAATAGATTTAAAACATGAGAATTTAAAAATTACAGTAGTATAAAATCCGTAACTTTCGATTAATAAACAGTTTCGAAATACAAAGGTGGTCAAGAAATAACAGTTTAATATATATATTTCCGTATGAAACTTTATTATAGCTTTTTTTTATTTTGTTTTTAACATTTTTTAAGGAAATTGAAAAAGACATATTTATAAAACGTATATTTTTTTTTACGCAGATCTCTACAGAGATGCTAACAAAAAATGCAAGTTGTAATAAACGTATAAGAATTTCGACGCAGCTGGATGTAAAACGCATGGCTTAGCGGTCCGAGCGCTTGAACTGTTTTTAAGAGGCGCGGGTTTTCTAAATATGTCTTTTTACTATAGCTTGTTGTATATAGGTACTTAAAATTGTTGTTGATTAGAGAGGACGGCATTTTGTAAATCGTTGTTAAATATTTAAATCGTATGCAACTGTTATACACAGTTACAATAAGTAACTCCAACACTTATCTATAATATCTAATCACGTTTTTATTTCTATTTACTGCTCCAATATAGGTCGTATAAGCTTTAAAGCTATATCAAATAGATTTTCTAAGTGCAGTCAAGAATTTATTTATCTTCATTGAAAGTGTATTTCTAAATCAGTGGTTCTTACATTTAACTCAGTCCTGTAGTTTGTTAATGTTAATAGGTGTCTTTTAGAGGATTTAGTGCAGCAACGTTAAGTGCATATTAGTATATTAAGTGAATAATACTTATAGGTATATGCGATTATAGTAGGTACCTTATATCTAGACAGCTATGTAAAATGCAGGCAATTCTAATAAATGAAACAGATAGGGGTTTAGTGATCTTATTTAATATAGAAAATAATTTCAGTATTAAGTTACTGTCGTCGATGTTTTAATGTTGTCTTTGTGAAAAAGTGCATTGTTATTTTTCAAAATTTTACATTTTATACATTCAAATATTTTGCTAATAGTTCGTTTTTCTTTATTGTATATGTTGAGGACACATGCTTGGTGTTTTACGACCGATTATTGTATGTGCCTAACAATATCATATTCATATTAATAAAACGAAATGTTATTACTATTTAGGACCTCCACAGCGTAGATCTAGAAGAATTTAAATACGGCGGAACGAATATAACAGCTTTGAGGCTTCTTGATCCAGAAAGGGCCGAAGTTCAGAGGGTTGTTCGGGATTGGGTTTACGATGAAGCGAGGAAGGGTCGGAAACTCCAACTGGGGCACACTTCGTCCAAGGTAATAAAGTTTTATATATCTGTAGGACAAGCCAAACGTGCGTACAAATGAACATATAATTTACTTTGTTACAGGAAAATATGACTTTCATAAAGGTGAGTGTAATATAAGAAAATACTTAAAGAGCGCATTGTCTGAATTGGATCATGTCTGTAAATTTTAAATACCGTCAAAATAATAAAGTTGAGCTTGTATTATTCAGGATTGGTTGTCACATTCCATACAGATATTCACGTTTCCACAATGTTGATTTTTCGTAAAAAAATATTTTTCATATGAATTTTAAACAAGAGCTGCTAACTTTAGTATGATTGAAATGCGATTTATTTATTTTGCGATATACTTATTGTATACTTATAATAAAGAGTTATCTGAACAATGTAATATATATTTTTTTTATTCTGTGTAATAAAATAGCTGTGTAGTAATCGTAGTTGACAATCGTGTCTAGTTTTTCTTAATTATAAATCAAATTATTTCTGTGTTTGTGGAAGCTAATTACAAATAATAAGACTAAAATAACTCACAGACGGAAACCGCGTTGATGTACGACGCTGTACATTTATTTGCTAAAGCGTTACACGACCTTGACACTTCGCAACAAATCGATGTAAAACCGCTGTCATGTGAAGCTGAGGACACGTGGCCCCATGGATATAGTCTAATAAATTACATGAAAATCGTAAGTAAATATTTTTAAAATTTTACATAATTATGGTTACATATGATATATATAGGTAGTATAAGTATTATAAGATTGATAAGCTTAAAGGCTGTTTGCTTAGAGTAAAATTTTTAAAACGTTACTGAGAAATTATTATTATAGTTAAAGCATTATCAGCAAACTTGTTATTATAAACTAAACTTATAAACAATCCTGCTATTTTGTCGAGCAGGTTGAAATGAAAGGATTAACGGGTGTCATAAAGTTTGACCATCAAGGGTTTAGAAGCGACTTTACACTTGATATTATCGAACTAACAAGAGAAGGTCTTCAAAAGGCAGGATCTTGGAACTCATCAGAGGGTGTAAATTACACAAGATCTTATGGAGATAATCAAAAACAAATAGTTGAGATACTGCAAAATAAAACCCTTATCGTAACTACAATTTTGGTAAGTTCTACGCTTGAATTTCTAAAGAATGGCCAATACCCAAATGGGCTATATCCGCAAAATTAACAAGCTAAATATTAATATATTTCCGTATGAAAGTGAACTGGGGAATAATAATCTGGGGTTTAAGATGATACTTCGCCAGAAATATATTTCATATATTTAGTAAATAAGTTTGTATACACCTTTAATGTATACACATATATTGCCATTCATCTCATAAATTGAATCATTACAAAACCGCATATTGTTTGTCGCACTATGATTGATTGCACTATGTTTTTACGACTAGTTCAGCTTCATTATAGACGCATACATCACACAATTAATAATGGTCATATAGTGTTAGTTATATATATTACCTACATTATGAAAAGTAATCATACAAAGGTAAAATTATCTATTAATATATACTAATAGATAACTAAATTACCCACGCATTAATTTTCGAAACTACAAAAATAAAACCGCTGGTGCTAACAAGTGACGCCACAAGTTACAAGCTATTGTAGTTATATATTAAGTAATTAGTGTATCAGTAACATTGTTGGGAGGGAAAGACTAATTCAGATACTTAAACAGTAAAATTCACTTATAAAAAATATTTTATAAATCTATATTTCTTTATTGCTTACGCTCATACGTTTATGGATATATTTATTTCAGCGTACAAAGTTTTATTGAAATGTCCAAACTTGAATCACTTGGCATAACAATTGCTTATATTACCGGAATATTGCGGAAGTTTATACAATAGAAACAATGAATGAAATATGATAAAATAAATAAAGTTTAATTGTGTGTTATGATTTAATAATGAATATACAATATATTCCTTTCCTGTGTACGGCAAAATATAAAATAATTAAATTGTTGCAACATTAAAATAAATTTCATATGATAATGTGCTTTATTTTATTATTATCATCATTCATTTAAAGGAAAGTGTGCTATAATTTATATAAGTAAATTTACATAACGTAGATAAAATACTGAACGCTAACCTCCAAATATAAAAGACTTTCATATCATAGAGTGCACCGTATTGCATGCGAAGAGAGGCAAGTGAGAAGCTAACAGGGAACGCTCAATTCGAAGGATATGCCATTGATCTCATTCACGAGATATCTAAAATTCTCGGCTTCAATTACACGTTCAAACTCGCGCCAGACGGTCGATACGGATCCTACAATAGGGAGACGAAGGAGTGGGATGGAATGATACGGGAACTTCTGGAGCAAAGAGCAGATGTTGCGATCGCAGACCTCACCATCACTTATGATAGGTAAATTTTGCTTCCATTTATAAGATCAAACCATAATTATTACATATTAATACTAGTTTCTCGTACTTATTAAGATATTAGACGCTATCAAGGGCAATTTCTCTAGGGTATGACGCCTACGCTGTTGAAACTAAAATCTGAATTAATGAGATCTTCGGCTAAAGGCAATTTCTGGAACAATCTGTTATAGACTAAGAACTCAAATTAAAGTTTTCTATTTAATAAAACTTGGAAGAAGAAACTTTTTCTTTTCTTATCGTAACATTTACATTTTGTGAGATACACATACAAAACATATAGCAGTAAAATATATGCTGGGTTTGAACCCCAACCATTGCATTGCACATTGTCGCTACGAAGGTTTTTACTTACAATTTTAAGACATTGTTAGAGTACGATATGATGCTAAATGTTCTAACACAGTCACACGTTATATTAGAATTATATTAAACTATGAATTTCGCAACAAGCTCTTAACCGTTGTCAACATAAATCAGAATAAGACCGTTTTCGTTTGTAGCTGTCGGGAGCATTTTGAAATCTATTTTATTGGATGTGACAATCTAAGCCAATAATTTATTTTATTACGACAGGGAGCAAGTGGTCGACTTCACAATGCCTTTCATGAACTTGGGCATTTCCGTACTTTACCGCAAACCTATTAAGCAGCCACCGAACTTGTTCTCGTTCTTATCACCCCTGTCACTAGATGTTTGGATATACATGGCAACAGCTTACTTAGGAGTTTCAGTGCTTCTGTTTATACTTGCTAGGTAAGTTTTGTTTTACATACAGCTTAAATTGAGCTTAAGTGATTAGTGGAATATTATACTACGAGTACATGTTCCTTGTGTTAATTATTTAATTTTAATTTATGTGGTATATTATTTTACATGTGATTTACGTAATGTACAACTGAGGATTTTCTAACGTAAGGTTTAAAAATTCGATTGATATATTAGGTTTACTCCATATGAATGGCATCAAACACATACTCCGGACGGTGAGAAAATGGAAAATATCTTCTCTCTATCAAATTGTTTGTGGTTCGCAATCGGATCTCTAATGCAACAAAGCTGTGACTTTTTGCCCAAGTAAGATAGCAAATAAAGACGATTCTCAAAATGCACTTGCTACCTTCAAGTGTGTAGCAAATGTATCAGGATTTTAGTGAACTCAGCGAAGTCCACAGCAGAGAATGCGGGTTTATCGGAAAATCTATCTTGAATCTTTTGCCATTTATTTATGTTTTATATTATTGTATAAATTTGAGTAAATGACTATCGTGACTTAAATAAATACATTGATTGATAAATTTAATGATTAAGTTGATTGATGATTTTATAAACAGTGCGTACAACAGATACGAACATTGTGAAAACAATTAAAAATATTTCAAATAAAGTGTTTGTTTGGCTTATTACTAAAATAAATTTCATAATATGTCAAAGTACATATTATTAGATGTAATTAGGGAAAATAAAAAGTACATATAATTATATAATTTTATAATATGCTTATTTTTTATTTGATCTTAACGTTATGATGTTAACTATAACTTAAATTATTTAATTTTATTTGACGTAATGTTGTGATATTACTAACCTTCCTTTTCATTGTGTACGTCCGCGTCAAAAGGTCGTTTTAAATGGCAAAATATTCAATGTAAAAAAATTAAATAGGCATATTTGGGCGCAGGTTCAGCCCGTACGAGTGGGACAGCCGCAACTGTCTCGACGAGCCGCCAGTGCTGGAGAATCAGTTCACGCTGTTGAACTCGCTGTGGTTCACTATCGGGTCCTTGATGCAGCAAGGTTCGGATATCGCACCGAAGTAAGTCAAGACGACTTTAATAAAGTTGTGAACCATTAAATATCAATAAACGCTAATCTTTCTTGTAATTAGGATTTCTTCATATTTCTTAGGACTTAGCAAAGTAACCGCTCACAGCTATTTAAATATTAATTGTAAAAAATCGATTAACGCTGAAACAAAGCAAAACAAAGGTAAAATTAATAAAGTATTTACTCAGACGGTCTGCTATTATTGATGGAACTAATTTATATACGAGATATGTATATGTAATGATTATAATTTTTTTCTTGTAACAATTGATAATTTAATTGCATAAATTAATATAACTGTCAGTATCCAAATTTTGGTATCTTAAAATTTTAATACTTTTCACGACATTAAGAAAACGTTATTTATATAAGAATCACTTCCGATTGTGGAGTACACTTAAGGAGCTTCCTTTGGTAATTAGTTACAAAGCGACCACAGCCCCTTGTGAATTTTGAGCTTCGGTAGTCCGACTACTAATCTAAACAGTAGCGTGTTTGTAATCTGAAATATTCGGAGTCTCATTATAGTTGGCTAAAAAATTTGATATTTAGTTGCTAATTTGATATACGGCAATGGTTTGAGCACTGCACGTAATGAATTTGTGCTTTCATAGTATCCATAGCTTGCTGCATCAAGTTTTAAAGTGAGTAGTTGTAAATTGAGATCGATTCTACATTTTACTTTTATTTCCAAGAAGTTACGTAAAATCGCTCTCAACTTTTTCAATGTTTATATTAAACAAACAATTATACTTATAAAATTCTGATTAATAACATTTCTTTTGTTATCATAATTCAAACGAAATAACTTTTACATTATATCAGGATCTCACGCTACAAGACGTGTTCAAATCAACTTGTAATTTTCACTTTAACTTGTCTAAAACTATCTATTTATTATAACGTTTGATTAAGAAAAGAAAAAACAAGAAAGTGAATTTTATACTAATACATTAATATCTCTATATTTTAAAAATCTCCCCAATTTAGTCCCAAAATCTAAATATCATGTCAGTTTGGTTCTACAATATTCGCGTGACTTTGCCAACGACACTTGAACTGACATTTCGTGCGCCTAATCAGGAACAACACGTCGAGTGGTGAGGGTGACTGGCTTTCGAAATAATTGTTTGTCTACGTGTCCGTAGCTTGTATCATATGGGTAAGCGTAGATCAACTCAACGGTCATACATAAATACAAAAAAAATACACATGAACAATTTTAAATAAAAGAACATTATGAACTTTCCAATTAATCGATGTAAATACGATACGATACGATTGCAAACAAATGCAACGACGACAATTGCATTACAAATGCATTGAAAACAAGAGAAAAAAAAAAAACATTATTTGTAAGCAATATATAAGTAGGCTTTGTTTGGAAGTATTTTAATTACTACCTGCGCTTACTCATAGTAGAAACAAATATATACACAAGCTGATGTTTTAAAAGAATACATTTGGTATATACACAGAGCGGTGTCGACGCGTATGGTTGCGGGAATGTGGTGGTTTTTCACATTGATCATGATATCTTCTTATACTGCAAACTTAGCTGCTTTTTTAACTGTCGAACGTATGGATTCGCCTATTGAGAGTGCTGAAGATTTGGCAAAACAGACTAAAATCAAATACGGCGCTTTAAAAGGAGGTTCAACGGCCGCTTTCTTCAGGGTAAAATTATTGCATTTTATAAGATTTACTTAAATTTAAGAAATTTTGTTGAAATTCTATCAATTATGTCCAATTTTAAAACCGATACGACTTTATAACCTGCTCATAATATTGTTATAATTCAAAAGTTAACTTAACACTTTATTGTATTTGATTTTCTTTTTACAGCTTTGTTGTACGACATATAAACATTTTAAATTTAATATAATTTTCATTTTATTTTAAAAGGTTTTGGTAACATATTTTATTTTAAATTTACAAAACTAGGATTCCAACTTTTCAACTTATCAGCGAATGTGGTCGTTTATGGAGTCTGCTCGCCCATCTGTATTTACAACCAGTAACAAAGAAGGTGAAGAAAGGGTGATGAGAGGAAAAGGCGCTTATGCCTATCTCATGGAATCGACTACCATAGAGTATGTCGTGGAAAGAAATTGCGATCTCACTCAAGTCGGAGGGATGCTGGACTCGAAAGGCTACGGAATAGCTATGCCGCCAAGTAAATTTTGCAGTTCTATAAATTATATTTAATTTGTTGTCATAATGATAATTTTATTTTACATTTCATATAATCTATGTTATCTATTAAATACAATAGGATATGAAAATAATTTTAACTTTAAGTTCTAGAAACAGTACTCCAATTGAAAATCGATGTGTCTTGATTATTTTGCTTATAAAGTCATATATTTCCTGGATATAATGTTACGTATACAGCCTTCACGAGTTACAAAGTATTTTTGTTTGTTTACAAAAATCTACCTACTACTGTTAGATGAGGTTTTCTTAATAAATATCTTATATTTACTAATATGGCTTTATGTTATCAGATATTATTTTACTAATAGCCAGAATTGTGTAATATAATTATCCCTTTATATTAACAAAAGAAATGGTTCTGCCTTGCTAGAAAAATACAGCAAAATGCAAATTAGTTCCGGTCATGGGTCTAACGTATGCCTACGTTTGTAGATTCACCATACCGTACGGCCATAAGCGGGGCTGTTTTGAAACTGCAAGAGGAAGGAAAATTACACATATTAAAAACAAAATGGTGGAAGGAAAAACGCGGCGGTGGATCCTGTAGAGTACGTAAACTTTTTTTCACTGACTTTCCTTTTACAAACAACCGTTTGGCCTCTCAACTTAAATTAAAATAAAAGTGCATTCACGAACAATAATTATGTATTTAAGCTTCACGTTTTATCCCGTATATCAGTGTTCTTCAAGAGAAACTAGTGTCAAGACACTCCCTTCTCTTTAATGAAATCGAGATATTTCATGTTGAATCACCATTCAGGCGTTCAACGCCTTTGTTTTACCAGAGCGGGGAAATGCAAATGAATAAAATATAATAATTACTCTGAGTAATCGTGAAATGAACCCATATCCAATCGCGTTTGCAGTCAGACGCTATACCATTGCGCCATTACCTAAAACCAAATAAAAATAATATAAAAATAAAACTTATATACGTACTTGGGTCACTCTCACAACAGAATGCTTTTAAATTTTTATTTCATGAACAAATAATGAGATGGGAATACCTCGAAATTGAATAAAATAATTCTACTTTGTAATTATTATATTTTTTGAGAGGAAAATAGAAGCGTAATTACGATTACATTTCTTTGAAAAGCAATTTCTATTTACTATGGTCATTGTATACTAACTTTGTATTATTAAACAGGTGGGGAGACCAAGTACTTTAATACCGTTCATTTTCACTAGTAAATAGGAACGTTATTGAATTAATATACTGAACATATATGTTTAATCAAAGCAACACAAATTGGTGTGTTAAATATTTATTAGAGCGTGGAAAATTGTAATAAAATTTGTTCTAGAAGGAAAATCGTGTACCTATTTTTGTCTAGTGGCTTATTCTTATTCTGGAAAGTACAAATCATAAAGACATTTACAATATCAGTCTAAGAAGACAAAATTATTCTAAAAAGCACTCATAAATGAAGTAAATATTTTATATCTAAATGAAATTACCTACTAAGTATAACGAATACAATACGTTGTAATACTTAATAAATAGTTGGAAATGAAAAACATAGTTATAAAATACCTTTTATAATATTATAATGAAGCCCATGAATATTTGAAATTTATTAGTGGCGCAATTAAATTCAGTTTAAAAATTGTACTTTCAGAATTACACTATCGTAAGGTGTGGTTTTTTAATTTTATGAACATTACACCAACCATACACTTTTATTTAATGTTATTAATATATCACTTGTATTTGTTACAAAAAAATATGAAATATTATTTGGCATCTTTATTTCATGCATTATACAAATTTCCACGCACAACATCTTGTTCTTTATTTTTTGCTTGCGGCACTCGTCTGTGTCCTATTTCTGTCTTAAAAGAGGCATTCGATATCTACATGCGTATGTATTTACAAACATATACGAAACACCTATGAGCTTGACCAAGTCTAACCTAAACTAGTGCAGAAATTCGACATAAAAATTTTCTTAAGCGTCTGTAATATTTCTGTAAATAAAATATTATTGATAACACATCCACATTGTGGCGCAGTGGGACAACGTCTGACTTGTTCTCATATTAGTGCGTCTTATTTGGTTGTGGGTTCGATTTCATTTCTCCGCTCTGCTACCAAATACAAAGTGCGGCGTTGAGTTCAGCCACTCAACACGCTATTTTTCGATTTCGGATAGAAAGTGTTTCTCTCTGAGCCTGCTATGAGGGCAAAAGCGTGAAGTTGAAAATAATACAATGTTTTTATAATCTATATTAAGAATTGGTGATATAAAATAGAAATGCACCGCAAATGAGACTGCATGTTATATAATTCATTATTTTCATTAGACCAAACAAATTACTATCACAAGTTTTCGAACAGGATGAAACATCGAAGTCTTCATCAACGGCCAATGAACTGGGATTAGCGAATGTGGGTGGAGTTTTTGTGGTGCTGATGGGAGGCATGGGGGTGGCGTGCGTCATCGCAGTTTGCGAGTTCGTATGGAAATCACGAAAGGTGGCGGTGGATGAACGGGTAGGTTAACTAACGTATTTCTTTTTGTTTGTCGTAATTTTTGAATTCGATATGCCCAAATCCAATAATAGTATTATTAGTATTCGTTATGTTTTTATGATTATACACAAACGGTGGCCATTGTAACGTTGTTCGTAGGTATATTTTATACATATTCGATTCTCGTGGGTTCAAGTCCCTCTCATATTAATGTTTAAATGTGTAATATATGTGTTTTATTCAATATAAATAGATAAAAGGTGCCTGAAATAAAACTTCTTCGCTCAGCGGGCTCTTATATTTAAATCTTTTAATAGAGGATACTATAATATTAAATAATATCACAACTAGTGAAATATAAATCATTATATTAAAGAACCTAAAATGACATAAAATTTATAACATTAACATATAAAATAAATGTTGTATTGTATATTTGGTGATTATAAAAGTAACAAATAAAGTAAAAAAGTAAATTGTTATTAAAAATATATTTTATTTCATAGAATATAATATTTTTTTCATTATATATTATATTAAAGACTTTATACTTCAATGGTTTACCTTAACCTATTCATTAAGTCCTCTTCAACAATAATAGACAGTGTAAATTTACTCGATAACATCCTATAAAAATATTTTTCACATAACTGTTGTAAACTAAAACAATACTGTTCTATTTTTCTTGATAGAAGCTTTAGTCTTTCCATTATACATATTGTTTTAATGTAAATAATGAATACGCTCTACTTTGTTCTAGGTTTATTTTTAAACATTGGTAAAAATTTTCAATATACCTCCTTGTTTGTGGCTAGATTTTTTGTTTGAATCTTTATGTTAAATACCATCTTAATAATAAAGTAAAATAGTTACAATAAAATAACATTTAGCTGAGTTAATTATTGTATAATTTAAAACTTATAATCACGTTGGAGTTACATAGTTAGGTTCAGTCAATGATTTTAAAAAGACCCATAGTTTAAAGTTATCTTTTAACTGACAACTCTGTTTTGGACGTGTATCAACCAGGTAGTGGCTAGTAAAAGTAGGTGTGTTACACGTATATATGTGCACGAATGTACCTATATGCACGCATATAGTTATAGAGGAAATAGAAATCAACATATACAAGTTACATATATGATACGCTTTAGGGGCTAGTAATACAGTACAGTAAATACACGCTAGATTTCCACGAATCAAGACATGTAAAAGGTTTTTATTAATAATATTAATTAATTCTCTTTTTTTATTTCATCGTCCGTGGATCGCAGAAGGAAGAGGTACGTAAATATTTCACTTTCTTCAGTCCCCAAACGCATTCATATTTCACAATTAATTTGTTTGTTCAGGCCTCGCTTTGTTCGGAAATGGCGTCCGAGTTGCGTTCCGCGCTGAAGTGTCCAAGTGGGGGCAGTGGGGGAGCGGGCGGCGCGCGCGAGGGTGCTGACTCCCCATACTTGCACTACGGGTTCAGTACAAAAAGTCAGCTTCAC
The DNA here is from genome assembly GCA_038994665.1 of Podotricha telesiphe. Lineage (NCBI taxonomy): Eukaryota > Metazoa > Arthropoda > Insecta > Lepidoptera > Nymphalidae > Podotricha > Podotricha telesiphe. The sequence goes on from JAOYRR010000241.1 coordinate 2,641,900, forward strand.
TAGCAGGAAACCGCCTCGTCGCCCCCGAGCGATGTGTAGGCAGAGACTCACTTGATCTTAAGTCTGGTTCAAAAAAAACGCGCTCCTTATAAATTTCAATTTAGAACTTTATATGAAAGATATTGTCAGTTATATGTCATAGTGGTTTTGTTGCTACGAGCAATGTGATGAAAGGACTCTTCTTCGATTCCAGTGTGTTCATATTTTCTAGATGCTCCTTCGTCATATTAATCTTGATCCACAAACATTTATAAATACCCAAATACATGATAGCCTAACGTACGATAAATGAAAGTATTATAACTTCTTAATTACTACTATTTTCAGACTTCGTTGGGGGCATCTAGTAAATGCAAGTGTTACTTGGTAATGTTCTAACACGACACTAGCATTAAAATAAACCATATCGTATAACGGTTTAAGGTACAATAATATTGTTGTGAATTTCAGTGTCTAAGTGTTTAGAAATTATTTCTCGTTTGCCAAATTGATAAATTGTGCCAAATGTGCAACAGTATTTGTAAATATCAAATATTTGTCAAGTTTCTGATTAACTTTTATATATAGCCAATTTGATAAATAACTATTTATAGCTTATTGAATCGTATTGTAAATAAGTCATTTCAGTAGTAGAAGTATCTTTTAACTTCTCTGACTTATCTAACGATTTGGAAACAATAACCCTTCGATTTCGAATACTTAAATGTAGTGATAAGAAAGATTACATGTAGTGTTACATATAATATTAAACTAGTTAAGTCTGAAATAATTCAAATTGACCACAGTATAGCAATCTTATACTATATGAAATAATTAGGTACATTATGTGTATGGAAACTAAAGCAATCGTGTCAGCTCAAAGTGTGCCAAATCAAGTACTCATTTTAAATATTTTGTAAGTTTACATATAAAGGTGATTATGAAAATTAAAAATCGTTTTAATAAATTCTTTTTTTTCTGTACCTTCCCCAAAAAAAGATTATTTTATGACAAGACTGCTTGATGGATGCTTTTCACGACAAGACATTAAATGTCTTCTTTAACTATGTTATTTACAAATTTATATTAAAAGTTCAATATATAACTATTAAATATTTAAATTATATCGTAGCTACCATGGCACATTGTAATTGAATGTAATGATATATAGTTATAGGTTAAAATGCCAGTTAGGGGAATGTACTTAAATTAGATATATTTCTTCGGTATAGTCAGTGGGACCTTGGGTTTGTCTATATTAAAAATATCTAAAACTTGGATCACCATATTATGTTCTCACAGCCCTATGTGAAGTGCGGGAGTAACGTTATGTAAGTAACTGTTTCGATAAAAATAAAAAAAAATTGAAGTGAATAAAAAGTGTCTACAAAAACAGAAACTTAATATAAAAACCTTCAAATAAAACAACAGTACAGTAAGACATGAATATGTATATGAATTTTCATAGCGTATGTTTATGTTTTGAATAATACACAGGTTCAATTGCGAAGCTTGACGCGATGCTGAGTGTACGAAACAAAATGAGCGTTGTTTTTAACCGAGCGAGCTAGTAACGTTTAATATTGTTAATATTATGCTCCCACACGCTTTGTACGAACTCACCGCCATTTTACTTTAAAGTGAAATGCACGTTTCAGGTATTCAGACCGATTGTCACGCCCGAACTAAAAAAATGCTTAGTTCATATATTTTACACAGGCACCTTCATATTATGCATATATAGTGTAATGGTTAACTTCCTATAACTCGTTGTATCAGCTATGTGTAGGTAATGTAGCTTTATTTCGATATTAAACAACTAGCGACCCGCTAGCGGCTTCATCTGCGTAATCTACACGACTACAACTAACTATTAAACTAACTATTTAAGTATTTAACTAGTCATCTAAGTTATTTCACCCGCCCGCGTTCCAACTTAAATTGCAAACATAAATTTATAATCTAAATTGTTATAAGTGTATTTATTTATAAACCGGTTGAAATAAACAAAACACTAAATGTCAAGGGATAATAACAATAATAAAAATAATAATAATAACCGTAATACAATAGTCAAAATTGCATTTGAACCGGTTAATCCATTCCTATATTAGCAAGCACATACAAACAGAAAAAGAAATTAAAAATAATTGTTTTGGGTTCTATTATATTGGGAATTATATCATGACAAAACAGTTACAACCATTTAAAATATATATTTAAGCAAAGTTTGTAGTGGCTAGTTTTTATTATATTAGATATAGTTAACTATAGTGAAGTACACGACCTGTCGCTAAATGTAACCAACATTACTCATCATTGGCATTATTCTCATTAGCTGTAGTTTATGACTTACAAGTATTAAATAACATTCAGATTATTTATTAATAAAATCGCTTATAGTTAACTATTAACGTATATGCGTTTCTTGTACTTGTACCTAAGGTACTAATATTTGTTAGAATTTTTATATAGATATAGGTACATATATCTTTATCTATTTAGTAGTAGCGTCCACAAGTATAACATATTGCCAATCATCTTGGTGTCCTTTACAAAAATGTAAGTCTAATACAGTAAATTTTACGGAAAATATTAATCAATTGTACTAATTGTAAAAGAAAATTGCAATAGAATTTCTTGTCACCTCATTAGGAAAGCCTAATTGAAGGCATTCATTAGCTTATTGATCCATCGCATAAAGGTTTTTTAAGCCATTCTTCTAATAAGGAAACTACGTGTTCACTCCGTAATGGCCACACGTCCATTTTTTTATCTAAAAATAAATTGAAAAATGAAATTGTAATATTACTACTTTCTAATATTACTTCCAATTTTATTATTTTATTAATACAATATTCAAATTATATTTATATCTTACTTTAAACAAAGTTACATTTATGAAAACTCTTCAATATATTTAGATAACATAATCCTGACTACTGCATTTATAATTTATACTACACGTGATACAAAGACCTACAACCTGCCTATTGTCATTCAATTATCAACACATATAAACATGATATCAAAGAAATTGCATTAAAAAAATTAAAATTGAAATCAGTCAATCAAATCAGTTCTATGTAGATAATAAAGAATTATCATTAGATACCACCACAATAATTATTATCACAGAGCTCTCCGGAGCGCAGTGTGACAGTTCCAGTACTTTAAATACAACGTCTCCAATTAGAATGAAGAGTAGAGAACGGAGTGTCTTGCCACCAGGTTCTCTGTACCTACCCAGCTATTTGAGAGACGTGAAGCTGAATAATTAAAATAAAAAAATACAGTATATAGAATTATATATTTAATAATATACAACAGAATGAAAAATATTTAATTTTACTCTCCTTTTTAGTAATAATCACGGATACGGGTGAGTCTCATAAATCCCCAGCTTTAATCCATCTCGTAATTCATGTCTAAAAATTTTAAATATTCCTTTCTTTGCAAGGACTTTTCTTTTCGCTATTTATGTTAATGTAGCAGGTTTTATTGACGAAGGATAGCACTTTTTAAGGAAAAAATATTATTGTTTGTATACTAATGCCAGTAATTATTACATATGTATTAGTTAAACTATGAAAACCAAGTGGATTGAAGAACCAAAAAGAGAAATGAACGACAGTAAAGGACGCTACAATAACATGTAACGATTAAAATTGATTAACTATGGAATACTTGACTTTACTATTTATATATATATATAAATATAAATAGTAAAGTCATATATATATATATATATATATATATATTTAAGTCATTGATTGACAGACAGACAACGTACAGTGCAAACTACCGGGCGTAGAAAGCTAAAATTTACTGTGTAATTTCCTTAGAGAGTGATTTTGTACTAATAAAGGATTGTCGGAATTCGCTACGGGAACGGGTTAAAACGAGATGTAGCGTTTTACTGCTGAAACCAAGTTTTGATGAAGAAAATTGTACGGCAAGGGCTTGAAAGTCCATGTAAACAGATTCGCGGGCTATAACTATTATATGTATTACAAAATTATATACCAAATTAAACGTTAAAATATTATAATTATAAACCATTTCAAAATTGTAATAATAGACAAATGAGATCTATAACTAGTTACGAGCGTGGCTATTTTATTCCCCAAGAGGCAAGGACCAAACAAATCTTAAAACTTTGTATCTACATATATGTTTCGTATTTCTACAGTATCATCTATCTTTATTTTTCATTGAAATAAATGTCTGGCTAAAACGGTTTTATGTTCTAATTCCACTAGGGAAATCATTTTATTCATAATATAAATGTTTTCCCAGTCAGGTTAGATAAATAAAGTTTATCACATATGTAGTTACTTTCTTCAAATTAATGAAAATCTAGACTATTTTGCGTATACAGCAAACTAGAGAGAAAATTTGCCGCATATCCGTTCCTTACTTTCCGCCCGAATTTAAGACATTGTGTGTTGAGTGTCGGAACTAAAGGCCGCCGTTTGTCATGTACTGGAGAGAAGAAATGTATATAATCCTAGTGGGGACAACAAATTACGTTTTGCAGCTAGACGATGTATCACTGAGCCACGATAGCCTCAAATGAAAATTTGTCTTAAATTATTGTTAAATGTTTGTAAAGGTAAGCCAACGTTAAAAATGAATATTAAAAACAATGAGTACAATTTTTGTCTGTTTGTCTGTCTCTCTGTTACTGTGAGTATCAATCACGCAAAAATACTGGACAGAAATGATTGAATTTTGGTATGGTAGTAGATTATAGTCCGAAGGTACTTATAGGATAGCTTTTATCCTTACATTCTATGTAGTTTTCATAGAAAAAATATAAAACCAAAACAGTCAAATTATTATATAAATTGTTAACGACCAAAAATAATTAAATAATTTTTTGCATGTATTATTATTTAAGCTTAGAGTATAAAGCACCATACAGGATAATTTATTCTAAATTTAATGTAGTCTTATAGGTACATGGCGGTGGTATTTTTTACCATCGCCACTCTCAAATTACCTCGATTACTCGCAGTTTATTTTCCAATCTCATGAAGTAATATATTTATAAGTACATTAAAACAATATAAATAAGATGTATGTACAATTATTTCGTAACGATTTTAATATAATCGATTTTTAATTTAAGATATATTTCAGCGATCCATCTACATCGACATTCAAGTCCCGTTGCTTTTAAACTTATAAAAGTTGACATTTTTAGATAACGTATAAAGTTATCCAAAAATGTTTTTCAGTTTCCTAAGTGTTTTAATAACTATTTTAAAATGTTGAAAAATTTTAATAAATAGCATTCTATCTTGCCAAACGATTGTTCGTAGACTAAGCTTTGGGAAGCAGAAACTTTTAACAACCTCTCGGAGATGCTAAATCGGAGATGTTAACAATAAATAAAAATAATATTATAAGTGTAAGTGTATAAGAATTTCGACGCATGGGTTTCTAAGAGGCGCGGGTTCGAAATCGGTAATTTGTTTATTAGATGTTTATGGGAGAGTATTCATAAAGTAAGAACACGACATCAGTTACACGACTAGAATTTAGAATTTAGATATATATTTTTAATTTATAATAAATACATATATATATATATATTTAATTTTGAATAGATATTAATCTATTTCGTATTTTCGCCGGCCTGCGTTCTAGCTTACATTACAAATGGCTGAAATTTATAATTTTATCGAATCACCTATTTTGTCGAATTCTATAAAAACAGAGCGCAAGACGTGACAAGTCAAATTTTTTTAGTTGTGTGTTATTTTAAATCTGTGATAACTTCCCAAGCATTCATTTAAATTAAATAACTAAAGGATAATCTACATTAAATGGCCAAGGAAACTGATATACTAATGTGGATATACGGATAAGGAATATTTTAAAATTATTTAGAGATAAAAATTGTTACTATGAGTCGACCTTAGAGGAGATGAACATAATTATGCTATTTCGGATTTTTGTAGGCCTTTTTATAATATAAATTGTCTCTACTATAGAAATAATTAATTATATATAATATGCATATAATATTTTGTATGCATAAGCATAAGAATAAATGATCTTAATATCAGTAAAAACTGCACCAAAATTCGTTACGTTGGTTTTAAAGAAGACGTTCTCTCTATTTTCCCCGTGTACTCTCCATTTGTCTCCGAACTGTTCGTATTTCTTCGACCACTTTGCTTTTCACCGGACTTTTATAAGTTCGATAAAAAATATTGAATGGAGGATGGTTCATTAATGTTCAATGTATAAGTAATCCGCAGAGTAGTCAACGTGGATAAAGCCGCAATGGAAAAACTATTATTCTTAAGGATATTTTATAAAAGTTAACCAACAATACCAGCCAATTATGTTTTAATGAGTCTAAAATATGTTCTAGAAACTCTAAAATACGTTCTACAAGAACCGATTCAGCTGTTAAAGTCTTACCTGGATAAATAGTATGGCAGGGAGAAGGAGGAGGAGGTAACGTCAATAATTATAATTCAGGTTAGAATTATAAGTCGGATTCTTTCTCTTGTTTAGTTTTTATGAATAGGTTTTATTTCAAATCGTTACTCTTTTGTTATTACAGTCACTAAAGCATTATAGAAAGTAAGTCAATAGAAATGAAGAAATTCATAACGAGAAGAATAATACGCAATATAATTATACAAACGATTCATTTTAAATTCATTATACTCTTAATGAATATTTTGCTTGGAGCCTATTTATCCGCTGGATAAGCGTTTATTTTGTACTGGTAAAAGTAAAATATTCTTTACTTACCACGACAAGCATTATTAAAATATTAGATTTAGTATAATATATTATAAAATATATATGTACATATATTTACATAGCCTTTTAATAAAAACAAAAACACGTTTTAGATGTTATAAAACATAACATAGGCGTTTCTTCTATTCCTATTCTTAGGAAATTTTTCAATTTAACTTAAAAAATAACAATAAATTACCTAAAAAATTGATAAGAAATTCTTACACGTTCTCTTTTTAGTATTTCTATATGAATTTAAAGCCTTGATGATATTCAAACTGCTAGCAAAATGCTATAACAGCAAACACTTTAAATGCAAATCACGACAGAGTTAAATCCGAGCCGCATTGCAGCCTCGTTACTCAGAATTTTTTAAACAACTGACTAACACCTCTACGAGTTTTGATTGTTAATGTCTTGTATTCTAACATAAACTAAAAAGGTCAAACTTTTACATTTAATTTTATATTTTAATACAATTTTCTTGTAAGACATAATAAAGATAAAATAATGTACATATACATAGTTTTACTCCGCTCGCTATTATTCATCGTCTATGAAACACTCACTGTGTATCGGAAATCAATATTACGTATCGTGTTAAAGAAAACAAAATAAATCTTTATATAAGTATACAGAAAATTCAAGATGATGTCTTAACAATTCAAAAATATACTTGAAAAATAGCTATTAACACGCATGCACTGTAATATTTATATTTTTAATTATTTAGGTGAATACGAAACATACAAGCTATTAACAAGTTAAAAAAATATATATTTATCCAAAATCTAAAATTAGTATATGTGCATTTACTTAATTATGTTGTTAGCGTATAATAATTGAATAATATAAATGTACTTAATTAAGAATATTCTAGGTTTTTTTCACTTTTTCCTTAAACAATATAATTATAAGTTGGTGTTCTACATATATTAGCAATCCTCAGTATACTCTCACTCAATTAAAGCATGCTGATAAAGGAACGGAAATAAATTATGTTGGTAGAGATTTACTGAGATTTGCACTGTAATACTTGCCCATAGCTATTTGAGATTGCGTTCATCTACTACAAATTATCTTATTACTTATAAAAAAGACATAAGACATAGAAAAATGTTACCTTTTTGGTATTAAACATATTCATGTAATAATTGGCAACTTCAATTTTAAATATAACGAAAGATTCAACGAATTTAATAATAATTAGAATATTAAACTAACACTTACATCTTAAAATATTAATAATATATTTTTACAAAGCGTATAAAAATTTAACGTAACGGGATTCGGACCTTGGAAACCGTCCAAACGCTCTGACCGCTAAGCCATGCGTTGTACATCCAGCTGCGTTGAAATTCTTATACGCTTATTATAACTTATTTTTCTTGTTAGCATCTCTGTAATGGCCCATGTGGGACGCACAAACTTACACAGGGGTCAATTAACTTTTAGGGCTTTTGCAACGGTGTAATTGGCCTGTTTAATAAATTTGAGAATTGTATCTATTATGACTCCTTACCAGCTTAATTTATCCGAAATTTTAATTTAAATTTGATTCGAAAATTGTAACTTATGTTGGTCATTTGTATAATTAGCTTTAGAAGTGAAAGCAATTACTTGTGTTTTATGTCATTCGTGTTATTAATGTTTGTTGGCGGCCAGCTGCTAGTGGTGAACATTTTTGTTTTTAATAATGAGTAGTACGTCATCTGCAAATGCTTGTAGATGACAACCATCCGGAAGAGTGATCAAAAATAAATCGTGGAGTATGATGTTCCAGAAGAGAGGTGAAAGGACTGATCCTTAGTTATAACCCTTGGACATGCTGTTTTATAGTGTCCTTACCTATCCCATGTGTAATCAAGAATGGTTTGGTAATATTTTTTATGGTATTTAAGGTTTTTCAGTCTCTTGAACAGAAGCGGCCATCAGGCGTTTTCAAAAGCGGCTTTTATATCCAGTGACACAGCCAACACCTGCTCCCTGTCACGCTTAGACTTTTTTATTTTGTTGAACGCCACTCTGATTGCGTCGACTTATTAAGATTGATTGTGTTTATATGGAAGTTTAAACGGGATGCTATAACTTTTTTAATAACATAGTTTGCCAAAACTATTAAGTAGGCCTATGCGACGAAATGAAGATGGATCAGAGCGGTCGACCTTGTTATGCTTTGGAAGCACGACCACCTGTGCCATGTTCCAATGACTGCGGAAGTAACCAAGTCCGACACACCTGTTAAGCAGCTTGGACATCACCTCCAAATACGACGAGATTTAAGAAAGGCAAATGTCCGCTGTTTTATAGTCAGGTCCTGGGGCTCTGTTAGCGTTCATGCTTTACAGAGCGTCGAGTATCTCAGTTGAAATTAACGGTCTGTCATTGGTAGTATCCGGTGAAGATAATACTTGCGAGCGTAGATACATCTGCGAGCCAGAGGCATCTTCATCGTCTTCGGGGTGAGACAATCAATATTACTTTTCACTAGTCTCAAGAACTGGCTCACTTTTTTGTTAGGCTTAAATATAGTTTTTATCGAAGCTTTTGTTAAGATGTTGCCAATCCTGTCTGTGACTCCCTTCACTTATGGTAAAAAAAACCGAAAAACGAATGCCAAAACCAAAGATCTTATTGTTACTATGGCAAGACAAGGACAGAAAATTCGAAAATTCCAAGGGTGCTTTTAGCGAGACCGGCTTTAGTGTCGACTGCAGTATATATATGGCGAGATTAAAAAGTCATTAATTTTAATAAAATTAATATAAACAAAAAAACACGATAGTCTGCCGACAAGCCCCACCACAAACAACTGTTATTTAAAAAGGACATGGGAGCTCAACTGAGCAACTGTCTCTCCGATCAGGTCGTTAGTACCGAAGAGCTTGAAAAAAGTGAATTTTGTGATAGTAATTGTGTAGTATTCCTTTGCTATTTAATTTATACTTCAAAAGTTAAAGTTCGTATGACCTAACGTGAACAAAGGGAAGTATTTATTAGTATAATTCAACAATTTATTTTTAGTATAATTCAACAATAATTTTGTATTGTGTTTAATTTACTGACATTGACATTGTAAAGATGATCCAGCTAAATAGCGACTCAACAATTCGTATTTCTGATGTGTATTTTCCAACGTTTGACTCAGACAGAGGAAGTTATGTTACAGAATGGGTTGATCTTATATCAAAAATCTCAACCATGTGTACAATTAACAACATTAACCTGTCCTTTTTGAAGTGTTAGATCATGAAATACCTGTTGTCTTGTTTTGTTATATAATACTGAAATTAAAAATGTTATGCAGTAAGTGTGATTTAAAATTAATAATGTTCATTAAATTTAAGTTTAACTAACTTTTTTACGATGGATATAAATTTGGTTATTTAACATGGATATATATATAAGGTATATATATATATATTATATATATATTTAGGTACGTATATCACTATACATATATTGATACAAATGTAACTTGTGCTATCGAACTTCAAGCAACATGCTCCCGGGTGTATTGGCAAGTAATCTCAACAAGAATGCATATAAACTAAAACAGCTCAACGAACTCTATAATTAATCTAGCAGACTTTCCATAACATGTATTATATAAAAATGGCTAAAATGTTTCTATATGTACATAATATTAAAAATTCAAATGCTGGTAATATATAAAAAATATAAAAATATGGGTATATTTATTGCACCTATAATTATTTGACATAAATTGACAATTCATGATTTAATTCACTATTGAGCAATTTGCTTTCAATGTCTATAATCGTAAAAAATTGTACTGAAAATAATTTTATATTGTAACTATAAAATACTTCAACAAGTTTGGCTCAGTTTTACGTCCACTAAAAGGTCGTGAGAACAAAAGTTAATCTCTAAGCCTGCGTCAGGGCGGGGCATAAATCTTTTCGGGACCATTACTTCAGCACAAACGATACCGCGTCATTGATGTCCCGCGAGACTATTTTCAACTATAAATATTAAGCTATTCAAGAATTCACCAAGACGTGACTTGAGATGAAAGTAAATTAAAAATAGATGTCGTTTTCGTCTTTTACAATGTCGTTATTTTATTTGTTACAAATTACTTTTATTTCTATATAAAATGAGGTACTTTTTAATTTGTGATTATAATATTAAAATGATAAAATTACATGGTTAAAATAATGTTGCAGAATATTATGAAATTAAGTATAAGTTAAGAAGCTATTTAAAATAGTATTAGAAGACTGATGTCGGGGTTACATTTAAAATTGCAACAATGTTGACTACAGCTCAAGCAAATACACTTTGTTTTCGTTGGTTTCAAATAAAAACATTTCTGCCCTGACAGTTACAAATTAATCCACTTCACTGCAGACGGCCCGATTTTTTATATTTACTTTTCGCTCATGTGTTCAGTTATTGTAAGTAAAAGTATTAATAATTCCATGTTTGATAAATCACATATATAGAAGTTGTTACAAAATATTTCTTCTTTACACAATATTTAAAAAAAAGGGTCGCTTATTTTAACAAAACAATTTTATTTTCAAGTTTTATATTATGGTTACACAAATATGTGTAACACATATATACTTTTTGCATAAACAAATATATAATTGATCTCTTGTTCTATAATGTTCTTCTTTGTAATGTTATTCTTATATTATAACAAATAATTAGATATTTGATATAAAATTTAATAAAACATCTATAAGAACAACAGAATTTTCTTTAAAAATAATCAGCTACTATATATGCGATAGAATAATTACAGCTTTCTCAAATATTATAATTACGTTCTTAATATTAACTAATAACATTATGTATAATCAGAAAAGCGACCCTATTCTTTTAATTGGCTAAAAAAAATATTGTTCAACTTTCATAAATGCTTGATGAAATATCATCGCATTTGGAAATATTCTCAGAAGTGTAAAAAAATGTCTGATATAATCCAAAATAAGAGTTATATTACACTTTAAGTATCTAAAATATTCTTTACTCCTATTATTATTTTTTGGCACAAGCTCATTACATTTCTCGTGGCCGTTGTGACATCACATGTTCCGTTCTTATTTATATTTTGTGCCATCTACTACTAGTCTGCTAAAATATAAAGAGCCTAGTTCCACTTCAGAATATGAAAATATCGATTTTAAGTTAGTTTGCAAGAACCCAGCATTTATTTTTTTAGTTAACGATACTATATTCAGATCCTTCAAGCCAGAAAAAGGAGTGAGACAGGGATGTATTTTACCTCCTATTCACTTCGAAGATGAAGAATAGTTTTAACAGTGGAAAATGGAATATCTTGACGTCTTAGGGAACACGTTCAATATATACATATCAAATATTTTTCATAAAAAAGCCGTCAAATCTAAAATTAGAAAATAAAATCTAACTTTATGTACATAAAAATAATAAAATATATTGTAGGAATGAAATCCTTGAAGTATTGTACCATAAAAAAGTAAATTGAACAAGAAATAAAGGATCTAACAATACATTTATAATACATATAAGGATGTTGCTATTATGCGATGACAAACTTTAGGGTTTTGTTTTCTGGTCAAACAATACGAGTACGTAAACATGGATGAACTATCTTCGGGCATAAAAGGGTAAATTAAAGCTTGAACTCTGTGTAACAAAATAAGGACGGGATTTTAATGACGCTGGTATAAAAAAAATCCTTTTTAAGCAGTAATAAGACAACAACTTAAAATTGATTGATTAAACTTCAATCTTTTTAAAATTTGCTATCTGATAGCTTTTCTTTAAGAAAGTATAATTTACTCTAAGTAAAAGTATTGCTATAAAACATGTGTTTTGTTAGTTCTTCCTTTGAATTACTTCAACAAAATCGTTTAGATTATATGACAAGCCAGAAAATTGGTATATATACATATATATATATATATATATTAGTGGATTTGCCTTTATCAAGCCCTATTAATAATAATATAGAAGGGACATGTAGCTAAAAAGCTAAACAAAACGTTTACTTTCGAGAAAATATTTTAATTTTAAAATATAAATTTCACGTTAGCATTAAAATGTGACGAGAGATATTAAAATATTAAGGGAAAATGAGTATCAAAATGGATGACAAGTGTTTAAAAACTGTTGACCTCAAACCGTAATGTGATTATAAAGTGCCTTTAATTCAACCCAAATGTTGGTTGCGTTGTGTTTGCAAGTACAAGCATCTGTTTCGGCTAACGAGCACCAGTTCATATACGTACGGTAATGAATTTAAATGTCGTACATTGTTCGTTGTTTTCTTTCTTTTGTAACACACTAAAATGTCAGACGATGAAGTATTTTTTTTGAAATTCTGCATTTAAATAATACGAATGTCATTTGCATTTTTGTATAAATAAAGCGAAAACTTATGAAGCGTTTATTTTAATTAGCATTAAGACAAAGTTATTAGATTAGAAAATATTTTCTATTGAGATCGGTACCTTATCTTTATAGGACCTTTCTGACCAAACATAGCTTTATCTACATGAAAATTTTCGTCTTTTAATGTTTAAGGATATAAATAACATAATATATTTTGCTTTGAGTTTTTTTGAATTACTTCGAGAACACTTAATTAGTTTTATTTTTCTCTTAAAGAAATCTGAAATAATTTTCTTATTACCTGATGAGATATACGAGAGATACGAGGCAGACGGCGCGGTGGCAAGCCCACCAAGTTCAAAAAAAGAAAAGTCCAATACAACTATTTTCAGATTTGAACCTTGATTACTTTTATTAACATGTAATGCACTTAGCATACAATGCATTCACATTTTTACCACAAACACAGGTATATAGGTATGTTTTTGCCTGCAAAGCAGTACAGCCAGAGAGAGCAGAGTATCAAGACACTCTATTCTACACCTTCCGTTTGAAATCGAGACGTTGTGCGGTAAACGGTGTTAATTTTAATATACCGATAACCAATAACATAGTTAATTTCTATATACTGAAATATAGTACGAAATGTTATTGCATCTAGGTAATATATCATAGAATATAAATAGCTAACAATTTAGCCACCATATAACCACGATGACAGGATGTGGCTCGACATGACGCGAACGTAATTTATCACAAGCTATCCTGGTTTGTCATAGGGCTTACATATTTTTAGACAGCTCTCCTAAAAAACCTTAAACACTATAAAAAAATAAAATTGCAATTATGTAAAGAAGTACATATCAAATAAAAAAGTCATGCTAATTATTAACAAAGGCCAAAGCCTTTGTTAATAATACTTTATGAAAGACTCTATAAGAATATATTAATAAATACAATCGCTTTTGTGTGTACAACTACTTTTACCAATTGCTGTTCTTTAAAGTGCATGAATATATGTATGTAAGGATTTCCCCTAGCTTTCTATAAGAAAATATTTTCAGTATTAATATTGTCAATTTGAGTAATGTATTAGCAAGCAAGTACTCCACCCTGTTTTTAATATAACCTGAGCCTGTCTCACCTGTCTATAACATATTATTATTGCGGTTTTTATTATTTTTTACATAACGTATTATTTGAAGAACAAATTATTTTAGCTTAATTTATTTATTTTAAAACCATTTTTTATGTCTAAGTTTCTAAATAAGTTGTTAGTCGCTCTACCAAGCTAATGCAGTACTTATTTAAAGCTTTAACCTTCCATTATGCTTAATATAACACAATTGACGTGATGTCTTACATACCATAAATATCGATTCTTTTACATTTTTATAGTAATTATAAACAAATAGAAGCCTGTTAGATTGGCTTCTTAAATCGTCGTCTTATGATTGTAATAGCTGAAAAAGATCTTATACGCTATACAACGAAAAAGTTCTTGTACAATATTTTAGAAACATATTTGTGAAGTGTTTTTGACGCATTCATATTTTTTAATATAATTTGTATATTATAATGCACTTTTAACGAGCTCACTCTCACTCCAAGTAATCATGGCAGGTCCATGATTCTGAAGCGCCATAGCCTTAGGAATTTAGTTTTCAATTATTTTTACTTTTTTGACTAATGATTGGAGTTATTGGACGTTTGCAGATGGGCTAGGCTAATCATAAACTTAAAAAAAATAGGGTCATGTGTCAAAAACTCCCCCTGCATATTTATTTTCAAAACACAAAACTTTTACACAAATATATTCTGGTCGTATGTTTATAGCTGTGTGTTACTTATGAAGACATAAATGTGCCAATGGAATGAAATTAAATAAAGACGAATGACGCGCTATAAGGACAAAAACGATGTTTTCCTTTTATCATAATTCACTTTGTCTCTTAACACGAGGACATGGTTTCAAGTCCTCTTTCTGATTTTTTTTATTGAAACGGTTAGAAAGTCAACTATATAACAAGAAAAAAATATTGAATTTACCACTTATCCTAAAGTCATTAGTTAATAACTTTACCATTCCATACTATAGTTAAGGCACTGACTAAATAAATATCGATAGTTATAGCTATATACACATTTTCATACAGGAGTCAATTAGTAACAGGAGGTCAAGAAGTGTTTGACAATTGCAAGATTTGATAATTAGGCTATATGAAAATTGCAAGTTAATAAAAAAATATATATTAAAAAAAAATCTGCACTTTATTTGCGTTGTTTCTATATGAACATGCAGTCCTATCTTGAAAACATTAGAACTGCTTAATTTCAAAGTCTACATACATGTATAAAAAGTTGTCAATCTCGACCATTTTTACATTAATAAAAAAAATTTAAGTATAACATAATTTTAAGTTTTACTTTACAATTTACATCTTTGAGGAAAGCTGTGTTAGACGGAAATGAGTCGTCACGTCCTCGAGGAAATGTTTGAGTAGTAGGAAATTGAGTTGCATCGGTTATGCGAGGCGGTGTTCGCAAAATTAAACTATAAAGAAACGACGATCTTTCGTAAAATAAATTACAAGAGAATATATTTTTATAATATATTGTTAAAATATTTTAACTAAAAGGTCTTACTTGTATTTTCTCCGTAATAATTCATCATAAAACAACAGATAATTAATATGCAAAGCGATCGGAAAGATCGCATTGAACATTATTCAAACTATAATGATTTATCACTCACTCTCTGGCTAAGAGCCAGTAAGAGTAGGTATCGTAGTACAATATAGAAGCGTAGATTTTTTTAAATTATGAATTATTTCCATTTCTGTCTATATTTAAATTAATAAAAAATGACGTTTTCTTACTTGAAAACTTTTTGTATTTATATGATCGAGGTTTTATCGGACGAATTAAAACTAATTAGGCAAAATTGTACTTCGACCTAGCATGCAATGTCACTATTGTCAGCTGTAAACTTTTATCTTACATACATAAAAAATAAGATTTAAGAACATATTACGAATTATCGTTCTTAAATCTTATTTTTTTTTTATTAAGTATTTTATTTTATGTATTAACATAAAATAAAATACTTAACGTTTAAGTGATTACAGAATTCGTGATATCATATAAAATTAAATATAAGTCAGCTTTGTTTATTAATAGATAAAATAACTTTTTCTTTTTACTGAACGAAAAGAAATATTTAACTTAAATCTATTTATTAAGTCGTCTTCAACAATGATAAACAGTATAAATTTGCTCGAGAGCATCCTACACAAACAGTTTTCACATAACTGTTGGAAAACTAAAACAATACTGTTCTATTTTTCTTGATAGAAGTTTTAGTCTTTCCATCATACATATTGTTTTGGTGTAAATAATGAATATGCTCTACTTTGTTTTGCTAGGAAAAGGAAAACGGTAGGTATATCACTTCTATCATATACTCCGTTTTTCGGTTACATCACTAAATACTGGAAATGCATTAGAATAAATAATACATACTGTCAAGTCTCCTCCACTGTATCTCTCCCTCTTTCTCTCTCTTTCTCTCTCAACTTAACCGACTGACCACTGAACTTCATTAAGCCGCCTTTAAAATACGTTTGAACGAACTGATGATGGCTCTGGAGGAGCGAAGATTATAATGACATTTTAGTAGATTATAAAAATTTCGCTTTTATATAAATACTTCTAGTACGAAAAATTTAAATTCTAAGTTTACTTCCAGTCACCTTATTGTTAAGTTTGATATGATTATTATACATATATAGAGTAAAGTAAAATATCGTGTCTGGATGAAGAAAACCAACAACTTCAAGGATTTTAAACTGTTTTTCACAAAGGCTTGTTTTGATTTTTTAGACTAACTAAAAAAAATATTTTTAAAAGAAATATAAACGACGTTTCAGTACTTTTATTTATTCTACAACTCCATAAATCATCTGAATTAATATAATTGTAAATTGTTATGTCGCCGCGAGGATTGTTTTTTATTTTATATGTTATAGATTACATTTAGATGATTGAAACACTGACTAAGTTATACTTAGCCGTTTTTTCAACGTACTACGTAATAAACTATACAAAAAATATAATTTGCACTACTTAGCAAAATAATATATACCGTATGTTTAAAACTGAAAATATATTTACTTCAATAAATATGCTATTAAACTTTGCTAAGACTGAAACAGATAACTGCATGCGAATCACATTACTTCGCCATTTCCACGAACGCCATTGTGGTTTTCCCATTTACTTATACGAAGTATTATGACTATAGGGAAACAGTCATTTTTACCTTTTTTATTCGCATTTTGTTTCATTTTACCGTATACTGTTATATTACACCATTCCGCAAAATACCGAGTGTACTAATGTTATTATATGTGCTAGGTATGTGAACAAATTATTGAAAATTATAGTATAAATAATTATTTATAGATTAATACCCAAATAGGTCATTTATTAAGTAAATATGCATATTTATTAGATAAAAGTGTGATGCTGCTACCTATAAATACATGAGAAGCAGAGTGAACCTTATATAAAGACACTCCGTTTTCCACCATATCCGCTCCGGTAATGTATAAAATTTATAATATTTAAAGTTATTCAAAAAAAACAAAATTTTGCAGCAACACTTTTCTACCCACATAACAGGGGAGTGTGCGACTACCAGTGTAATTGCAGAAGTCAACGGCATGCTTTGTCTATACTAGAGCGAAGAAATAAAGATTACTCAAATATAATATTTCCGCCGCCGAGCAGTGATCGAACACACGACCATGACGTTTACAGTCCGTTGTCCTCATAAGCTAAAACTATGCAAATCGTATCTGATGTGAGAGTGGCGGTCGTAAAACAGCGATTTGAAATATAAAATTAAATAACTGTTTAAATTATACACAGTAGTCGAAAAAGTGTTTAAGGTATTTCTTACTTTATTTTAAGTAAGCTAAGGCAATATGAAAATTACAAACGTATAATAGTTGGAAATCAAAAATGTGTCAAAAGTAATTAAAATCCATTGAATCGCCAGTTACTTAGTACTTTGTAGAAGAAGAAAGTTCCTCTCTAATAAGGCTGTTAGGAGAGCTCTAGAAGTCGTAAGCCGTACGTTCACTACAATTCTATATTGAAACTAACTTTCTCAGTAAACACTTCTTCCGCTTAAAGAAAACTTGCAGAATAGACCGTCTAACTTATTGGCAATTGGTTTATGACTTAAATAACTATAATAGCATTATATATATTCAATAATATGGAATTTATATATTTGACAATCGTTTATTTTCAATAAATACTCGAATAATAATACTTTAAAATATATTGTTAAAATGTGTTGTTTACAGAAATATTTAAAAATATTGAAGTATAAGCTTACTTGAGAGACAAATTCTATTATTAGAAAATAAATGACAACCATATACAATAAATATTGCAGTTTTATTTTATATTTTAATATTGTTTATATTTTATATATAAAAGTACAGTATAGTAGATGTATATATATATATATTAATAACAAAACCATTCCCTGTGATATTTTCTAGATAAATCGTTAAAATATATCTTTGAAAAGAACAATATAAGCACGCTCGTTAAATCAGTACGTGAGAAACGATCAAAACAATTCCAAAAGGCTTCTTTGTTACCTATCTCGAACTATAAAGTAAATAATATTTGACGTAATATAACAAAATGTCAGAAGACAAAATATACATTACGAGAGTGCCCTTTTTGTACATTATTCATGACAGAGAATCCAAAGTGTTCGCGTCTTTCTTTTTGAAAGATACAGCAAATTCTTTCTAGCAACACATGGGTGGATATTAGAATAGACTCTTAAATTTTCTCATGAATATTTTCTTTCTATCTGTATTGATATTATAATAAGAGAATCTGGAAAAATATCATCCTTCTAACGATTTATGTTAATTTTATATAAGTATGTATAATTATTTAAAGAATTTTATTAACATAATATTTACCTTGTTCTAATAATGCCTAGGCTGAATACACAATATAGTTATCTCAGTCTTTCTTAATTTCTTTAGTAAATAACACTTTAAAAAATGTTTAAAAAAATATATATATATGTTTAATATTTTTGCGCAATTTCAAAGAATTTTATTTGTATTTCAATTTAAATCAACATATTTGTTTTCTCCCTTGCGGCGAACAATTTCCGTAGTAACTCTAAGCTTTCAGCAGTTTTCTCTCTCGTGGACTATCGACCACAAAAATACTGCAGCACACAACTGTGTGACCAACTGTTCACTAAAATATATATAAAACAGCTTTTTCGGGTTGTAATAAAAAAACGGGTCATTAATTACGTGTCGTAAATGATTCTTAAATATTTTAAATAACATTTACTTCATGTTGATTTAAGTATTGTAATTAAAATATTAAAAGTGTATGAATAGCTTATGTAACGTTGATAATGAAGTGACAAAAAAGTCAAATAATCTTTCGTCTATGGAAGGAACCTATTAAATCACACTAACAACAATAATTTGAAAATTTCGTGTTAGGATATCCTTTCAGGCTAATGATATTAATATAAAGGAGCACTATTTAGAGCAGCAATTGAAATGTTAATTAACATAAGTGGATGAAGCAGGGTTTAATAACAATGCAAAGAGCCGCATCATGTGGAATTGCGTAAAATAGTCGGTAAAGGTACCTTTAGCATTATGGTTGCATTATAAACTTTATTTTTATTAATATTTTATACAAATATCCGCATTTATTACATTTCACAAATTTTTTTTCATGTCATTGAATAAATATATCCAAATTGAAATCATTTTTAGTTGCCTACCTGAATCAACATTTTGATTCCAAAAACAATGTGAATAAAAGAAAATTAGCTACGCTTATAATAAGAGCACTTCGTGCCAGATAGTTGGCCTGGATTGCTGCCAAATGCTGGATGGTCGTGGCGGCGCATTCTACTCACCTGCTCGCGCTCTGCAAACTTTCATGAGTGTCAATTTTGTAGGTAATTTCGTCTTTATCCCATGGTTATAAAGTTTTTAACTGAATGACAGAACTCTTGACCTTAAAGCCATTAGGACACATTCGACCCGGAATATTCATTAATGTTTTATTAAAATATTAGGCTTTCCTTTTACGTAATATGGTTTATATATTATGTACATTATTGTAATTTTATGACATCTAACTAAACACTATTATAATGAACCAGCAGTGTCTTTCAGGAGTCATAAAGCGGACATACTCGTAGTTATAACACACCAGCTGTGCACTGAATTTCATTGTACAGTTACTATTTTTATACAGGAACAATCAATTTAAAATTATGTACAAGAACTTTGAATGTAAAGACAATATAAGTATATTAGTTTATATATTACACAATAAAAATTTTAATTTATCTTAAATTCAAAATATATACATATTTATGACTAAGTACTTGACAAAAAGTAGATACCGCAAGATATTTCAATACGTGTTCCATAACTTATTTAAAGTTATTTTCTGTACACTGTGCACTTTTCTTTACTGTTTTTTCATTTTCTAATATAAGTTCTGTTTTTTATTGAGCTTGATATGTTTATATAAAGTTAACCAAATCTTTTTGAGATTATCAATTGCATATATTTGTAATTATAATTGAATTGCTATATTAATTTTATGAAAATGTGTTCTGCAACACCCGTCAATGCTACTTGGCAATCTACGTCAAGTACCTGAGGCAGACGAATTAAATATTATGATTTTAAGCCTTCTAAAATTTTATAATTATCTATAAATATTTTGATGCGAAACCACCATACCAAAAGTAAATTTCGAATAGTAAAATATATTGAAGAAATGTAAATGACTGGAACTGAATTAAGCTATACCAGAAAAAGTAAGTTGCGTGTTGAATATTAAGTATTCACCAACTTTTATGCCCTTAACTGGACGATATCGAAAAGGCGCGGGTTCGTGTACCGCTTCGTTCAGAATATTTTATATATTTTCTTTAACATGTTTGTCTTATCCTAATTCTAAAATATTAAAGAGGTATATTTGTTATTTACTTGTTATCTCGCCATGAAAAGCAATAATTCATAGGCACTAAATATCCATAAGTTTTAGATATTATTTTATATGTACCTCGATGTATATAGTTAAATAGACAATATATACATACGTGTACGAGTATACAGGTCATCTCAGCATTGTGAAGTGAATTGAATAATATAAGGAGACAAACAGGGAAAGAAAGCAACAATGATGCGGCGATAGTAATAAAATTGTTGGAAGTGAAATCAAAACAGATTTTATAAAACTCAAAAATTTATGAACACTTGATTGACGGCTGTCTTTATTACTCGAATTATTAAGGCGAGCGATAATGCGCATATTAAAAAAGTCCTCTACTTATTTCTTACCGGATCCACCGAGCGGTTGCGGGCACGATGGGCATGCTCAAAATCCAATTGTGATCAAAATCCAAAATTAACTTGTGTCGTAAAATTTTTAAGTCTTTACACAACTTCGCTTAGTTACGCAGCATTTCAGAATCACTATATCACCTTAATGAAATTATAAATAACTGTTCTCAATTGTAATTATATCTGTGCTTATGATCCAATTCGCATTTGGCCGATTTTGAGGTGGCTATGATCACAACCTTTTTTTGAGGGCTGTGTCCGTGCATGTTCTTACCCTACACTTTACATAAACTACACTTATATCCCAGACACTGTTCCGAGCTCCTTTTTCTGCAACACAATTGGCCCAATTGGCACGATTTTCATAAAAAGTAATGTGTGTCCAACCAAAGTAAAACCTTTCAATTGCCAATATAAAAAGTAGCTGAGCGCCAGATTAAAATTATCAAGCATTTCAAATCTTGACAAGATTGACGAATCGAAAAGTATTATTAGTAATATAACAAACTTTATATTTAAACTCATCTGGTTCTCGTATTATTTTTCATTTTGTATTTTAATATAACAAAATTACAAATAAAATACAATACTAAAGGACGATGAACGAACTTCAACGTTGAAATAATGGAGTTATCTAATAGCGGTTTAATAGCATTGCAAAATGGAGCGCCGACTCGGGCTTTGTTTACGCTTGAAAGCTAAATGAAGCATCAGATCTTTTAAAGGAAAATGGAAAAACAAAATGCTGATTCGCATTGGAGCTCCATCATTTATTAAAGGCCACCTAAAGTGGACGTAAGATAGGCACAAACAATCACTGTAACGGGCTTTCGATGGAACTTTTACGAAATAGCTACATCTCTCGTTAAAACTATCTTTTATTCTATTTGTATTAGAAGCCTGATTTACAGAAATCGACTTTATTTCCTATTATTCAATTACAAATATCGATATTATAAATATTACAGTAAGATATTATTATCTTATCGGTATATTAATGGAAAAGCAACATTATGGAAACAACTCAAAATACACACATACATTTAGATAGAATCCAGTGAATAAATAAAGAAATTAAGTACAATTTCTTTTTTGGAATTTCACGCCTTTTATTAATTATTTTAGCGGGGTAGTCAGAGGAGAACGAGAGCCAAATGCTACGGACCGTACACATTTCTTGAGCCTCGTCCACTTTCATCAACCTCTTTTACACTACCTCCAGGGGGGTATACTGTACTTCATCGACACTGCATTCACGAAGGTCAAGCGAGGTCACCCCTACCTACCTAATAAAAGACGAGAACATTCTACATGTTCTACAAATATAAGAGAAAGATACGACTATCTATATATGTCTCATCTCTGACTAGAAATGGCCATTATATATAATTATTCCTTTCTCGGAATAAATATTTATAAACAATGTACGTCTGCGACGAAAATAAAGGTCGAAATTAAAGTCTGAACCGCCTAATACGCCAAGAACTGGGAAAAGATGCATAATTAAGTAATTTATCACTAAGACCTGTTTGCTTATCTAAATATGTGATAAAGGATTTTTACTATTAATTGCAATAAAATTATAAGTTATTTTATATAGGCGTCCTCAGCTACCTCAATACGATATACCTCGTTTTGAGAACACTAAGCACACTTAGTAAAAGAATTGAAGAATTTGTATATAATTGTAATGTATGTATACGTACTTTTAAAAATATCAAGACACACAAAACAATGTTGAAGATAGGCACTTTATATTCCAACCCTAGCAACTTTCTGTATCGGAACTTTTGTATGTGTTAGGACTTATAGACTAAGTTATATAAAATATGTTCAAAATATTTAGTGAGTCTGATTAGTGCATCTGCTTGCATTTTCTTATTTTATTATTTAATTTTTAAAAAAGTAGTTGCAAATACAATATCTCTTCAATATCTTAATAACGCAAGAAAAAAAGTTTAATGTCAATGGTATAAAGAACCTACAGTGAGATACATAAATTAATTATTCATAAGACTTTAGGATAATCAACGGATAATCGAAATTTTCAACAAGTCAGATGCCATACCATGCTGCGAGCTGCCAGAAATCATACATACCAAACATACCATTCATCCTCAATCTCTAGAATTGAAATCCAATATGAATACGAGATGAAAAATGATAATTAATAATGATATACTTTTTACACGAAAAAAGATACTATAAGGATAAGACATATTTTTTGTATAAAATGTATCTCAACAAAATATAAATGTGAAATGAGAGCCAAGCTCAATATTATGATATATGCCTTGCTTGTTCACTTCAACGAAAAACGATGAAAAAAAAGAGACTATTGAGTCCAGTCCTGAAATTTATTTATAACAACATGAAATATTTTAAACTGTTATATTTTAACACAAAGTCAAACTCTCATTTGGGATAAAAGAAACTGTAATTAACGAATTAATTCTTTAAATCAGAAGAAAATATAAGGAAAAAAAGTTCTCGTCGATTTTGTGAAGAAACAAACAAAGTACTACTGTACTGTGAATTTTCGATACTGATAAAGATGTCAATTAATTAATTAAGAGCTTTATACTACAACTATAAAGTTACTTAAATCAAAGTTATCTTAATTAAGTTTGACTTTGATTTTTGTAGCTATGAATAGGTTCTCCTGCTGAGCCTTTTTGAACAGCAAATTAAACTCAATGCTTGTTTTTCATATTAATCATTAACTAAAATTGTCACGTTGACTAAAATGTTATCTCTATGATATTTGAATCTATTAAAAATGTATGAAATGTTTCCAGCTATGCGGGAAAAGAGATCACACCGACACACTTAGGAAACAAGAACAAAGAAAAAAGTTACTGTAATATTCTGAATGCTAATGAATAGGTCAATTATATGTTACCCAAAAAATTTACAGCCTTGTACATACACTTAAAAATAATCTTAAAAAGAAAACACGTAAATAATGTATATTTGTAATTTACTTCTTTTTATATAAGACGTAATAATGAAAGTAATTATAATGTCATTGTTTTTACATTTATAATATATATTTTTTGTATTTTAATGAAATTTAAATTTACACTTATGGAAAAATATTAGAAAATATAGTATCGACAATACATACATTACATATAAACAAATAGTGTAGAACAGAAATAATATGTAATTGTAAAAAATAATTTAATACTACTTGTTCTTTTATTTCTATTTTTTTTTTTTTTCGTTGAAGAAGAACATTTAAAACTTCGTACAGCTTAACAAATTAACAGACGGGTAATGAAATTATAACACTGAACATAAATTTACTGTAGTTTATTTTTCATTATCAACGAGAATGGATGATTAGTAAATTTCATCAAAATTAATAAAGGATGATGCCGCTCTCAGAACAGACACGGCCCTCGATTGCGATCGTTCTCTCTTAGGCGACGGAGTGGCTGTAGACGGTGCGGCAGAACGCGGGGGCGCAGCGGGCTTATGCAAAACACGCGGATCAAGCGACGCCCGCCACTCGCTAGCCAGTGCTTCTTTGAATGTTACCTGTAATATTATATATTCTCTTAACATTTTTTAAAGTGTTATTCCCACACTAAGTAAATTGAAATATACATATTTAGAAAACGTATAAAAATTTTTATACGTTTTCTAAATATGTCTTTACCTGGAATAGTGTAGTCAAAAATCGCATTATTGTTTCATATTTCTTCGAAAAATAGAAATGTTAAATATAAATAATTTATTGTTACTTTTTCAGCTATTAGATTGAACTGTAAACGCAATGGTTCTGGTCTGCTCTGTGCTCGAGAGAATTAAATTATTTTCGTTTCCCTGCTCTTATGATAATTAATGTGTTAAATAATGGTTATGATAATTCTTTCTTAGCTATATTGAAATAAAAAATTTTCGTTTTGACCTTTCACTAAAATTGAAATATAAAATAGAAAAATACAGAAATTTGTTATTGTAGATTATCTCAGTATATCCTACTCAAGAGTCACTTCAAGAGTGTACTATAGAGAATTATTTCAAGAGTTTTACATAATTATAATAATGTTTTTATTATTATTTATAGCCAAAATGATATTTGTAAATCATTAATCTTCAACTAGATGAAAACAAACATGAAACAAAATTAAATTTACACGACACATAACGTGTAATCACAATTCCAATATGAAGTCATTAAAAGGACAATATATCAATTGTTTGAAATTATGTAAACGTGAAATGTTGATTGCTGCCGACTAAATAATGTATGTACGCAGTCGGAAAATAGAAATAAAATATTTTAAATTAAATTTTGTATTACTATAAATTTCGTTCGTTATACTCATATGGTTTCATTACAGAGTATACTGTATGGGCAATAGTTATATCAACGATATGATATGTTCACCGTTTGTATAGCAATTCATACTTTAAAATAGGTTTTAATAACTTAGCACGACTACCGCGTTTGCCACGGAAAGCATACACGCCCTAATGCTAAGACATAAAAATAGACTGTAATTAACGTTATTCCACAAAAATATTTGCTCATAGCTATTTATAGCAAGGAAATTGCAACTGCTTTATACAATATGTCCTAACCGAGCTGTGATAAACGCTACATACATAAGAATTATTATCACCTTGCCTGACCCTAAAAAGACTTTTTATTTTTAGCTGATATCAAAAAGAAAGAGGTTCTATACAAAAACTTTTTGTATATACTGCTTATTTTTATTATATTTGGCAGCCGCTTTTCGTCAAAAAAATACAAGTAATATATATACAGAATGACATTTTGACTTCTGGTATGACATATTATGCGCATATAAGTATACTCTTTTAACTTATGACTAGTTTTTATGCTCTATATATCATATATATATATCTTCATGCATATATATGTAAAATAAATAAAATTGGAGTGTTTGTTTGTAATATTCAAATAATGTAGCCGAAGTCGCGGGGATAACTGTTAGTATATAAATTTGTAAAATACATAAAGTATTAAGATTACCTTTTCTTTTACGCAAATCTCTTTAGCGTGTAGAAGAAAGTCTATAACCGCTACGATAAATCCTAGAATTCCACCCATGCCTAGCACCAAAAAGATTCCGCTGGTATTTTTCATTTGCAATGAACCGCTGTCGTCCTCTTCCTCTTTCTTTTCGTTCTGAAACCGCAAAGAGTTAACCTTTTTAGTTAGATTAATATATTTTTAAATATTTAAGGAGAACTTATTTTAAATTGCTTTTGGTACAAGGGCAATTAATACTGCCTTGTTTTAATGATGAAATATCATAATTTCTTACAGAATTATAGTATTGGAAACAGACGGGAAATGAAAATAATAAATTCTAATATAATCGTTCCATTTGACATACCTACCTTTTCTTTATGAAAAATAATAAATAATGAAATTTATTTCTATTGATACTTACTTGGCATTTTGCTTCATTATCCTCTTCCTCCCACCACTTTTGCTTCAAATTTAACAAGGTCCCTTTTTGTTGCAGGGCTACTATTGCGATATCGATAGCTGTTTTATATGGCGAATCTATGTATATATAGAACAAGAAAATTTTATTCAAAATTCAATAAGTTTTATAAATTTATTTAATTTACTTTAAAATGTTATACAACTGACTGAAATTATTTTATTTATAATGATTTTTTTTCGACAAAAGAATTTCAGTTTTTTTTTTCAACCCTGTAGCAATTACATAAGTATTGGAGGATGCAATACAATAAATTTTTGTTATTATATTTACAATAAAATACACAAAAATTAAGTTGTTTAGGTATATCAAAGGTAATTCAAATTAGAATTTAAATACCTATATTTAAAAAGTAAACTGAATTACATGGGTAACTCACTTTTAGGCATTGCAATACCGTAGTCCTTTGAATCAAGCTTTGAGCCTACCATTTTTAAATCGCAATATCTCTGAGTGTAATACTCTATGGTTGTGGACTCCATAAAAAATGCATATTTCCCTTTACTTTTCTGAACACGGTCCCGACCCTCGTCATTGGTTCGTGTAAAAACAGTGGGCCTAGCGGATTTCATTACACCCCATAGTTTCTTGTACAAAGTGTCGTTTGACGTCTGAAATATGTTTGAAAATTTGGGTCACTGGAATAAATTAGTTAGCTAAAATGAAATATATTTGTTTTGGGTTGAAAAATACAAGTCTTCGGATGTATAAATTACGAAGAGAAAAATCAATTTCAAGTTAAGCTTGTAGTCAAACTTGTCTTACCCATAAGATCACTCATAGTTAACGTATTCCACAGTACTTCGTTAATTAAATGAAATTAAGTTCTTGCTCTTATGAACTTTTCGTAGATTATATTCTAAAGGCATGTCTTTAACGTTTAAATCGCCTTAAGACAAGACACTTTAATTTATTTTTATTTGGGAAACATACAGATATATGCTGTATATGTGTATATATAACAAAGACAAATTAGATAATACATAAACCAATATTATTTCCACTTTAACATTATACCAAAAATAAAAGCAGAACAACTATAACATGATAAGAATAAATTACATATACAAAATTTATTTCATAACTAAAAACAGTTACTTAATACATTATAATTGGAAAACATAAAAACCATAATAAAAATATAAATACAAAATATTTCCCATTAATAAATCGTACTATATTAATATAAGCTACCCGAATTCTAGACGTTGTTTGTTGCGTGGGGGAACTCAATGCCGCGCTTTGTCCTGTACCAGAGCGTCACCAGAGCGGAGAAATGAAAAGAACCCGCAACCATCGCGTATACAGTCCGATACTGTCACACTATACTCGATGGCCTCTCTTTTGAGATAAGTTACTATATGAATTTATGGTTAAAGACAAAATTTAAAACTATACCTCAAAAAATTTATAAGTTGATCCGTTATAAAGTGCTCCATAGCTTATAGAATTTTGATCGGCGAGACTTTTAACGTCAGTGATTTCATTGTTGCGTCTGCTTGCACTGAGAAATGTCGACATGTTGGCGGTATACGACGCTGTTATAATAAGAGCGAAAAACCACCATATGCCCGTCACCCATCGAGAACCTGCAGCCCTGTTCAAGATTACTAATTTACTATATAATAAACATGTAGAACCGTCATGGCAGAATTTATATATGCGTTTTGCCAATATAATATAAAGATAAATTTCATCAAAAACATAAGATGAAAATGGAGGTCAAGTTCAATGTAATAAATAAATAAGCGATTTTGCGATTAAGCGATTGACATTGCAAATCATAGAATTATTCATAACGTAGAAATGTTATTATATTATTAATAATATCATAAATAAATTGAAAGACAATTGAATTGAATTGAAGTATTCAATAAATAAATTGAAATTGACTTCGCAATTTCATGTTCATATGATGTATAGATTGTGAATTATAAATAATTGCCTGGATGGCTTTGGCTTTAAATGGTTCTACAACATTTAATAGGCTGGATCGCAAAGACAACTGGCCTGGGCACGCAGCCGCGTGTCTGGATTAAATTATCCGCTATGTTCTTTCAGTAGCGTTTACACTTAAAACAATATAAAGTTTGATTTAATTGTACCTTGGTAGTATATCACAACCCTGAGTCATAATAGCACCCATGGTTAGCCACATGCAATTATAGAGACTCCAGATATTCTCTAGGTTCTCTGGATTTTGATTGCAAGGATGCGGATTCACCCAATCGCCTTGGCTCATACTGCAATATATCAAGATTAATTGGCCACCACGCCACTAAGAGTATTATATCGAAACTACGTACTGACAAAATATAGAATAACTAATTTAATATAATGTATCCTATAACCTAAGTACATCATATATATTTCTGTACGTTTTCAGTTAGTATCAAAACCGACGTATTCTATATACATATAAAATTTACGTTTGTGGCAAAGATAGAGTAATAAAACGTGTAAGTTATTTTTATAATAGAGCAGCTTTGATGTACGTCATATAATATCCAACACTATAGTAGAGAGACGAGCAAAATAATAAGATGATTTATAACCAGATTCTGACAGGCATCTCCACAATAATGGTGTGAAAATAAAGATAAAAATAAACAGCTAAAGATTGAAAAGTCGTAGAACTTACCGCGCACATATCAATAATACAAAAGATACAATAATATAAGTGGTCGCTAAATACAACCAAACGTCTAAAGACAATGGCTTTATAAATGAAAACATGTCAGGTTCTTCCGGTTCAGGTTTTATAATTAACAAGCTGATACCCAACGACATGAAAGGCGTTGAAAAATCAATTACTGCATTACGCTCCGATGTTATTGTGAGATCACATATTCCCAGTTCAGCATTCTATAAACAAACTATGGTAATTAATAACTAAAACAAACTGTAATGATTATAATAATTTATTATTATATCGTATACTCAAGAATACATAAATGTGTTGGTCTCTATGTGAAAGTCGATTTTAACACTAAATAGCGACTATCAGATATTCAACAATTAATTTTATTAATTCCTATAATACTTTTTAGTATTGTACACGTTATAATTGAAGGTTCAAATTACTATTGAGATAATGTATACATTAAAATACAGCATTCACCTTTCTTTCCGTTTAACTTTACTTTAAAATACTATAGATATCTACTAGGGCAGAAAAATAAAATATGTAAATAATATAAATTACGTGTTCTAAAAGTTCCCCAATCAGTCCATCCCATTTTTTGGTCCCAGGAACGGTCTGTCCGTAGTTATCACCATTAACTCTATAAAATTCATATTGATATCTTTCATTTCTTTCTTTTTCTATATATTCAAAAATTGCCTGTATCAAATCGACTGCATAACCTTCATAGGTTGTTGTTCCATTTTTGTTGACATATATATCAAAGTAAGGTTTTCCTTTTATGGCTGCTATCTAAGATATCATAAAAGGTGGCAAATTTATAATTAAGGTAAATGTATACAATCAAATTAATAAAGAAATCTTATAAGCTAAGCTTAAATATTCAAAAGGTTGTAATAAGTTTCAAAATTAATAAAGAAATTATCAATTAA
Source organism: Podotricha telesiphe (assembly GCA_038994665.1). Lineage (NCBI taxonomy): Eukaryota > Metazoa > Arthropoda > Insecta > Lepidoptera > Nymphalidae > Podotricha > Podotricha telesiphe. The sequence continues at coordinate 2,672,495 of JAOYRR010000241.1, forward strand.
TAAAGAATGAAAAATTAATAAAGAAAAAAAATTGATAAAAAAATCTTATAAGCTAAGCTTAAACATTCGAAAGGTTGTAATAAGTTTCAAAATATTTAGAAAAGACTGTTACAAAAATACATCAGCCAGTTTTGCCACTCAAAATCAAAGTTCTATGTTTCTCACTTTGAAAATTACGGACTTTCATATTAACTTCGACGCCCTATTTCACTCACTTAGGGCTCGAATTTTCATAAAATTAAGTCTATGACCATGTACATATTATTCTCTATCGAATGGTTAAAGTCTCATCACGATATGTTCAGTAGTATTGTACAACGTGACTGGCGTACCCAAAAGAAACTACTACTACTTTGCTTATATATATATATATATATATATATATATATATATATATATATACGTATATAGGTTAAAAAACTTACCCGTATTAAAGATTTAGCTGTACGAGCGAGAGATCGCTCAGTGACTACTTTTTCATCCAATATAGTATCGGTCTTGGAATTCCAGTAACCGACGTTAATGAACTGACTTTCATAACTCAACTTTGAGTAATAAAGTATAAAGTTTTTCCTTTTTCCATATTCATCAAACGAGATGTTGCCCGTAAAACCGGAGTATTCTGTCTGTAACACGAAAAGAAACTATATTACGGTTGTTATTTTAGGTAACGTAATTACACGAGGTTCATTCACATTTCAAAAGCTCCTGAGTAAATATACCTGTATATATATATATAATACGTCTTGTAGACGTTTTTTATCAATTTATATAAGATGATGTGATATTTCGGAAAACGGAGATTCGGCTATGTCCCTTAATCTCTCAAAACGAAAGAATTATATAAAATACATACTTCATATTATGTTATAAAAACGTTATATGTTATAAATAGGCAGTTGTCTTTGTAATACGGAAATAATTATGTATTTACAAACAGTTTCATACAATTTCAATTATTTTATTATTTCTATAAATATTATGATAGTTGGATCCCTAACTATTTATTATTATTGTGTATATTTTATATACAAATAAACGGATATACGAGAGAAGTAAGTCTAATGGCATAGCTTATTTTACGTATTGAGTAGCAATAACCAATGAAAATATATAAGGGCTTCTATTGTGAGCTATCAAGTTACATTACAGGCGGTTCATTATACAAAATCTATGTAGTTATAGGCTATTTCGATATATTAGAGTAAATTTTCTTTTATATTCATACGTTTATGATGATTACATTCCACACATAGCCGAACTCCCAACTCTGAAAGTCGTACAGCTGAAACTTAAATGATTTGGAACTAAATGTTCATACATATTCAATTGCTTATCGATTTTAACGCTAGTAACTTCTCTAGCGTGTTTAATTTATATCATACAAGTACATAAACGAAACCGGAAACACCAGAAATTCAAACATCACTTCTTCGAATAAATCACCTACTTTTACAATATCGTACATGTTAGTATATATCGTATAGAATATTGATAATTATTCACCTGCAAAATCGCTTCTCGTAGCTGGCTTCCCATCTCCCAAGGCTCATAGCTGGTTTCCTGATTATTTGAATGTATAAGACATAGCTGTGGTGGATCTGGCAATCGTTTCTGAGGCCATCCAGTGCTATCAATATCCAAACTCGATATAGCTTTTTCTAAGTGACTTAAAGAGTCTGCAGCTAATGCTGTCTCAAGCTGCAACGTATTTTTTTACTTAAAAATATAAGTATAGCTTAAGTATTAAGTGATCGTGCTTTCATCATCCTAGAGCAGTAAGTAACTGTGAAAACACGACGGTTGTGTTGTGGCGGTTATTCAATGTAAAATTTTCATTTTTTTTGTGACAGGTGAAAAATATTTAGGGGACCCCTGCATTTTTGACGATATATCTTCCAGATATGCAAAGCGACTACGCCCAAATCTACTGGTAGGTGATAAGGACACCACAATGAATTGGTATTTACCGGACCTATGATATGTACTTGTGCACTGATCATCATAAACATTTATATTCATCACATGTTTTCACGTAAAAGACAATAATATTACAACAATTTAGTTCATTTAACGTGCAACTATTATATTATACTCAACATATTATATTCAACATTTAATGACAATAAATGCTATCGATAGAAATTTAAGCGCTTTAGCTTATAGTCTGTTATTTAATAATATATGTTGGTCGAATGTATATTTACGACGAAAATGAGATAGTTAAATATTACTTATACCCGTATACTGTAATTTCCTACATCCATATTTATGTCTTTCCAGCCAATATCATCTGGTTTAGTCATATGAAGTGTTGAAACATTCGCCATCAAATCAGGAATCTCATTTAAGTCAATTATATAAGCGTCAAGGTTGGTCAATATAAAACTCTGGAAGAAAACAAAACACACACAAACTATTTACTAATGATTTTAGCATTTTTTTTGTGTTAATCGCACACTTAGGAAATTGAAAAACATATTTTAGAAAAACCTAGAAAAATTTGAACGAATGGCTTAGCGGTCAGGGCGGCTGGAGGCGCGGATTCGAATCCCGCTGCGTTCAAATTTTTATACGTTTTCCTAAAATATGTATTTACTGATGTATAATTCTAACATTGACACAAATTTCATGTAATTTTCAAAATAAGTGAAGATATAGTCAGAATATGAGTCATATTACTCCGTTCTCGACTGTCAATGCTTTACTTTTAGATAATTTCAATTATGGGCCATTTATTATGTACCTGTATACAATTTGAGTAAAAATATTAATTTTAATAAAGTTTTACGAATGCTCTATTGCTGAATTAAAACAATATGTCATGTACACCTCATATCTAGCCGCCGCAAGGGTATATATAACAAGATGGTTAGTCAAAGCGAAATTTCTTGTATTTATATTATTTAATATAAATTAAAACAAGCTTATATTCTAAATAATCATAAAACTAATTTTTGAAGAAAAAAATCATATATATGTCAATTTCATTTTGACATATCATAAATGGAATATAAAAGTGTCTTTGGGATGGGCCAAAAATCGTGTGTGATGTGGAGTAAGGATATCGATATCCTTGATGAGATACAATTTTCTTTTTGCTATAATAAATACGATTTCAGTAATGACTATGAAAATTACAGTATTTGATGGGATATTTTGTAAAGTTAAACTATAATCTTTTATAGTTTCAGTATTAGACGTTTTTAGAAAATCTGAAACTTGAATAGTACATTCATTAGGAAAACCAATATCTCTATATAAAATTTCATTACTATTGGTTCCGTGGTTTGGCCGCGCTGACGTCGCAGACAAACAGACAAGGTTACTTTCACATTTATTAGTATAGATATATTGATGTAAAGCTTTACTTACTTGATATTGAGTTGAATTATCAACTTCAACAATTTCTTTCATATATTTATGTATATTTCGTACATCACAGTCCATAACATGATGACTCATGTGAGCTACCTTAAATACATATTTAAAAGTTTCACGATTATCACCCAATGGGTCCAATTGTTTGTATAATATCTGATCGTGTTTATATGGCCATGAATTTATAACTTCCTGAAGACGAATAAAACCTGAAGCCAAGTGAAAACATTAACATAACATTTGCCAACTTAATTACTGTTCCTATTATTGTTAAAGTAATTTAACTTACTTCCGTCATCTTCATAGAGAAAAGTGAATTTTTCCCATTGATAATTTTTAATAAGAGTCGCGTAAGCTTTAGATACAAGCTCTGGTGGTGGATGGTAGGAGAATGTGTATAAGTCTCTTTCTATCGTCGCTGGTAATTCCCATCCTAATAATAAATGAGGTGTCTTCAACAAAAGAAACATGTATTACTATTTGTTGTATTAAAGCAATTCAAATCAAAATATTCTATAGACAAATAGGCTATTACAAGCACTTTCGAATCGTAAATTATCATAAAATGTCAGTATTGTCAGTCCTAGCGGCAGCTACCACCGACCCGGAAGGCAGTTCTGCTGAGAAAAGCCGGCGAAAAACTCACAGCTGCTCTTTTTTAAATATAGTTTTACAATAACTTCATATCTATCATTAGCCTCCCGGGTGAGCATCAACACCATTTAATTCCACACATTATTCCTTGAGAATAACATACTTTCTTTAATAATATATTTTTAATCTTGATGTAAAATTGTTCAAGTAGAAAAGCAAGTCTGAAATTATTGCTGAAATTTTATTATACATACATATACCAAGTTAGGTAACTCATTTATTCACCTTTTGTAGGCGATATCGAGTAATCATCTTATTTTTACTTCTTGTATTTATATACCGTGTCTATCACTGCTTTTTTAAATAATCGTGTATATTTTTACACCGCGAACCCGGGCCTCTTGAAAACCGTTCAAGCGCTCTGACTGCTAAGCCATGCGTTCTACATCCAGCTACGTTGAAATTCTTACTCGCTTATTACAACTTATATTTGTAGTTAGCATCTCTGTAGAGAGATTTTTACAAATTTCTGCTACGCAAAGATTATTCTACGAACAATCGTCTGGCAAGATAGAATGCTATTTATTAAATATATATTTTGTTAACATTTTTTAAAGTGTTATTTAGAAACCGACATATTTAGAAACCGTACAAAAATGCTGCGTTCAAATTTTTATACGTTTTCTAAATATACCTTTTTCAATTTCCTTAGAGTGAGAATAACACTTTAAAAAATGTTAACAAAACAAAATATATATATTATTATGCAACCGTAAGGATACCCGTCTTATTAAAAACTTCTCGCAAAGAATCGCGAGCTCCTATGCTGACAATAGCCCACACTGCTCTTTTTTGAATTCTGAATATTGTTGCAATATCTGCAACATTGTCCCAGGGCAGTATTTTATAGGATTTGATACTATGAAAGTCACTAAAATAACCAAGTTTGGCAGTATTAACGCCTGTAAGCTGTCTAACTTTTCTAACTAAGTACGCTGCAGAGCTTAGTTTACTTGCAAGCTGAGACAGGTGGGTGGGTGCCCCATTCAATTTTCGAATCCAGAGTAATTTATTTAGACTTAAGACTAGCTTTTGTCTCTTCACTTTGGGCATAGTAAATTCTATAAATGTAGTCTAATTCGCGTTCAATACCAAGTTGGTGACAGATAAACAGTGAAGTATTTGCGACAGTGCACTATTTACGTCGTCATAATTATCTTTATTACGATTTACTTTAAAGAGTAAAGAAGTGTCATCAACAAACAACACAATATCGCATAAGCTCTGAGCATAAAGTGGGAGCTCGTCTAGTGAGATACATTGTTAAATGAGAAAGGCCCTAAAATCAATCTTTGTGGCACACCCATTATTTATAGAAACATGCTGAATGTAAGGTACGAAGCAATGAGCGTTATCGTGACTCCATAGAGATTAAGCTTAAGCAATGGTGTGGTGTGGTCCACGCAGTCAAAAGCCTTAGATGAATGACAAAAAACTGCGATTGCTCTCTTTGATCTCTTCCAAGCATTATAGATGTACTTTAGAAGCGCAACGCCCTGTATCTGTAGTATATCTGCCTCTAGTAAACCATTCTGCACATTATGAAAAAAATATTATTAGAAAAATAATTAGATAGCTAATTAAGAATAGTTTTTTCGAAAATTTTACTCAGTAATGGCAATATAGATACAAGTCTATTACTACTTTGCAGTTTTTTATAAGCTCAGGGTAAATATCTTTGTCAACATATTTATTAAATATCATAGCTAACTGAGGTTTGATGTGTGATATAATAGGCTCAGTAGTTTAACAGATGTACCCCATAAATCATCAGTCTTTTTTACACGAAGAGTTTAGATTTCCCAGTTGTACTAGTTATATCCCGCTACACATTTTATTTTCAGAATTTCAAATTATATTTCTTAAATATACAGCTATTGCTTGGATGCAAACTTTTTTAAATATCTTGGATATAATACTGACACGCTTCAAGAAGCTTGGATCACGATTCCACTGCCTCCTACCATATAATTCGTGTAATTTGTTTCTACTACGGTATACCTCAATAAATCGTATTTAAAGAATTTTGTGAAACGTTTTTAGTTTAAATGTTGCATTATATTATTAGTCCGATTTGTATTATCTATGCAAGTGTCTATTTTAGATATTTTCCTCTGAACATTATCAATAAATATATTTAATCTACTGGCCTAAATGTGACTTTATAGCCAGACACTAATAACTACAATCCACAATTTTTCCAAATCCAAATTATTTGAAATAAATTTATCTTCGACGTCACAGTGACAAACATCAAGCAAGAGCAAGCAACTTGTATAGACAACGATCTATACAAGTTGCTGAACTATTTGTGATTCTGAGGTTCGCAAAAAATTATCATTAAATTAAATCATTTCTATACATTTAAAAAACTAATACTTTGGGTGTTGTTCAGCAATATATGAACATTAAAATCACCGCAAATAATTATATATTTGCTACTTTTACAGAGTTTTCTTAGAGCACCCTCCATTTTGTTTCAAAATTACCTAATGGAAGTCGGTACACGCACATTATAATATACTGTTGAAACTCAACACAGGACAATTCAAATAATACGTTCGACAGAGAGAGCCACTATGTCCTGGCGTGACTTACACACTATGTCCTTCCTCGTTAATATTTGGGGGCCACCGCGGGTGGCATTTTCTCTAACGAACGAACTTAATGCTTTATAATTTTCTATATTGACAGTATTTAAAAATGTAGTCACCCAGTGCTTTGAAATGCAAATTAAGGTACATTAAATTTTTCTAGAAACAATTCCAGTTCTAATTCCTTCGCACCTAAGCCCTGAATGTTTTACATAGTTAGTCCTAATAATTATAATAGTCTATTATAATAAATATATGTTTTAATAAAAGAAATTATTATTGTACCTGAAGTCGGTTGCACAATAAGCAAGTAATGTCACATATGCCATTAGTTGGCCTCGCATCGACCAGTGAGACTATACCCTTATTGTTAGATGTTTGTTTACACACTGAAAAATAATATATAACAGAATATAAAAATCATAAAAAGTTACATATATCCATTAAGGAAAAAAATATTTACTCTCAAGGGCAGTAGAATAACTATCAACAACTTTCGAATGAAATACTCTTCCATGGTATGGTTTTGTAGAGCTAGATTTCATCTTATTTTCAAAAGCTTTTTCCGTTGCAGGCAAAGAGTTTGCATTAAATAAACCACCTGAAAACATCATAAATTGGGAAAAAAAAAATAATTAATAACTTACTTGGCGTAAATTTAAACAAAAACAAATATTTATGACATACCTATAGGTAGTCGTGCGCTTAAAGTAGCTTCTGATTCAGACCATGTTAATATAAAAATGAGAAAAAACACTCTTAACACAAACATGGTGATAGCCTTACACTAAGATCGAGATGCAATCACAAATTCCATTTTTGTTTAGACGAGCAAGCGGCATGGAAGCCATCACACTACCGTCTGATGTATTTTTGGAAAACAGTTTTAGGTCACATCGGCCGAAAACGCCGACATGCGATAGAATCGTCATTATTGTCGCCTGATTCACGAATCAACGTCGCAAGCAGGATATGAACACGTTCCAAACGCGCAAGTTTATTAGTGCTTACTATGTATAAATTGATTTGTTTGCCATCTTAACGTGTGATTAAACTGAATAAAGTGAATTTTATACTTATCGCTTACTAAATCGCTAAAAAGAATATTAGAACAACGGGTTCATGAAAGTGTTGAGGCTGTGTAAGCGATTTAAGCGCACTTACGGAATGTATTGATTTAAGAATGTGGAAACTTGTAATATTTATATGTTTATTGGCGACAACAAATTCACAAGTTCTGGTTACGGAGACTGAAGAAATTGTTTATCAAATAGGTAAAATTCTGTCATTAATAATATAATTCCATAGAAAGTGTCATAGTTTAAAATTTTTACATAAAATTTTATAATTTTTAGATTTAGGAATATTTTTATTATTTTAGCGGGTATTTTCGATAGCAATGCTTATACTCAACGGCTTGCATTTAAGGACAGTATGCGCGTTGCCAAATTAGGGGAAGCAGAACTACATGCTGGAGTAGAAGAAGGCACAGGTAGATGGTTTGTTTTGTGTGTGTTTAATAAATAAATATAAAAATAAACTTTAACAACTATTACAAAATTGACTGCTCATGCAAATCTTGCAGCTGTAAGAGATTGGCGTCTGGAACCAGTTATCCTACAACCTAAAAAATCAGATAGTTATTCTATCTTACAGAACTGTAAGTAAAACAAATTACTATGAAAAGGTGTATTGCTTATATAAAAATTAAATAAATATTTTTATTTTAGTGTGTTCAGACAGTGAAATGCGCCCGATTGCCGTATTTGGTCCTCAAAACGACATGACAGATGGTATAGTCAGAGATCAGTGCACTATAGCCGAAATACCACACATTCAAGCTACGTGGAGACCACTAGATACTGAACTAGAACTAAATCAGCAAGAGGAAGTCGCTGAAAATGAAACTTTCTTATATAAAAAGATTTCAATAAATTTCTTCCCGCCTGCTGAAGAGATTTTACAGGTGTATGCAATGTTATTAAAGTACTACAAATGGGAAAACTTTGCGGTTCTTTACGAAGATGATTCTGGTGAATATTTTTAGCAACTTTGATCGTATAAATTACTTATTTATCGATGAATATTTTATTTTGCTAGATAAAAGCAAAGATACATTTAAAGTTAAACTAAGCTATGTTTGAGGAAAATCTATGAACATTTTTTTATAAACAAATACTTATAAGGTTTTATATAATCTAATAGATCGTGGCGCAGTGACTCAGCGTTTGACTGCAAACGCGACGGATTGTGGGTTCGGTCCCCACTCGGTGGAACGGCGATATTTAAATTACTTTAATTTCTTCACTCTGAAAACGCACTGTCCCAAATTCGGGCAGTAAGTGGAGTGTCTTGACACTAGGTTATCTTTGACTATCCGAGAAAAAGCGTGAAGGTTCCTTTACTTACTATGATTATATTGAAAATAAATGTATTGTACGCAGCATTGGTTTCTATTACGCATCATTATAAATGGCTTATGATAACTAACTTGATTGAAATACATGAAAACAAAAGAATTTTAGTTTGATTGGTAATAATTACTTTAATTTTAGGACTTGTTCGAGTTCAAAAAATATTAGCTGAGTTCACCGAGCAACATCCAATAACAGTGAGAAAATTAGATCCCGATGCCGACAACCACGAGGTAAGTTTTAATAACTGTAACAGAATTCGATATCTTAAGGGGAAAAAGAAAGTATCTATCTTTTTTCTTTTACCGTTCTTGAAAAAATTCTAAGCTTACTAACATATTCAATACTAACATTAATTTTAACCATTTAATTTTAATTCTTTAAATGTATTTTAACAAATTTAATAATAAGGTGTTTTATTAACATTTTCAAGAACATTCTCATATATCTTCCGTGTACAGACAGCAGCCAGTTACATTTTTGTATAGATAGATTTTAAATGACTGAGATTCGATACTTCTTTTTATGGATCTCTTTATTTATTAACTATTTAGCATAATATGTTACACAGAAGGCTATGAAAGCAGCAGTACTCGTACTCGTACTACCTCAGCTTAAATTATATGAACACATGCAAATAACTTAAAGAGCTTTTCGGATTCATAATGTATTGAAATTCACGAGGGAATTTCTTACGTGGAATTCTTAATTACTTAAGAACGCGTCGCTATTAAAGACTTAACAATGATGGATCTTGACTTACAAATAATGTTTTTAGTTTTATTTGCTAATAAATCAAACTCTTAACATTATACACTGGATGCGTTGGTATTAATCCCATACTTTACTATTAGCCAACTCCAAAAATTAAAAAAAAAAGATTAAAATTTGTGAATAAATTCTAATGTAACACGCACACACACACCAATTATTATTGGGGGTATTTATTAATGGAATAGAACCCAAAACAATGTTCTATATCTATCATAACAATCTCAGAAAAGGCTTAACCATTTGTGATGCAGTAGGAACGCAGGCATGTGCAAAAACTAAATAGTTATAGTCTTGTAGTCGACGTTGCGAGCGGGTCGCTAGTGTAATATATATTTTGAATAAATGAAAAAGCTAAGAAGTTGGGTTCCGCCACTCAACACGCAATGTCTTGATTTCGGACGGAAAGTGAAGAACGGAGTATCTTGCCGCTAGGTTATCTCTGAATACCCTGATATGTGCCAAACAGCGGTGAAGCTGGTTTGTTTTATATTTTCAATACACAATATCATAGTCTTTTTTTATTAAGTCACCATTATATTTTTTAATAAAGCAATGTATTAAATAGTCATCATTGCTAATATTTTATTAAAGTAATGTGTAGTCATAGCGTTGCTTAATTTTTCCTTTCATATAATCATAACATGTTTGTTCACAGGTTTTTAAAGATCTTAGCGAATTTAAGGAGTATCGCATAATTTTAGACTGTCATGTTGACCGCATACTTAAATATTTAGATGAAGCTCGCAATGTTAATATGGTCAATTATTATCAGGTATTAATACTTATAGTTGATATGATTATTTTACTTATGAAAAGACTGTAATTATATGTCTGATAGCGTCTGATTATATACGCGGTGGTTGTGGATTCGATTCTCACTCGGGGGATATTTTGTGGGACTCGGACATATTAAAATTATCTTAATTTCTCCGCTCTGGTGACAACACAAAGCGCGGTATATAAGTAATAAGTTCCGCCAATCAACACGCAATATCCCGGATTCGGGTGGATAAGGGACAACGAAGTATCATGACACCAAATTCTCTCTGCCTACTGCTATACGGATGGTAAAAAGCTTGCTAAAAAGTAACTTTAAAATACAATTAAAATCAGTCTGTGTGGCTCTAATTGTGACTCTCCACAGTTGTAATAAGACAAAACTCTGTGTTGGGTCCAGCAACCCAACACGCAATGTTCCCAAAAATTGGGCAAAAAGTGAAGGTAGTGTACTCTCTATTTCTATTAATATACTGATAAAGACTAGATTTTCCTATCATGCTATAAATTAAAAAAGGAAAACAAAACTTATGAAGCAAAATAACTGAAATATCTTTAATGTTACAATGTGCAATAGAAATTGGGTTATTTGTCTTCCCGTTTTTATATTCCACAACTCCAAGTTAGGCAGAGAACTCTATTGTTAGTTTATGGATGGTTTATTATTAGTGGCGGAATACAAAGCCGCGGTATTGTGTTTTGAAATCAAAGACACATTTGTTTGATAAAATAAAATGTTCCCCTCGTAACATTTGAACTCATAAACGTCGCGTACAATTAACCATTTCAACTGCACCACAACGTCCCGCATCATACGCATTTCTTACATGTGTGTCTATAAACAGCAGTCATAGATAAATAGATTATACATGCAAAAGGATCTAAATAGGAAATTTATTTTCTTCTTTTACATGTTTATATGTTTATTCTACACATTGAAATTATTTTGTAGCACTATGTCTTAATTAATATGGATGCTTCAACTATTACTAATGACTTACTACGGTTTGAATCAAACATGACGTGGCTAAGTTTAACAAATTTCGAAAAACTGAACGACTCGAAACACTTTTTAGTGCCAAGGGTTGGATGGTGGATTAATGAAAATGGGCCTATTCTAGAAAATACGCGGCCTCCTGTCACAGATATGAAGGTGAAAATATATTAATTGAATACGAATGATAATATTGAAAATATATACCTACGGAACGACTTCCTGTACTAAAAAAATTGAAACTTTGTTTTTCTTTAAGTTCATCAAACTTTGTAACGTGTTACATTTGTTGTTTATTATATTTTAGTTGGAAGCTCTCATGATGAATGATATAGCAAATCATGTTCTTAAAGCACTTCAGAAGCTCGAAGCAACAGGTGACATAGAAAAACCAAATGACAACTTATGTGAATCTAGGGATACTCCCTGGCCGTACGGCGGTATGCTGCAGAATAAAATATTAAATGTAAGCTATATGTATATCTATTACTTACAGTAAATGTTTTTACGTTCATGGCACAACGGAAATTTGGTCTACTATTGACCCTTTTAATACAATGTTCCCACTTAATCTATATAACAACAGTTCTTACAGTAATTGTATTTTTTTATACTTTCCTGGTCTATAAAATTAGGTACCTAAGATATAACTGAGAATTGAAAATTAACGATTAACTGAAGTTCATTTTTCATGGCTCTACTTTGATTCAATGTACTTGAATTTTACATTTTATATAAAGAAGAAACAATTTTATATAAGATATGACTACTCTTAAATGTACGACTAGTTTGAAACATTATAAAATAATACTTAATACTTTCATATTAGACTCGAACCACAGGTGTGACGGGCAACATTGAATTCAATGAAAGGGGAGAAAGAGTTAATTATACTTTACATGTCAATGAAATATTTGTTAAGAGAAGACGTACTCTTGGTAAGTGGAATTCTACAAGCAACGGTCAAATTATTGAAGAAAAATCAATATCAGATCTGGATAATCAAAAAAACAGTAAACATTTCATTGTAAGTATATATATTTAATCCAGAAGTTCTGGTAAACTTAACACATATAATATTTCAGTTTTGAAGCAATGTTTGTGCCTTTTTATAGATTATTTCCAGAAAAGCTAAACCATATTTCTCTGACAAAATGAAATGTCCAGAAAACGACCCGAAATGCGTAGAAGAAGATGCTGATGAAAAGTATGAAGGGTTTTCTGTTGACCTGGTCAAGAATATATTTAAAATTTTACGAAAGAATAAATTCAACTACACATATGAATTCAGGTATAAAGAAGATGAATATGGAAAATATGATCCCGAGAAGAAAAAATGGAATGGATTAATCGGCGAGCTATTGGATAAAGTAGTTGCACTGTAACTTTCTTATTGAAATAAATATTGAAACATGATACTCATAATTATGCTTATGATTACAGAAAGCGGATTTAGCAGTTTGTGATTTAACGATTACAGAAGTAAGGAAAAAGGTTGTGGACTTCTCTGTGCCTTTTATGTCGCTAGGGATCAGTATATTATATACTAAAGAAAAACGTATTCCGCCAGGACAATTTTCTTTCCTAAATCCTTACGAATTTGAAGTGTGGATGCATACAGCAACAGCGTACTGTGTTGTATCCATAGTGCTATTTCTTTGCTCAAGGTTAATCAGAAAGTCTGAAATCATACGATTTAATATATCGGCATTAGTTTACTATCTATATAAATGATTATTATACTTTTTTATCAGAATATCGCCGGCTGACTGGGAAAATCCACAGCCATGTGATAGGGACCCTGAAGAATTGGAAAATATTTGGAATTTCAAAAACTGCGCATGGCTTACAATGGGCTCTATTATGACGCAAGGATGTGACATATTGCCTAAGTAATATACATTTATACGTTTTAGTTAGTTCTTATTTGTAGATAAAATTGTAAAAAACATTAATGTATCATAATATTAAAGTTTCTACCAATCACTTTTCAAATAGACAAAAAGTTTTAAATATATTTTTTGCAGAAACGTATATGTAGTTATGTGACTATCTACTTTAAATTTAGTATAATAATTATGATATTTATTTTATAAATTTCAAACTTCATATGTTTTAGAGCTATTGGCTCTCGCTGGGTTTGCAGCATGTGGTGGTTCTTCGCTATGATCGTTTGTCAAACGTATATTGCTCAACTGTCAGCGTCAATGACGTCAGCATTAGGGGACTTACCAATAAATAATGTTGAAGAGCTAGGAAAACAGACAAAGGTTTTATATGGCGCTATCAAAGGTGGATCGACTCTGGATTTTTTTAAGGTCGTATCATATTTTTATTTTACTGTATACATATACTCGTAATATATTTTATTAGTTAAGCAATTTGAGCATTGTAGAAGAATGTGCGAAAAAAAATACTTTAGATATCTTTCAAACGCAATACATAGATATTTAGAGGTAGTCTCGATCACGGTATGTAAGAAATATTGCCTTACCGAGTTGAGGGTGAGTCATTCCAAAGACACATGAATATACGATATTCAGTCCATGCGCTAGAGATATATACGAGTATGTATATATACTTTAGTGTATATTTCCTTTTTTTTTATAGTATATATTTCCTTTTTTTTTACTTTACTATAACGAATTTACGTTGTATTTTACCTATAGACCAATATATTTTCAATAGATCGAATAAAATATCTAGCATCAAGTAGGGAATAAAAAGAGCAACACATAACTTCTTTTTTTTAATTAGTGCCATAAAAAGTTTTGACATAACTATAATCTACCTACAAAACTAAAGAATACCAAAGTAAATAATCTCATATACAAAATACAAAAAATAAAAAATGTCGTACTATTTGAAGAAGTATAATAATCGCCGTAGTATTTAATTGTGCTCTCAACGTCTGTCTCACTTCTTCTTTTAAAAATAAGAAAATTAACTATCACCTAACTACAACCATTTTATTTTAAAAAATATTTTTATTGCTTAATATGCTTAATTTGAAAATAAAATGTCGAAACAATAATTAATGTCATAGTGTAAACAGCTCCAATTATCTTCTTAACTTTACTTTTTTGTTATAGAATTCAAAAGATAAAATATATCAACGAATTTATGACAATATGATGGCAAATCCAGTAGTATTAGTCAACAATAACGATGAAGGTGAAAAGAGAGTGCTTACTGCGAAAGGGAAATATGCCTTTTTCATGGAATCCAGCACAATAGAATATAAATTGAAAAGAAAATGTGACCTTAAAAAAGTCGGCGAGGAGTTGGATTCTAAAGATTATGGGATTGCTATGCCAGCTAGTAAATGTCATATTACAATTGTTTGTCTATAATTTTTATTTCATGCTTACTCCCGTCAGATAAAACTTAGCGTCGGAAACTCCGTTCTTCACTTCCCACTTGATATTGAGACAATTCATTTTGACTGGCGAAATCTAGCGCCGCACTTTATCTCATCAAAAAATAAAAATAGTTCAAAATATAAGTCTGTCCACAAGTGGGAATCGATCAATCACTTTTACAGTCAGACGCTGCACCACTACGCCACGATGGCTTCTAGTTTAACTTTAATACCACATGTATGCTATATACGACACCTAATTTGGTTTGTATACAACAGAAAATATATATATGTAACAGAAAATATTTTGTATAGTGTACTACTACAAGAAAGAATAATACATTTACAATAATATACAAATGTAATATTTTTTTAAGAAAACTATTTTATTTTATTTCTTATTAAGTACATATTTAAATCCAAAATTAAGTTTAAAGTGATGTTTCTGTTAAATTAATATGGAAATTTCACCGTTTTCTACTTTACTTTACTGTTATTTTAACTATATTACTCTCATTTACAGACTCTCCATTTCGAAAACATATAAACAGAGCTATTTTAGAATTAAAAGAACTTACCATATTGGATGAAATCAAAAAGAAATGGTGGGAGGAAAAATACAATGCACTTAAATGCGAAGTTTGTTCTTTTTATATTAATTTAGTATATAGTCATCGTATCATAAGGATATAAATTGGACATTACATATTTTTTTAATATATTTTTTCTATTATAAGTTTTCTAAACATGTTCTGCACAACATGTTTAGAAAACTTATAATAATTTAAACGCAGCGTGATTCGAACCCGCGCCTCTTGGAAACCATCTAAGCGCTCTGACCGCTAAGCCACACGCATTCAACGCAACGCTCAAACTTTAATACGTTTTATGAAAATGTTTTTGAAGTTCCTAAATGTGTGAATTTGAAACATGTAAAGTAGATTCTGTAAACTATCACCTAATATTTTTAAATAAAAATATAGCGAAGAGCAAAGTGACGCATCACTATATTCTCTTTTGCATACGATTTATTTTTTATAAATGAAATATTGAAAGCTACTTTTAAAACAATCGTTAATTGTTATTCTATGTGTATTAATATTCTAATTATATCTCTACAGAGATGTCAACAACAAAAGAAATTGTAACAAGCATATAAGAATTTCGAATTAGCTGGATATAGAACGTATGACTTAGCGGTCCGAGCGCTTCCAAGAGGCGCAGGTTAGCCTCCTGTTACAAATTAAAAAAAAAATATTTTCTAAAAATTACTTTGATATTATATTGTTATTTTATGTTCAAATAACAAGATCGTAATGTTTTCAGGGAGAAAAAGATAAAAACGATGCAGAAGGCGATTTAGAAATGCAAAATTTAATGGGCGCTTTCATAGTACTCATAGTTGGTCTTGTGTTCTGTTTATTTATTACAGCAGCAGAATTCTTCAACGAAGTTCGAAACATCGTTGTTAGAGAACAGGTACATAAAAGTCTCGTATCATAAACTCTAACAAGTTATTTACAGAGTAACTTTAAACTACATACCTATTTTAAAAGATAAATACACTCAACATAAATATTGTAACAATGTATATATTTTGCAGCTTTATGCTTTTTTCCGTGTAGCAGAGAAAACCTAGTGTTATAACACACAGTTATATATTTCACTTCACTTGTGTCTTACCGGAGTCGAGAAATTAAAATAGTTAAATATATGTATTCCCGCAAGTGTAACTCGAACTCATAACCAATAGCGTTTACAGTGAGATGCAGTCTCGCTGTGTGAGTGGCCTCCATAAAAAGAACATACATATATAAGAAATTATGATTTTATCTATTCAGTACATTTCCCGTTAAGTAGACTTTATCATAATTAGTTAAATGTTACCTATTATATGTAATATGAACATTTTCTTTCGTATTTTAATTTCAAATTTAAATTTAATGTATGACTATTTAAGCCTATTATTGATATACTTGTTAATGATATCATAAATATTTATTTTCAGGTGACCCATAAGGAAGTGATTATAAAAGAATTGAAGTCGTCGTTAAGCTTTTTCCAATTACAAAAACCGGTGTTGAGAAATCCTAGTCGCGCTCCGTCGTTAGCATCATCGAATAATGAAAAAATAATAAACCAAGTCACCGAAAACTTTCTGGATTTCGAGAAAGAAGATAAATGATAGTGCTTTGAAACTTCTTTGAATAATATTTTTTTATTTAAGTTGATCTTTAATTATAGTGTAAATTTTATTTTAAAATATCATTAAATATTACTAAATACGTACGAGTGTGTACCAAAATATTTTGTATTTTTTTTATTTAAGTTGTACATTTAAATTTTATTTTATTTAAATTTAATAACATTTTCTTATATTCCTAAAAATATTCCCATATATGGGAGAGACTATAGAAGACGAAGATAAATCACATGTCTTTATTTAAGTCCATGTATAAATATTGCGTTAATTGCCATTGATTTTTAACACCATTTTCATCGAGTATGGCCGAAGAATCATATGTACATTACAAAAATATAAATATTTTCCAAATTACATTTTAACCCAACATGCTGCATTTCCTCAAGCATGTACCAATAACTTAAAGATAACTGCATATAAACCTCTATACATAATAACTTAATAAGTCTCTCCATATGATATGATAAAGAGTTTTAACAATGACGTTCAATCAATTTTAATTTTTATTATTTACTGATAACAAAATTAATATCAGCAATTACTTTCTTAATCTTCGATGACATTTACCACAATTTGATTTAAAATTATTGATTGCGTTGCACAATGACAAATAATGATGTTTTAAAATTATTTTCAGTGTTTTTCGAATAAAGATTTTTAAAAAATATAATATGTTTGATGCCATCGTGCCGTAGTGTGACAGCGTCTGTCTGTCGCAACTCATCACGCAATGTCTAAACCTGATAAAATAATTATCACTCTTTACTCTTCTCTAAAAGGCGAAGGAGGCAGAGAATACCATAATATAAAAATATTAATATTATAAATAATATAATTATACCGAATGGTATTGAGCCCAGGATCATCACATTTAGTTATAGACATCCCAATGTCGAAATCTTTCAATATTATAATGTTGGCCCTATATTAAGGATATTTAAAAAAAAATTTAATTATATTTACTCTGTATTTGGTTTAGTTTCAATTACTGCAATAAAAACATATACCACTAAATCAAATAAGGAGTACTTAAGTCATCAGAAACAATTAAATAATTTGCGACGTCCGGGGGATTTCACGTAGTGCCTAGGTCGCGTGCTCCTCAATATCGAATAAACAATGGGAAATGTGGGAACCGTCGGAAGCCGCATATTCATTACTCGTGGGAACACAATGACATATATCACAGACGAATATATTACTGCAGTATACATCGAAGATTTTTATCAGAGTTTACGTTTCAATGAAAAAAGTAATGAGTAATGTACTGTGGGCGGATTTAGTGGATCGATTGGTTATTGTACAGTATCCTGCGCAACTGGCATTTGCGGCGAAGGAATGCCGAAAGTGCTCAGTGGCGCGGGAGCCACCATTAGAGATGGCTGTTTCGTTATACGCAGTGGCTTTCCTCGCCGCTACTGCACTAGGCGCATCTATTGCACGTAAGTTTTCCTGTTTGGCACAGCACAATAAGGCATTAAATAATTCTAGACTAGTATTGAAATCACATTTAAAAAATATCTGGTATACAAAATGTATTATTTTTAAGGCTTTTAAAATATTATTGTTCTTTAATAAAAAATATGTTTAAAGTCAAAAATATGAAAATGCAAAGACTACAATTTTTTTTTTAATATTATCTATTTTGTATTAGTATTATTATGTAATCGTGGTATTTTTTGCCTGTATTACGTACTTCATTTTTGAAATTATGAATACATTAATACTTGAGTGCATTAGATTTTTATAATTAACGAACGTCAATTCGAAAAATATCTACATGTACAATTTTCCTAGAGTTGCATCTAACATCAATAAGTAAATTTTCCTTATTCATTAACCATGACAGTGAATCTTTGTTTTTAGTTTTAGCCAACTACCTAGTACCTACTGTACATGTTATTAGAGAGCAATAATCGGTAATTACATTATTTCTCAGACTGTCTAATACAAAAACAATTTAACTTGAAATTTTTTGTGATATAAAATTATATTTTAAGGAAACACTATATTAGTCATATTTTTTAACTTCCTGAATCTGAGAATAGTACAACAATTATCGATAGTTTGTCATTCATTGTAGATATATAATTGACACATAAGAATTAAATAGATGTTTTGATCAATTTGGATAGCGAAATTTAATAACTTAAATAAAAATTTAAAAAGTATCAGTATTTGATAAGTATAAGCATTCTTAAATACATTGCATTTAAAGTTTTCAGAAAAATACATTTTATCATTTTAAAAACATTTTACATATATGATATAAGTTGCAAAAAAGTTACCTTGAATGACAGCCAAAATAAAAATGAACAAAGCATTCTATAGGTAAGTAATTAATAGCTTTCTTATTATTACTTTCCATGAAACGTACACGTGTAAGGTTTAATAGGAAAAGGTTTTATTATTAACAATATAAAGAAATATTTTTTTAAAGTGTATTCACACACTAAAAAAGATTTTTATTTAAACTAAGCGAATTTCCAAATTTATTTATCAATGTTTTAACTGATTCAAACAAAACGCATTCCTAAAAGTAAATAATATAATACAAATTAAAATTATCATAAAATACCTGCAAATAATTATTCAATTAAGTGCAAGAACCGCTAACCTACTTTAGAAGTCGTGACCGCTCTTGACCACTGGCTGGCGTGGGGATAGCCAGAACAAACGATGTATGTTACTGTTTCCGATTTAAATTTCGAAAAATATCCTATCAATATTGTTTATATTTTGTAAATTGTTTCGTGCAAGGTTGATAAGGAATATCTGGTGATAAAGGAACTCCAATAAACTCAACGACTCAACTTAACTCGACTAAGGAAAAACATCCCCTTTCCTTCCTGGAAAAAATCTTACTTTGAAGGATACTTTAATGATCATTTATCACTTTTGTTTAAAAGATTTATTTTTGACACAAAAAAACATTTATTTTTATTTTTTATCATACAACCCTATTAATCTGATAACCTTCAAATGATTTAAAAGGATTTCAAAACGACCCTATAACATGTTATATTACACAATTTCAGCCTTAAACCATAAAAAGGTTTACAAACACTAAGCCCAAGCGAAATAAAATATAGCACACACCAACATTTGAGAAAATTCACTTAATGAGCGAGTCATATTCATAATTTGTCCTAAATCCTTTGACAAACTGACCCCTTTTAGAGCATACCAAATGACATATTTAATCCTTTTATCATATATACATTTTTACACATATATTTAGGTCACACATATGCTTAGTGCTATTATTGAGTTCCTACAACTTACGCAACAGTCAGCCCGCAAAGGAGTCGCACGCGCTTAGACTACCGTTACAGAGTTATGTCATTATAATTATGTAATTTGGACTTCAATGACAGTGAAACTGGTACACATTACGTCTTCGTTTTCCTTCAGAAAAGTCATTTAATCGCAATAACATACATTGTTCAAGACAAGACGAACCTGTGTTCAAAAATACGATTCTATGAGTATAGTAGATGGAACTTACAAGTTCTATAATCTGCGACCATCGCTAACTTATTTAAATTGAATATAAATTTATTGTGTGCCGATTAAATAAAAAACAGTTTTAATTATATAAAACCATAAATATTTTAATTCATTACAATTCTTTAGAATTAAAATATTTATAGTACTTATATTATAATTACAAAAATTCTTACTCTAATAACTCAAATAAAGCAATAAAAGCGGTATATATTAGTATTTTTTCTTTATTTCTAAATATTGTAATGATATACATAATATTCTTTTCCACTATCATTTTCAGTGTCATTCATGTCATACCCATACCGGACACCCTCTTCGGACACGGATATAAAAATAAGCAGAATCATGCGACATTTAATAAGTGTATGTACGTAGCTAAGGCTCGATAACTACAGTCATAAACAATCATATATTAAAATATTTCTTCTCATACAATCTTATTAGTAAACGAGGCGTTGAGTTACGCCGCTTAATATGTATCATGTAAATTTCGGTTGGAAAGCGGCGAATGGAGAGTATTGACGCTAGATTTTTCTAGAGGAACTCGGCCGCCTAACGTGCTATGCAACAAAAATCTGAAATAAATCTTATTATGTTTTAATATATTATTGTTGTTGACTGAACAATTGGTGTGGTAATCTTCAATAATTTGTAGTAAAGGTGGGTGTAAACTGCACCTAGGCAGGTTATACTGCAAAAAGGCACATATCATCTTGTTTCGTTTATCATACGCAGCTAGTACTTCTATATATGCTTAGCCTTGACACCTATTTAAAATACTAAAGCAAATCTATTAGTAAAGATGATAGATTTAGATATTTTGTTTTATTTAATTAGAATTTCAAATTTGAATATATTTTTAATTTGTAGATAGAAACCTTAACATCAAATAAAACTAATGTGATTGACATTGTATATACTTAAAAATATATATATTTCAGCTAACAATCAAGTGCTGGAGAAAGCGGCATGTGGAAGGGTATGGGTGACTATACATTCTCGTGATATTCGCATTCCTGGTAGACCAAATTTATTAGATGCTATAGAACTTAATTGGGATTTCAGCACCTGTTCCAATATTCCTAGACAGGTTTGTGCATATTCATTAAAGCTCTGTAACAGAATTTCTTGCCCTTTAATATGCTAAATAAGTTATAACTTTCTTAGTAGAGTAATTGCTAGAAGTATTATCCCTAAGTAGCTTCCTGAAAAAAACTTCCTGTAACCATCAGTTTCATCTCTACTTAATATTTAAAATTACATCTCTACGCAAAAAGTTAGTAATAAAGAAAATAATTAATGCTAATGACAACAAAATTACATTTCATTCACACACTTTCTAAATTGATTAACATCAATTTAATATAAATAATAAAAGTCTTAATCCTATGTAAGTGTAATAAATCTTTAGCTAAAACAATTTAATCAAACCAAAAGTATGGGTGGGTATAGTAGTAAAAAATAAGTATTCGATTTCCTCATATAACAGCTTACAGAAATGCCTCTAAGAAATAGACTGACCATTTTATATAACCGTACCATTATTCATTGGGCACATACATATGTTAAAAAATCAGTAGGCGACCTTCTTCATTTATACATAGAAATAAACATTATGAAAATTGAGCTAGCTCAGAAAATAAAAATTTGTACGAAATTGCCAGTGTTTGAGAACGGGTTTTCTTCTCAGTTTAAAAAAAACAAAGTTTTGAATTAGCAATTTCAAAATTATATATATATATATATAGCAATATACGTTCGGTCAACTGACAATCGCCACCATAGTCATTGAAAATAATTACGAGTATGCCACACGGAAGTACACGCATAGTGCTCGTAACGATGCGTTTTATGAAGCAATTCACTGGATAACGCTACCTATTGTTTGATGATTGATGTAACATTTCCTAAATAAGACTGTTAACGTTATACAATTAATTTAAATTTAGCGCTCATTGAATGATGCACATAAGTTGTATAAATTATTTCTTCATATAGAGTGACAAGATACTTTTTTTATTATTTTTTGTTGGAAACAGACATAGATTAAATATATACATAGATTAAATATATTATTTACGTGTCATCAAATCCTTGTTTAGTATTTTTATTAAGTTCTTTTACGTATTTCACGCTTTTGTGTTATATAAAATATTGTGTACAGATAGGTCTCTTCAGGGAAACGCCGCGCACATGGAATACTGCTCTGGTAGTATTTTCTATAGATTCGGTAGAGGGCTACGTTATAACCAACATATCTCTTGGAGAAAGCAATTTGCCGGCTGGCTGGCAAATAAGCACCGGTCTCAAAGGCCCCCATTGCCTTTGGCCGTGGGTCGGAGCGGGGGATAATCATATAGTGGCGTTCAACTGCCTGAAAATACAACCCTCGTGGATGGAAGATAACGCGTAAGTGTTCAATATCACCTTAAATTGAACTTTGGCGTTCTCTTTAAGGAGTATTTACTTATAATGAGATTCTTAGATATAAATCAATTTCCCTCTAGTAAGATTCCATTTCTATTAAGATTGTAACATGATATTTTTTTTTTATTTATATTAAACCTATACGATATACAACCACGAAAACATACGAAAAAAAAAATCTTCCATAATTTCGCTCTGTTCTCAGAACGATCATATAATAATTTTTGCACCATTATCTCATTTCTCACTTTAAGATGACTAATCTTTCTTTTGTAGTCGAGATCAATCGGATTAGTTTATGAAGTGTCTCGTTACTTTCCGGCCTACGTGTTTCCTTACAAGTATATTGCTCGATACTGCACGCAAAAATGTTGTAATTGTAAATGAATACTTCCGTATGAACGATATCGTTGCAATATCCAGTATAATGATGCTCTATTTTATTTACAATATTTTATCATTTAAATTAATACCATTGTATCTAGACAATACTTTTTAAGTTGTCAATTACGATATTAATATTGATTCACAAAAATCATAAAATGATTTGGTCCGTTATATATGTCCTGATAAGGATGGAAATAAAAACTTAAGCGTAAGAATGAGAGGCCATCGTGGCGCAGTATGACAGGCCTGTCTGTATAGGCACTGGTTGTGGGTTCGGTTTCCACTCGGGACAATGATTATATTTTAATTATTTTCGTTTCTCGGCTCTGGTGACAAGGCAGAGCGCGACGTTGAGTTCCACTACTCAACACGCAATGTCTCAGATTCGGACGGAAAGTAGGGGACGGAATTTTATGACATTAGGTTCTCTCTGCCTGCCCCGCTATGCTGTAAAAAGGTTAATTGTTCGAGATGTGTGAAAATAAAACTAAATTAAGTAAATTATAAATTCAAATAGTCGTCGGTACATTTAAAATTATACAAAGTAACATTTTTTTTTAACAGGAATACAATAAATAAACTTCGTATAGGCGAGCTGGCAATCCCTGGTGCACATAATGCCGGCGCATGGCGTTTTGACACGGAAATCAGCAACATTTCGCGCGACAATTTCATACTTTGCCAAGATCGGTCCATCTGGAGTCAATTGGTCCATGGAATTAGATATTTTGACTTTAGAATCGGCTATTACGACTTTTATCCCAGAGAAGAAGACAGGTATGGACAAAATTTATATATAGGATGTAAGATAAGCCGTTGTCTAGAAGCTAGATAAATGTAATGGGTAAGTACATCTGTCACGGGCAAGCTTAACGTCAGCATATTTTAAGACTTATATGAAAACTACTATACCATACTATAATTAATAGTCTTTTTGTTTATAAGTTATTAAAATTAAACCACATATATTATATTCTTTTATAAATATACAAAGCTGATGCCGTCTGATTATTTTTACATAATTTGGAAAGTCATTGTCACGAGTTATCACCTCTTACATCTACCTATATTACAGAGCCTTTAACGCGGTTGTCTCTGACTGGGACACTTATGTAAATCGCTATAAACGTAGTCAATGAATTTATTGAAAATGTACAAAACACTCATAAATTGATTTATACCTCTTTTGACATACATTAACCTTTATAATTGCACATAGCAATTATAAATTGTACCTACTGATTAGTATTAAGTAGCGATAATGAAATCAATGAAGCTGATAACAGTGGACTTTTAACTTTGCATGCCAAAAATTATGCTTCATTCTCCAAAGGCAGTAATTATAATAAAAAGTATGAAATTTTTAATTGAAATTATATGCTTATTATGGATAACACACATATTTATCATACTTTCACCCAAATTTAGAGAAACCCTTAGATATGGACTAAATAAATATAAAATACAATTTTCTCAGAATATACTTGGTAACTTACAAAGGTACAGACTAAAACAATAACATTATGCTGGTCGAATTCGCAGTTATTACATAGAATACAAATGCAAGTGTTACGAGAGGTGCGGTCGAGTGGTCACGCTTTGTTTGGTCGATTAGCCAATTAATTACATTGATTTTAAGTGATTGATTGATTGATTTGAGTGTTAAGTGTATTTGCATATTATTATATTGTTGTTTGTTTTGTTCTTATTTCGGGATATCTATGTCAGATCACAAAAATGATTTGTATTTTTAATAACTCATATATTAAAAAAAATATATATTGTACGTATTACACCATTAAGCTCGTCACTTTTCATACAAATAACCAAAAATAGTTCAAAAGTTGAATTAACTTTACTATAAGTAATTGTTTAGCATACAAGCACCAGGGAACAGTAAAATTTTAAATATAAAAAAAAAGATACACACAAATCCGAGCATGATTCGACTCAAAAATATATAAGTACATATGTATTTCCTAACTGCACAAAAATAGCATTGTATACTTAAAATAAGAAAGCATTCTTTATAAATCTATTATATCATAATCTCTTGTTAATTGTTTACTCCACCACGAGGCAATTGTTTTTTCTAACATTCGTGTTTTGAGTACTTAGTCATACCATAGATCTTCAGCTCTGATGAAGTCCGGAACGTTCGTCTTCTAACCAAGGTTGGATGGAACGAGCTTTATGGCCCGGCACCGAGTTTTGCTGAAAGGACCATTCTTGGTTATTGAACATGGTGTTGTTAAAGGGCTTAACTACCTTCTCAAGATGGTATCTTGATACACTTGTGCCGATGTTATGATACCTTTTTCACAAAAAATATGGCTCATCCTTCTCCTCTTTCGTGGCTCTCAATCATCACTCAATTAGGATAACGCCCACGTTGTACTCTGTTGACTAATTGGGAAAATTCTTTAGAGCCTTCAGTATAAATACGGTCCTTTTGTTTATTAAAATATTACTTACTTGTAAAAAAATTGACATCCGTAAACAAATTTTTTATGTGATCTCCCTTTGCCGCTTAAGTAATTGTTTTCGTTCTACCATATTCTGTTTTAAATTATCACTTTTAAAATGACCTTGTCGGCTGCAAGCACTAAGACATTTTTTAAAATACACGACATGGTTCTAGGTGGTATCTTCATCTCCCGAAGTAAAAACGTTTGCTTACGGACTGGATGACTTTATTTCACGTATAGAGGGTTTTAAAAATTGTATTTTGCACCATACCTACTTTATGTAATGCCATCACAGCGTTTCGGTTTTCTTTATCACCCCACTCCATTTTGACGTCACAAAATATTTTACAATATATTGGCGCGAAGGCTTGATTTTGTTTATATTTGTTATATTTATATAAATTTAAAATAGTATACGTTATGTTAGCATATCAAAGTATGTACAGGTGTCTCTCTGATTTTAGATATTGGCTTAATCATAACCTGATACGCGTACGGCCACTTGTGCCACTATTAAAGGAAATACGAGCTTTTCTGGATAGTACTAAAGAGGTATGGTGTTATTTGATTTTTGACAAAATAATTCAACAAAACAACTGAGTTTAGTATATAGTAAAGTTGAAAAATTCAAACGTAAATATGCAATGTATATATGACGTACAAAATTATAAGTACCTACGACAATGTATCTACATTTATTTGATTTAAAATATCACGTCAATTAAACTTGATAATAAGTATTATATATTTATAATTTATCAATATATTGTAATTTTTTTGTTATTTTCAGGTAATATTTTTAGATGCTCACCATTTTCCTTTGGGATTCTATCATCAAACTGGAGCTCCTATACAGGAAGTCCATAATGGCTTATTAAAATTAGTCGAACGTGAATTAGGCCCTCACATAGCGCCCGCTTCGCAATTTCACACCGGCCCCGGCACGAGGGGGCCAACGCTCCAAACACTGATTGACGCGGACAAGCGTCTCCTCTTTAGTTATGTAGACAATAATATTGTTATTGGTAAGTTATACTCGATTATCTGCTATCGCTTGAATTTAAGTTATTTTAAAAATGTCAGTTAGACTTCATATCAAAATATTAAACAACGTTATAAAATGTCAATTTTGTAAACGCAAATGCCATGCTAAATTCATCTATCGAATTATTAAAGAAACGAAAAAGGAGCTTTACGCTTATTTCCGGATAGCTGGGTACACAAAGAGAAGAATATAACATGATTTTAGAAGAAAAGCAAATGACAAAGACGATTAACAATATTTCATGGTGTATAATGTACAATTAAGAGTACTAATATTTCATTTATTGTCATGAAGCTTACGTGTTAATCGGTCAATGTAGTAAAAATAATCCAAACTGGTAATAATGTTTTTTAGTAATGGAGCGCTTTTGCATAATAACTTAAAGCATATAAATTTCTATCTATATTTGAAATAATAAACAAGAACAGAAAAGCCGTGAGTGTATGAATACTATATTTGTACGTGTACAGTATGATTTGTAGATGTTCAGGACTGCACTATCCTAGTGTAAATAATATTTTAGTCATAGCTTATTTAATCGACTTAAAACTTCTATAGAACAAAGTCAATTAAATTCAGTCGTTCTAAATGCTCCATTAATATTACAAAGAAGCTTTGTTTAGCTATAAACAAACGATAAAGTAATTATACGCTAACCTAGTATATTTTAGGAAGCGAGGAACTATACAAGAAATTTGCCATTACTTTGTGCGCCAAGCTTACAGCTACTTGTCTTTTTTTTTACCTTATATTTAGGTGCACTACAAAAATCATTTTTATATTTATCGTACAAGCCATTATCGAAAAAGTACAACTCTATTGTACTTTTTTAACAAAGTACCACTCTATTGTACTTTTTTAACAAATCCAAGAATATAAGCATTTTTCTGGATTTGTTGTAAAAATAAAGTTATATATAAAATAAAGACTATACCTATTTTTGAAGTTACGTTTGAATTACAATTAAAATTGTTACATTTAAGCCTCTTTTTTTAAGGTTTTTATTCACACACCTTCGAGCACGAGCTATATTTGTTATATTAATTTTTATTCATTTGGTAATTATATGGTCAGTAGTAGTAAATACAGATTATATATATACATTTTTCTAAATACAAACCACTAAACGTCGACAGGAATAGTTCACAGGATATATATAATAGCAATAGAGTTCAAAATAACTTTGTTCTCTTCGTTACTTTCATAAATGTGCTCTTTTAGTACTTAGTCACAGAAAGTCTGTATTATACACTAGACTTAACAGTTCATTCCTGGTTTTCAATGCTTAAAAAATTAAAAACTTATATACAGAGCTAATGGTCAACTGAAATTAATGGATATTTTAGTTATATAGCTTATATAGCTTATTTGTTTATGTCTCCAAGATGTCTAAATATTAATAGATAAAAATAGAGTAAAAATAAATAATCAGACTGATTGTATTTTCATTTTACAGGAAACAGATGGTTGTGGCCAATATTACCTCATCTTTGGGCCAACACAAACAGCCCTGACGAGCTTTTCCGATATTTAGACAGAATGATTGACATCTCTCCGTTACCATCATCACGTTCGCCTCTATTCTCCGCCATGGCTCAAACTACCCCTACTGTGTTAGATATTCTCTTCCTCCGTGGCTCCATACGAGAGAATGCCGAATCTGTTAATAGAAATGTTACAAGTCGTCTGGCAACTCGATGGCGTCATAATGCCAATATTGTATCTTCTGATTTCTTTCTTGGTAATGACGTTGTCGATGTATCGATATTACTAAGTGTGGAGAGATCTAATCGATTATGACAAAGCCGCCTCCGTAGTGGTGGGATCATCGTCAACAATTCACAGCCAGTCAAAAGCTGCGGCCGGCGTACCACTGGTCTTCTACTTACTGAACATCGCACTCGCTACAAAACGCTTCGACGCCTTACCTTACTTAATGAACTGGTTTAATTATTAAGTTTTATTAAACATAATAGGTTTCTAGATTTTATTGCCTTCCATTTTCATAATATTAAGGAAGACAAAAGTGAGATATTGTTAGATTTATTTTTTATATTTTATAAGTGTGAGCTAGTCCACTGTTAATTATTAAGAAAGTATCAAACTACCTATGCCAAAAATAAAATATATCAACAAATATGCGGCTCATTTTATTGAATTTGTCTTCCTTTTTGAGCTGTGAATTTTTTAAACATTTCAATTGCTATTTTTTACGGATATACACCAAATCGATTACTTACATGCTTAACAAAATACTTCGTCAGCTACTTTATTTTACTGTTAAATAAAAAAACATTGTTATAGCTTAACTTTTTACTTATATTATCTGTTACAATAAATAATATCTAAGTATTAATAATAATTGTACTTGCAAAAAAACGAGGTAGATTAACCGTGCAGTAATGCACAAACAGTCATAATTTTATCACGTATGTGGGGCCAACAAAGGCAGTAATTCTGCACGACTCATGCGTGATAGTGCGCGGGCGTCTAGGCCCATAGCAGCCGCAGCTCCGCGGACGTCAAGCCCGAAGCTCTCTAACAGTGCCGCCAAAGCAACTTCTTCTCCAGTGCGAGGATCACGCAAACGTGGGCACGATCCATTACATTGTGGCCAAGAGCAACGCTCAACAAGTCTCCTCGGAGCACATCTTGCTCGTTCCCGTCTACTTCCATTATTGAATCGTTTCTCCCAGCACGATATAGCTCGCGGTAACGAGACGCCTGACACATTAATAGCGAGCCATTCCGGCCGAGCAAGCGCGCCGTGAGCTATACATGCCGGAGCAAAAGTAGAACGCACGGATTTGAGACTTGTCCGAATAGCCGATCCTGTTTCGTGGACAGCGTCCCACTGAGCCCTTGTTCGCGGAGCACGAACTCCCTCTGCCGTCAACTGTGCAGAATCAAAAAGATATTGAAAAACAAACAGTGGCGTCCGTATGTGTGGATATAGGCGATATCCGAAATAACATAACCAGGGTTTATCGCGATATTCTCGGACACAAGACGTTGGTGGTGATCCTTGCCATAGCGAATGCCCTAACCTGGCGATGTTTTCCGCGGACGACGCGCGTCTGGCTCTCGGAGGTCTATCCAAGAACCACCCTGAATCTGCAATGGCTGCGACTCGTACGCCATGCGACCGTAAGTTCCGCCTAGCTGCGTCTGCATGTAGCATAACACCAGTGCCTCCTGCACTTGAACCAATGAGCAACAGTCGTCCACTAAGACCGAGCTGCAAGAGTTCATGAAGGACAAATCGTACGATGAGGCGTCCCGCAAACGCAAAGCTTGTATTGGAAGCTCGATATTCGCGTGTACCTGTCCACATGTCACTTGAACAGTAGGGCAACAAGACATGATTGGATGCGTGCCAAAGTGGATTTGCTTGTGGGTCAATGGAGAGCAATGCTGGGGCACGACGAGCTCTAGGCCACCGCGACGACGACATGAGCCCAGGCCTGCGACGCCACCGTGCGTTGCATGATGTTTTGTCCCAACAGTATCCACCACCTTCCAAGTATACCACCCAATGATGGCTGTTGATCCCACGTCGGAAATAATAACTGCAATATATTAAAACATCACATAAGAAATCATATTATTAGAGTTAGTGCAAATTGCTTTATTTATTTTTGTGAATAAAAAGTCACATGTTAATTAGCGCTGCAATTTTAATAAATTGAGCTTCTTGAGTAAAGCAAATGTAATTTACCCCGCAGGTGATCCGTCATTGCAAGTAAGTGAATTATTCGACAACCACACGAGCCTTAAGCTATCTGGAAAAGCTGCACTCTCACAGGCCGCTACAATCACCAGCTGAAAAAGAACATAAAACCTTTTATAACATATTATTAAATCCTAAATATAGAGAACTATAAAAAATTGAATAGTTTAAAATACTATAAACGTTATGATATTTGTAAAAAAAATTATTATGAAACTATCTTACATTAAAATTTTTACGGCTCCCTCAACAAAACTCATAAAATACTCGGCTATAAAAATTTTACTGATACAAATAACCAACAGTTATATTTCGCCCAACGCCGTGTGAGTATACTGAATGTCAGGATATGACAAACTATACAACTCATTCACAATGTATTTGTATATATATATCATTTACATTATTTTTATTTAAATAAATATAAAAAATATTTTCTTTTATTAACGTCCTTTTAATGGCTGAGGAATTGGAAGACTGTCAATAGCAGAAAACGAAACATATAGTCCAATTAAAATAAACTTCTCTTACGTATCATAAAGTATAGTGTTCGCCTAAAAATCTGGTTTACTTAAAAAAAAAAACAAAAACAATTTTTACCTACAGGTAAAAAAAATTGCATCATCATATATTGTATACAATACTATACCTAAATACAATAAAAAAGCACACATAAAAGATGTCATTTAGATAATCATTCCCATTTCTTCGAAAATTTGGATATAAACAAATATATTAACGTGATTATCTCCAGGAATAAAACTATTAGTTTTAATCTTTGTAACTACTGATCCATATCTGACTAATTATAACCATTAGGTGTACACAAAAGCTTACTTTTCTCGTTAAGCTGTTAAAACTGCGCTTATGAATTTCCTACTTTAAATTCCACTTTAGCTTTAGCTTTGTAAATTAAGTTGTGTACTTATAAACAAGTGTTTAAAAAACTGCTTGAATATCTTCTGAATTTGGTAATAACACAAAAGTCGTAACACATCACTTTTCTACCTTCCAACAGTTTAGAAATATTACACTTTGAATTCCCATAGTAGCCATCGTACGTTGTTTAAGTATTCCCCAGGTAAACCCACAACTACCATCATATAGTCGTGACTATACCACAATAGCGTCTCCGTAAGATATAATATCGTGAAAATGTGCGTATGTAGGTACTAATTACGCAAATTATTACCTACAACTTAATTTTAATTTTAGCCACATATCGATTACAGTCTAGCAAGCTAGACAAGCTATTAACAAGCTCTATATTGTATTTTTTGTATATATCGAATGGGACCTTCGACTTGGACATTCGATGCCGAATAATTATTTTGGAGATGTCCAAAGGATATTATTTTTTTTAGAAGCCCATAAGGGAGTGAAATAGGGGTTGGAAGTTTGTATAAGATATATTTTATATATCTATTATATGGTTATAAAAATTCTACCCTTAAAAACGTAATAGGATTTGAACTTTTATATGATAGTCAGTCATTTTTGACTTAACAGACATGAAACTTAGTTTGGGTTCATGATTCAAAGTTAGTACATACCTATTTTAGGTTTTGTAGAAATTCTGAATGTAAAGGTTGGAAGTTTGTATGGAAGTCCGTCAAGTTTGATGGTAGAGCCAAGTTACGTTATTTTTTGGCTAATGTTTGAAAATTGTATATATATATTTCAACGATTATAGAAATTCTACACCTAAGAGGGAGAATAGTTTATATTGTAGTTTCTGGAGTTAGAAACATGAAACTTGATTAAGTGTTTGAGGAAATTCTACATATATCTCCAACGTTTCTTTATTGCAATTGCTTTGGGCTTTTCATAATATATTGTTCTATGTACCCTGTTCGAGAGTGAGCCTTGCTAGTATAAAAGTCGAACCACGAATGTGACATACAAAGAGGTCGCAAGTTGACGTACCTAATATAAATAAATTAGGTAGGTATA
Organism: Podotricha telesiphe; assembly: GCA_038994665.1. NCBI lineage: Eukaryota > Metazoa > Arthropoda > Insecta > Lepidoptera > Nymphalidae > Podotricha > Podotricha telesiphe. Next base: position 2,705,167 of record JAOYRR010000241.1, read on the forward strand.
TTATTTTAAAACCTCTTTGAAAAAAATATAAACAATTTTTATACGCAAGCAAACCAGCAGGCAAAAGCTAGTTTATATATAATCGTAATATTAGACAATACATAAAATATATGTTATTAATTATATCATTCATAACTAAAAAAAGGGCAGCTCTTATTACAGTTTTTTAGTTCGCAAAAATTTATATAGTAATCTTAACATAAAACAAACATACATATGTCTGTGTACATATATGTAATATTGAATATCATAAGAAACCAACCTAGCATAAAAATGAGACCAAAAACTAATAATCTTTTAGTAGCAACAATATTGACAATCAAGGTAATAAATGTCTAAGACTTTAAATTATGTTTAATATGAAAATTATAATGTCACATAATGTAGGATTTAATTTATGCTTTATATATTTTATAAATTATTTCTTTTAGTCATTGAGTATTGTGTCGTGCTTCACTAATCAAGACATGCAATATAGAGTATAAACTGTTATTTACAGATATGATGCTGGCTATTATTTAGTGTGACGTGAGGTGTTTTAAATTGTGTACCTTCCCATAAGATTATCATCTTTGATAATTTTAACTATTACTAGCCTAAAGGCGAATACATTTGAAATAGACAGCTTTCTCGGGCTAGCAGATATATAGACTGTATTTGAACGTTCCTTGTTGGCTGGCGACCCACAATTTACATGTAACTACTAAATCGGAATGTAAAATTATTTGCATTTTCTACCAGTGTTGCAATGGTTACTCAATAATAATGTTAATTTAATAGTGCTCATAATTTACGTTTTCTATTAGCTCGGGTTGTACATTAGCCTGCCCGGTCTGATATATTTATTTAGATATTAAAAGTAGTTATTTTTGAAATAGAAAATAAAAATTCATAATAAAAAAACAGGTGTTCTTTTTGCCTATACTGCGAAATTCATATTTATGAAGCTGCTTTTTCAAATTAAAAACATTTGCTTGCTTAATAATACTCAATTTTATAATATATGTTTAGTTATAGTATTAATTTAATTCCTTTTATTTTTACATACATCTGACTTATTTTTATATAGTTACGTTTAGTTCGTTACCACAATTTAATCAGATCACAGAAATAAATATATTTAATTTAAGTTAAAAACAAGTTAAAGCTTAGTTCAAAGTTGAACACAATAACAACGGTTAACACGGTTTTGTCAAAACAATACACAGCGAAAACACTGCACTGCCGGAAGCAACAAAGATAATGATAATCGTAGTACAAATTAAATAAACACGACGTACACAAAGGGTCCATGTGAGCCAATAGGGGCGGCAGTATTGGCCACGGCTGGCATTCATCACTGACGGCTGGCGGGACAGCGCGGCGTGCGACCGCAGCAAGCACACCCCATACTGGCCACCGCTAGAACACCACTGGCAGTCGCCATGGAGCGTCGGCCGCGCGGCACTCACGCGCTCACGGTAGCGCTAGCACTCCCTGTTTACAAAATAAAGCCTATTTAGAGCGAGGGCGAAGGGCCGCCTCGTCGCGCGGCGTCCGATCGAATAAAGGTAGGAGGCGGGCGGCTCGTTTGTGAGACAGGGGCGGCGGGACCGGCTCCGGCGGCAAGATCAAAAGCGCCGCAGATCAAAGGGACCGCCGCGCGATCGGCATCCGTCATTATTATTATGCAAGCATTACAGAGCGCGCGTGACTCAGGCGAGTGGGCCACGCGAGTTGCGCGGGCGCCGCGCCGGCTCGCCCCTCCCCTCGCAACCCCAGTGCGCACCCCCCAGGGCCGCACCTGTCCGCTATCGACACTGCGCTCGAGATACTTGCGACTTGCCGCCCGCGCCCGCTTTTTTCACGCTTTGAATTCGCGCCTTTTCGCACAACGTTAATTACGCTATGTACACATGAGGTTAAATTATAATTTAATTTCATTTCATTTTAAACAACTGTCACATAACAATGTTGCAAAAAAGTAGGCGTTACAGGAATCGCAGAAGTCGATGTTTTCTAGGTAGTTTTGTTAGCATTTATCTACGAATAAAATCATTATACACGTTTGACAGAACATTTTACAATTATTTTAACGGTCTATATTTAAAGTATCTAAATGATTTCCTCTATATTTTATCATAATTACCGTCACAAAAAATGGTCAACCGTATGACCACGAATTTGCCTATATTAAGTCGTCTTTGACGGGAATCCCTCGACGAGTGGTGCCGAGTGCGTATAGCAAGACTTATCCGTAGATCAGATGGAGGAATGTAAGCACAGAGCTAAGTAGAATATAATTGGCAGGCGGCTCGGCAAGCGGTCAAAGCCTGTACCTGCCTGTAAAAATGCCATCATAAAGCAAAGCCGCCACAATGAGTCCTTTGACAGTTGGTACCCACCTTTATGATGCCGACTCTGATATACGACTCGGTCTCATTAAACTTATTTTATCGACTGCCGATACAGCATCTAGCTATTCGTATAATAAATCAGGGCATCTAAAAGAAACGCGCGCTACTACTCTCAAACAGAGCGGAAGAATGAACCGTTTAGATCATTCAAAATCTTTATGGCTCATTATTCAATCCTATTATGTCTTAGTCGGAACGGTCTTTTTAAAAGCCCTTTAATATAGAAGACTATTATACAGCATTTTCCATAACAATAAGCTTACTAAAGTTTTTTGTGCGCTCCTTTAATAGGGTCTTATTAATTTATTAGAGGCAGTAAACAGGATACTTTGAAATGAGTTACGGTACATGCTTGTGAGCGAACCCCATGACCATTACATATTGTAATGTTTGTTATCCTTGATAAAAATGTAACTAGAAAAATTTCTTTCAAATTAGAATATTATTAAAGAAATATTTATAAAAAAGTAATTTGTATATTTTAACATCTACAAGACATATTAATAATAAACAAATCTAATAAATATGCTAAAGCATTTTATTTATTCATGCAGTCTAAACTGGATTCCAGCAAGCTGTTTAATATGAAATCCTTACGAATAGAAGGCAATTAATGTAGAATCGATTGATAGTACTTTTAAAAACGGGCAATAATAGTAAGGTTTTTACACAGCTAGCTACCGACGCGGGCGCAGCTACTGCCCGCGTTTGGGCAAAAAATATAATCGTCATTCCCCATGACGCTTTGCGTACACTCGCGAACATCGCTGACATTGTCATTTGTAAGTATAAAAATTGTATATTTTTATTGCTATTATAAGTTAAATGCACAAACTACTTTGTTAAAGTTTCTTTTAAACCTGCATCAAAAAACTATAAGCAATAAAGTAAGTTTGCTGGAAATATAACAGTAAAGAAAACAGTGAAGTATACTTGATAATTGAAGTATACATTATAAGATTCAAACACATTATTCAAAAATAAATATAAAAAATATCTAGTAAGTTCTGAATAGGGAAAAACAAAATTATTTTTAGTATGAAATTTATAAATTATTAGGAAAAACTTATTTGCTCTTATTTGTTTTTATATTATTATATGTTTGTTTTTATGTTTGATATAATATATGTATATTTGTATCATATAGTTATAAATATTATATGATTAATACTATCTATTTTGTATCTTTCTTAAGTTAAAAGCATTTTTTTAATGTATTAATTTGGATGTAGGGAATTATATAAGTTCGGTTTTTTCTTGTATTAATATCATGCTGAGCAAGCCTATAATTGTGATGTACAATTGTAATAATCTTGTTTCTATGTCTATAATTTTATAAACACATGTCTATTGTATGTTACGTTGGGCTGCCTAATAAATAAATAAATAAATAAAAGTGTGGAATATACTTTTCAATATTAATTTATTAGATAAACATATAAGAACCATAAATTACAATTATAAATAAAAAACCTCAAGAACAAAATGTATAAATTTAAATGCAACATCAATTTCATTCCAATCTATTTCCACTGATTGGACCCGACTTCCACCGGTACCGGTAACCGGTGCCGAAAGTGGAGCACAGGACACGTGCGAGCGTGCGGCTAATTAGCTTAAAGCACTTTTGCCGGTGACAGTCTGCACGCCGTGAATAACTATCGGAAGCCAGTACGAGAGCCCCGTCTGTAGTGCGATTCCCGCTCAGCCTCCAGTTCGAATCACAATAAATCTGAGTCGATAAGTAGTGAGGCGGATTGTCGGCACGGCGCGATCAAAGGAAAGGGAGGCACATGAAAGGCGCCGCCGATGTTCGCTAAGATGTTTCATTTGATACCGCGTTTCCACCTCCGCCCGGCACGTCTAATTGCCTTTTGTTCTGTGACATTTTAATTAATTTCAATTTGAATTTCGAGTGACATGACATATGACAGTGGGATGACGAAGGTCGCCTCACCCATAAGCTTATTACATGACTGCAGAGAGCCCTAAACGAAGTATAAGACGAAATAGCTACAATATGTATATATTATTAAGCTAATATTATGTTAATTGTCAAGATTTGTAGACGTGCTAAAAATGTTACAATTAGAAAAATAGAAGCCTATTTTATCTATCTATTCATTAAATATATTAAAAATTATTTACGACATATTTTGAAAATCTTAAAATTAATAATAACATAAAAAGTTATATACTCAAATGATATCAATATATGATGACATTTTGTCTCGAACTTGCATCAAGCTGTGCTGTTGAACCTATTGACAGTGTAGTCTGTCCCTGCGAAATGTGACTCTGCATGACTGCTTCAGAAGGTGTCGTCTGTCGCAATTAATTATTATATTAATATATAAACAGACAGATCTAATCTAACTATCTAATCGAAAATAATAAAATCTGTAAATTGTACAATGGACACATACCAATAATCTAACATAGGTACACAGTCGGTAGCGGTTATTATCGCTTTATATGCATGAAGTAATAACACCGTACCTTTGAGAGCCCGTCACTCCGTCAGCTACCGACAGTGGCGTCGTGTAATTAATTTGCCATAAACGACGGCGACGCACGTTCGATTTTATTTATAAATTAGGTTTGTCTCGCTTTTTTTATCTGCATTCGTAGCGTTTTATTCAATTAAAACAATTTATATTCGTTAAAATGTAAATTTATATATAACTGGCTTGTTTATTTTGTCACAAAGTTTGGTATTGTTTTCTCTCTTATTTATACGAGTAAGTTTAGACTGTAAGTTATAACGTTAGAATTGTAAATATATATTACATGAACACAAAGTTTCTAGTGAATAGCTATTCTATATTTTCCAAACTAAAAGAATTTTTTATATATTTTATAGATTTAGTTATACAAACAACATTACCAGAACAGACACCATTATTTATCAATACATACAGTAACATATCTAGAACAAACTTAATTTTATTGTAAAATTATATTATGAGATAAATCTATCTCACTTACTTATATTATTATTAAATAGATTTAGACAATTCACAAAACCGTAATAGATATCTACATATTCCGTTTTCCATGTGACGATTTAATTTCATGTAGCCACCAAACCTTTACGACAACATTATACGAATATGATTAGATTCAACCAATCCCCAAAGTAAAAGAAAATCTCAATTTGCTACATTTATATTATATAATATAATGAATCATAAAAATGTAATAAAAATACCAATGAGACTCATCAGAGACAACTTAGACAATCAGAGCCAACCTAGTGTCAAGACACTCCGTTCTCCACTTTCTACCTTAAATTGAGACGTGTTGAGAGTTGGAATTCAACGCCCCACTTTGTCTTAGGTACCAGAGAAGAAAAGTTTAAATATTGAAAATATAAGCATTCCTTCGAGTGGGCATGGAACCCACAACCGCGTTTACAGTCATACGCTGCCCCACTATGCCACGATGGCCTGAGTGAAATAAAACTATTTTAAAGTAATTTATAATTAATAATTTTTTGCACTTGTATACAGACGGAGAATTAATAATGTACGACACAAAGTTGACTCTTCCATTTGTATAAATAACGCCTAATTATACTTCACATAGTCACTACTCACGTCTCTTTTAAAAACAATTTAAGAAAACGTTGCTTAGATATTTACGAAGCTGTGTTGTAATTATTTATAATTATCACGTCAATAATAACTACTGTTAGTAACGTCAACTAGAATTTACCTAATTGCTTAATATCCTGCATATACTTTATATAGACAAAATATATTCAGTGTCTATGTTTATACAATTCCATGTTTACTTTAAGAATATATACTTTACTTTAAGAATAAGTAGTGTTTAAAGATAACATGGGACACAAATACCTTTTCTCCTTGCTTTAAAGTATTCACGCTGCTATTAAATGGGGGAACCAACCATTGCATTAAACTTAACTAGGTTGGAACAAATATTTTATGTTCAATACAAATATTCCACACGTACCTAGTCAAGCCAATTCAATCCGAAACATTCACGTGACGCTCACGGCTCACACGACCCCATTTCTTTCCTTATCGTTATGGTTATTTCTTTCTTTTACCATAAACGCTTCTGACTCATCCCGTCTACATTAAGTCGTTCATACTATTTAATTTTAATATGTTTATATCCCAAATTTGATATTGGTAATGTCACACACGTCTCAAACGCGTAGATATTTATGTACGTAATGGCTTACGTGGTTAAGTTAGTAAATATATATATAATTATAATTAGCTGAAACAAAAAGAAACAGACAGACAGACAAATAATAGTTTTTTTAAATATATTTGAAATCTCGATATAAACTTTTATACGATAAAAAGTCTCTCATTTATTTATTTACGAACTGAAAAATCGATTTTTGAGCGCTGACATTGCAAACGGTGGCTAAAAACCATACATATGATTCATCAAAAATTTAAATAATATATTACGAAAATATATTATATCGAAATGTATAAAAAAGCCGGCAATACATGTTCTCCATCCAAATTATACAGTAATCATTTCTTTCTGTAAATAATTTAAAAATATTCCTTTATTTACGAAAGCTAAATTCTCGTGATCATTATTAATCTTTATATAATTACGATCTTCCTTATATCAGAAAGGTATTTAAGTAAACTTGGACATTTAATGTAGATGTAATGTTAACTTGTCCTTTGCTATTTTTCATTATTGAGTATTTTAAAATTTTCTACAGATTTAAAATGACACACAACCCAAAAATTCTTGCAGGGAAATGGCTGGCAGCGCCCCACGCCCCGTGTTAATATAATTCGATAGAAATTATAAAATGGAGAAGTTTTTTATTTAATCCCGACGAAAATATGAAATAGCTAGAGTCGTGTAGTTAACGAAAAAAATATAACACGCAAAGCAGGAAGTACCTAATAGCGCCACAATGGCCTTTTGACGTATTGTTATAGGTAAAATATGGTTATTATTTTTTTAAATATAGTGTATAGCTACTCTTCTAAATATTGTAGTCGATGCAGACGAAAACGCGCATAGAAACCAGTTTCTTATAAACATACAGTGCATTTGAATGTAATTGAGATTGCGTTTATCTGATCGTAAACGACACGAGCTTGCACCTACATATTATAAGAATAGCGTCATTTATTTGCAATTCAAATTTACATACATAATATGCGTCCCTCGCCTTGAAATACAGTTATATAACTTCACATAACGTAAACGTTCTTCATTCATATTAAAACTAAAACATCCAGAATTTCCAGTAATATATTAATTATTATATATAATTATTATTTTGTGACCAACAGACCTTCACAACAAACGTAAAAAAATACTGTTTCTATGTTTTACACTTCTTTCACGCATCTCCTGCATAATTTAGATTGCAAGATGGGAGCCCAAATGTCTCGCTTAGTCTAATAAGAACGGGAATAATAAAATAATAATATAATCGAACCCACAACCGTCGCTTGTAGTCATTTATTTTTTATTATTTATCTTTTACCGTCGCCTGTAGTCTCACTATGGCATTAATATATGTAGTTTATGTTATTTAAAAACAGTTATAATTTATTGTTATATAGAAATACAGAAATTAAACTCATTTGCATTTTAAACGGCTTTATTTATGAACAAATATACAGTTGCAAGGTAGGTATAATATATCGAAACTGAAAAGATAACATATGTATATGAATATATAAAATAAATTATTACAAACTCATTTAACTAAGCCGATCTTAACTAGTAAAATACAGGTAGCATTTCTCATTTACCATATAAAATACAAACAATTTACAGATATATTGTTATGTACATTAAATATTGCTGTAAAAATTTTAGGCAAAATTCTACTGAATAAAGAAAAAGCTATTTAATATTTGAGTTGACGAAGTTTTTTTTAATAGATACTGCAAACAATGATCAACAAACAGTAACATACTGTACTGTTAAAATTATGTGAAAGGTGTATAATACAAAAAAATATCATATATTGTACATATATATATAAAAGTGTAATATATATTATTTGATTTAAGGCACGTTACTTTATCACAGTATATATCAACTACAAAACAAGTTAGATTGTATAACTCCTTATACAATCTCACAAAGCACACTAATTTCACACCTATGTCTATGTATAATCACACATTTTTACGCCTACAATATAATAGTTTACATACAGTATTGCTGCTTATATATATTAATCTCTTTAAACACTATTTATTTAGGCAGATGTTTAAAAAAAGTCAAACTGACATACTGACTACACTTAAAAAAAAGAACCATTGACACAAAATAGTACAATAAGGTATACGATTATAGTTTCGACAAATCGATATGCTATAATCGTTATAATCTCTTCCATAAACAATTTGAGATTTTTATGTACACAAAATTAATTACTAAATAAATTATGCAAGACTTTATGAATCGAGATTCGCAAACGATACAACATAATATGTAGAAACAAGTTTTTCTTAAAATCCGCTTCTCTCAGTCTCTAAATAGCCAAAAGTTTCATATAAATAAATTAAAACATCTGTTCGAATACTAAATATTATGTTAAATTTTACTGCTTCAGACAGCTTACGGTTTAATTATTTTAATCGTTCTCGATTTTAAAAAAATGCCACAAACGTACATTAAAATGTAACTGTCATTGCCTATTTTATACCAGTTACCTTTTAATTGAACTCTCTGAGTGCGGCATAAGTAATCCATTACAGAATTCACATTTTACATGCTTATTTGTTATATTAAAAACCTAGATCAATGACACTACAAATAGGGTACTTAACAATAAGCGAGGTTAATCAGCACTCATATTTTTACGCCGTATTATATATTTATAATAGAACCGAATGTTTGTACGCACGTTTCTAATTTACATAAATTTGGCTTGATGTGTAGAATTGGTTCAACCTAACGAGAAAAATTGTTTACTTGGCATTTTTTGTCTTTGCTTCTTGAGGAACTCTCGTGCCTGTTTGTCGCCTTGTCTAGATTCTATAGCTTTTATTGCGTCGCCATCTGAAAATAACGAATTAAATATATGTAATGAATATTAAATTTTACCAGCGACCCGCTCGTCGCTTCGCCTGCACTACACTACACGACTAAACAATTGCATTTGTTCGAACGCCTGCGTTCTCACTTAAATCACAAACTTTGCTTAAATTATAATTTAAATGGTTGTACTTTTTTTATTTATAAATTGATTGTAATAAAAAAACACTAAACACTAAATGTTAAAAGAAATTTACCAAAATGCATTTGTCAAAACTGCATTAAAAACGGTATTTATCGGCTGCATTAAAGCCGTTTCTGAGTATAGCGTGCACAAACGCACAGACAAACAGAAAAAAAAACGAAAAACATTGTTTTTGGTCCTATTATATTGATAAATAAATGCCCCCAATATTTTTTTTTATTTTTCATATATTTTCCATGTCCAGACATCGCTGTCTGTCAGTTACATTTTTATTATATGTATAAATGTACAAATGATATCACACACTAAATGAACAAATTTATTGTTTTTTTCAGCTTCACGTTTTTTTTTCTCGTCTCGTCTCTCTCCCTCTCTCGAGTAGTCACAGCGAACAGAGAGGAGAAATGAAAATAATTGATATACAATCATTCCCCCGAGTCGGAATCGAACCCAAAACTATCGAGTATACAATCAGACTCTGTCTTACTGCGCTAAGATGCATAAAAACGATTTTACTAAACATCATTTGAAAAGAGAATGTTTTTAATTTTTGTAAATGAAAACTTGAAATATATTTTTTTAAATTAATCTAAATGTATAATAGTACAAATATTACGCTCTTTTTCTTGACGTTGATATTATTCCATTTTTTAAAAAAGAGTTATTAAAAACCACATAATACCGTTCACAATTTAATTTATACAGTTTGTATCTTGTAAAAAAATCAGTCACAGTCGAGTTGGCAGAGTCGCAAAATGCCTCCCTGTATAAACGCAAAGGTCGTGGATTCGATTCGCACTCGAGGCGTTTTCATTTGCATGACTTGCAAGTCAAGAAAAAAAGCATCTTATATATATTAGCTGACTCAGAAAGCTGACGAAGTGTTGCTGTGGTAAGCTCGATATAGGAGCGGGAGTGTCTGGTACTTCGCTAAAGTGTAGATACGCTTCACCCACGAACGTATTGCTGACACTAAACATATCCTTGTCCTTAATGACTAAATGTATTAAGCCGTCTTGAACTTTCCGCTGCTCGTGTGTTAGTTGTCTATGGAATATATTTTTTATATAGTTAGCCAACAATAAAACCAATATTCGTATACAACTGATTGGGAACATTTTGTTTATATTCATGTCTTATATTAAGAAAAAAAAACAAGCATTTTATATATTTTCATAAAGTCCAATGATTCAAAGCCTAAGGTGATATGTGTTGTGTTATATTTTCTAAATTTAAATATCATTTTGAACTAATTTATCAATATTTATTAAGTTAAACAAAGTCGTGCATAATTTTTATAGAAATCTTTTTACTCACATAATAAACATTTCGTCGTATAATGGGAAGAGATTTTTGCTATGTGTTTGCGTTTTTGGCTTCTCTACGTTCGCGAATGAATCTTCTGGGAGCAGACCCACACGTACATACGAATCACACAATCCTACAAAAAAATATAACAAACTAATAACAAAATAAGTAAGTAAAATATAAGTTTTATGGACAATTTAGTGATTTTATAATGGTATAGTACTCGTAAAATAAAACTTACGAGTTTGTTACCTATGAAACTAAATCACACTTTCATAAATAATGCGAGGTAAACTATAATTTGCCTTATAATCATGTACTCACCATTAGAGTCCGTTGGTGATAAATTCCTAGCATTCATAACTTCAATTTTCAGATTATCCTCAATGAATTGTGCTCTAACTGTCAACAATCCCATTTTAGGTTCCGGAATAGCTTGCTGCTCTTGCCATCTTTCCAAATGATACTGATGTATTAGTTCCCTTGTCTCCATGCCGTGCAATTTCAATAAATATTCCACTCTTTTTAATGTGTCCGATGTATATATATCTTTATTATCTTGTCTAAAGGAACGTACCATTATTTTAAGACATTCGTGTAGATTGGAAAAGAAAGATGGCGGTCGACGTTTCTGTAAACCAATTAGAGTTTAATGTTATTAATTATTATTTAAATATTCCGATAAATTTCAAATTCCCATCACCACATTTATCACATACCACCACCATGATCATATGTTAGTTATATAAATAGATAAAAAATATAGAGTACAATTGTTATGATTTGTAAGAAGCATAAGTTAAATAGAATATTATAAATATATCATTTTATTAAGCTAATAGTTTTTATATTTTTACACATAGTTTTATTAAGTTTTTATAATATATCTGAAATAATATTTACTCGATATATTACTTATATAATGACTAAAATTGTATTTCAACTACCTAAATCGATTCCACTCAAAATATAATGAACATTGCAGCCCTAAGTATAAATCAACTACCTATTTATACAACGGATATGACCAATATATCGTGCACAAGCAGAAGACGTACTATTTAGAAAATGTTTGACATTAACCCATGCATTCATGGTAAATCAGGCATAACTCAAGGAGGACTCGGGACCGAACGGACAAAACACACACTTTGACTAGTAAAAACAACCTTGAAAATTCATATTTTCAAGAATTTAACATACATACAAACATATATATATATATATAATTGTAGCTTTTTCTTATGAAATATTAAACATAATCCGTTATAAAAATATCTTATTATTGAAGGCACTCAAAGCATCTTTTTAGCCATTCCAAGCGCGTATTTATAGTTAAAATTTAAATATAATAATTGTAACATGTGATATAAGTCGCTAATTTACGTAGAGAGCAAGAAAATGAACAAATGCAAGGCTTATAAATAGTTTCAACAAAATGCTATGTAACAAGACAAGGGACAAGAGGACACACATTATACAAAATGACTTAATTATACGGACTATAAGAAGATATTAGAAACTTTTGATTGAATATAAATGAAGGTAAACATAGATAAAGGTCATATGTCGCAAAATTTGAATTTCAAGTATATTGAGTATCAAATGATGGTTCAAAATTGCAAAAAGCTGTTTCATATTTTTATAATAGGAATGAATTATTTAGTTTATAATGTATATTAGTACTTAATTGTAAAAAAAATATAGCATTTTTTAAATTAAATAAGTAAGCTAATAGCAAAAGGACATAAAAGATCAAGATTGTAATTGTTTAAAAAGTAGCTTCACGCTTTTCTTTGCATAGTGTTGTAGTCAGAGAGCCTCTAATGTCGAGACACTCAGATCTCCATTTTCCACCCGAAATCGCGATATTGTGTGTTGAGTGGCGGAACTCAACGCCGCGCTTTGTCTCGGGTACCAGAGCGGATAAATTAAAATATTTTAAATATAATTCCCTATAGTGGGAATCGAACCCACAACCAATGCTGTTTACCGTCAAACGCTGTACTACGATGGCCTTTAATGGTGTAAAATAACCAAAAACACAAAAACACTTTTCACTTAATCACAATTCGTTAATCATCTTCACCCATACATCTTACTATTTTTTTACAATTAAATTCGTATATGCATATTTTAGATGTATATAAATATGCATAAGTTTTAAGTTTTCAATATCTTCTTTATTTAAACTTGCAATATTCTACAACTATTTGCACAATAACTCGGTACACGTTAACAGAATGCTTTATATTCATATTCATAATTTACCGCATCTAAGTTGGCGGCGACGGGTTTGGTCAAACGTCTTGGGTCGATATATCGGGTTATTTTTGCCTTTCGGTGCTATTGAAAAATTACACTCAAATCAAATATAAAAATAAAAGAAAACAAAAACATAAACTTAAATAAATAGACGAATGTGCGGTCTATTAAGTTGCGTGCGAGACAAGTACTTTTATTTACCCGATATACAAAGTTTGGGGATACTTTGTTTTTGCCAAAATATCTACGCCTAAGCAAGCGGATACGGCTAGCGAGTTTTTCTTTCTATAAATTAAATTATTATGTTAGTAAACAATGTAAAACTGTTAATGTTTTATCCCAATACCGATGTAACCTTTAAAGTAAACTAAGGTAATTGAAATGATAATATAAAAACGGAAAGAAGAAAGTTAATATATATTGATAAAAAAATCTGTTGTTAATAAAAAGAAGTATATTTCTAACAGTAGAACTGTTTGAAATATATCAAATCTACTGTAAGCAAATTTCCACATCAAATTATATTCTTGGTATAAAATTCTTTTTTTTTTATATTTTTTAATACCAGCAAAATCTTTGATAAGAAACTTGCTTAAAAGGCGAGTAGTAATAAAAAAGTTAGTTAGATTAACAAAAAACAATTTATTTAGTGAAAAGTTTATAATAATCGTACCTCTAGATTAGCTTGTATTAGTTCATACAAAACTTCGCCCAGTTGTTCCCAAACTATATCTAAAGTCCTGGAAAAGTTCTCGTTGTTGAGATGTTGGTATAATGTATCGAGATTGGCTTCTAGATATCGCATCACTCGATCCATACTGGAACAGTCTTGGTGAAGTAATTCCGCACCTTCTATTAGAAAACGGGTGATTGATGGCATCATCTGGAAAACATATTTTGTAATTATGCTAATATAGTATTAATATATTTATACTCTATATACGTCTTAAGCAATATTTGGATTTATAAAAAAAACTTTGAAAACATCTATGTACGTATAGAAGCTCAATCACAGCCTGGATATACATCCATATACATGTTTCGTATACACACCCAAATTATATATTATATTATTATTATTAATATTATTTTATTAATTATAATATAAGTTGTTCAGTTTTTTATGCAAAAGAGGATGCAAGTACGAAATGAGCCTATAGTGTACAATGTGGGAGATGCGCAAAGATAAGCGTGAAGCATTAACTAAATTGTGCCAAAATGTTATTAAATTTAAAGACAAATTCATTCATTTCATTCTTTTTGAAGTTTAAATGAACGAATTAGAAAATCAAAAACAAGAATTTGATGCGTAAATTCATTCAATTTAAAGTAAAACCTACACAGTTAAAAAATATTGAACAAAATTATAAAATTTTTAATCTTAAGTGAGATATTTTACCTTTTTGATCATAACTTCCAAGAGATCAACAATTTTATTTTTGACTGTATCTATGGCGTTGGCAATGACATTTTCTAGGGTATCCTTACATCTGTAAATTAAAGATGTTACAATAACATACAATAAACTGCTGCTTATGTTAAACTTTTGCAGTGGTACTGGTTACAGTGGGGACGTATAAAGTAAAGTATGTACCTAAGTAATAATATATGAACAAGTTTAATTTTAAAAATAAATATAAAACTAACTAAATAGCAAAATAGAATATAATACCTTTGTGCTTCCAAAGGAGATCTAGTTTCACACATCTTTTGTATGATTTCGTCCATGCCCAGCTCCAGTACAAATGGCTGTAAGCTTTGCCTTACGTAGTCTATGTTGTTGATGGCGACACACCACTCCGTCGTTACTTCAAACCTCTCCTCGTACACTGTACTCACAGTACCCACACTCTCCACTCTCTTTGCCATTTTGTCTGAATAAAATACGCAACACCGACAAATGTCCTGTAAAATGCAAATCAGCACTTAATTTTGTTTAATGTTCAGGAGTAACGAAGTATAAACAGTAACACAGGTTAAAAAAATATATAAGCAAATATAGAAATAAAAATTACATTCTTTCGAACTTTTACAAGGTCAAGTACGTAATAATGAAGTACCTTTAGAAATGGGGACACCTATTTTATCATACTAAAGTGTGGCTTCCGTCGCAAAAATAATTATTTATAATACCAGTCAGTTTTGATATTAGGGCCACATATGAGCTAAGATATAAGCTAATCTGTTATTCGTCTACACTTGTCATTGATTTTTTCTCTTTCAAAATATAAAACAAAAGAATAAAAACACTCACGTCAATAATCTTAGCAACAAAAGTATAGCACCCTTCAACGTCGGGCCACGCAAGCTGTTGCCAGAAAATCTTAATCTGGTAGAAAATAGCCAAAGTGTCTACACCGGAACTGCTATACTTTACATTTGTGTCGACTGGCACCAAGTTGTCTAATTCCACGGCCTTCTCTATGCGGGTCAAAGCTTTGTACGCAGCGATGTCAAGCCATTGAGCGACACCGCCAAAGAACCATGAGTGGAACTTGGAAATGTTATAAGTATGCCATTGTGATTCGTTAAGACCTTGACCCAATCTGAAAATGCATATCATTTATAAATGTCTTTCGGGATATATTTTCTAAGGAACACTGATATTTTTCAACAATTGTTTTCTCTAATAGCTAGTACTGATGTATTCACATTTCAATATTACAATTTCCCAGAGGGATACATCAAACTGTAGATGTAAAATGTATGTAATAAATACTAAAGTTAGATTAAATGTGATTTAGTAAATAGCCTGAAATCTTGAAATCTATTTCTAAATGATTATTTTCATTTTGCTTAATTAAATTTCGTAACACTTACGTCAAAAACCTTTGCAGAGCAAGATACAGTTCAAACAACGTGGTCCCCATAGCCAACGGTTCGGAGCCCACTTCTGGCGCCCCGAGACCAGTCTCCCCATTGAGTCCTCCAGCCAAATAGACAGTATTAGTTGAACCTTCGCTATATCTCAGCCGTTTCAAGTTCTTACAAACTTGTGTCACATCCGGTTCAACTAAAGACGCTATTTTATCTTCATAAACACCGTAAAGTGCTTTTGAATATGGAAATGACATTTGCCTGTAACAAAAACGAATAGTATATTGTTTAAATAAGCTATAATGTATAAATATTTAATAAGAAAAATAATTTAAGCTGAATTATGTAGATATATATATCTAGAGCCTTCTAAAGTAGGGGGAGCTACCCGCGGCCCTTCCCATATTGGCGCTTTATAATTTTATGCGTCCCGCCAAGCGTTTATTTATATTTATATATTTTTATTACTAATAAAAAGAACATACACAAGATTATAATTTCTCGTGACTTTTTTTACATAATATTTATATTATAAATTTGCGTTTAATGGTCAAGAGTACTTATATTCTAAAGGTGATGGACGTCACCTTTAGACTGACCGTAGGATGACAATTTAAAAATTAGTAAGAATAATACTTACTCAACAAACGCTCTGTCAAAATACTCGACTGCTCTTTGTAAATCAGATCTCACTAACTGTATCACCCTAATCAAGTGTTGTAGTCGCGATTCATCGCTTTTGTCCTTACACTCGTTATTGTCTAGTATATGCACGAACCAATCAGAGGCACCCTGTATAACTGCCTGGTTTAAGACTTCTTGTATAGAAAGTTTAGTCCCATCGTCTTTATATCTCAACCAACCATATAAATTAACAGGAAACAGTTCTATTGTTTCTGGTAAATCTAATACCGATAAATTGTAAAGAATCTTAAGGACTTCTCTAAGAGTTTTCATCACGGTTTTGTCCCCGGCCGTCTTTTTCCGTAATTTCCGTATGTGACTGTAGCAAGTTGGTAGTAGTTTTTTTGCTCCATCCCAAAATAGCTTGACATCCTCTTCATTTATAAGGCCTTGAATTAAAAATAAATATTTTGGTATTTCATTAAAATGTTTTTAAAATAGGGTAACCTACCTGAGGTTCTTAAGAAATTGATAACTAATTAATTTTTTTATATTCCTTTTTTGGTAGTTTATGTAAAACACATAACTCAAGACTTACCGAGTATTATACGTAAAAAATAATATTTATATTTACTTAATTAAACATGGCATGTTTTGGAGCTAAAACAATTCATATATTTTCCCCAGCTAGTTAGAATTTATTAAAAATGTATTATAATATAGACAAATAAATTTAGTGTAAATATCAAGTTGACATACATACACTAACGAAATTACAAAGGCAAAACAGAATAAATATCTAAGTTTAAATAATATAAAACTAACCAGATTGTAAAGGTTTTGATATTTTTTCTAGCAGGCCGTTGAAGAGGGCGAAACTCAAGGGATGGTCGGATGTGACAGCACAGTATACGGACCACTGCGCTAACGAGTTTTCTGTTTGAGACAATCCACTTTGCGCTGCGTGCTGTGTTAGAATACCTTCAGCTGCTGCACTGAAGTTCCCACACCACCAATAAGGAGCCACCTAAAAGTCATATTATAAACATTAAATATTTCCCATATTGGGGCCAACGTGGGGAATGCGTTTGACTGCAAACGCGATTGCCTGAGAGGTCGATGCCCCGGGGGGAAGTGAATATATTTTAATCCCCCCTCAATACTAGAGACGCAATGCCTCGAATTCAGGCCGAAAGTGGAGAACTACTATTCTTTGACTGCTATACTCGCACGCTCCAAAAACAAGATGTACATTTTTTTTAAAACAATTTTATTAAATTATAGAAAAAAAACATATTGATAAAAGAACAAGGACATACCTTGGAGCTCTCTAGTTCATGTAGTAGTAATATCCTTAATAAATGCCTATGTTCTTGAGCTGCAACTTGCGAATTCTTTTCCGAAGAAAAATTAAAACGTGCCATCAACACACCTTGCCTTTTCAATTTGCTCTTCTTACTTAAATTTAACCACATAGTCATACCGCCTGCTGGGATTGACTGGAAATACGTAAAATTATTTGCTTAAGAAAATATTATAATTTAATAATGATAATAAGAATATTTACATTAATAGATAGTAAAAAATATTATGTAAACCAATGTAACCAGAGTGGCATATCTATTTAGCATACTTATTGGGGAAATTTGTAAAAAAATATAATTAGTCGATCAATAATTACATAATAATAGATTTTTAGACGGTACTTCTATAAAAATCACGAATTTACCAATATGTATACATCTATGAACTCAAGCTGTCATTACCATTACACATTTTTGTTTAGACGCCTAACATCAATTTGGTCACAAGATTTAGTTCAAATTAGGAAAGCACTATCAACATTTAAAACCAACTTCAAAACACGATTTCCGGACTTGGAGTTAGAAATATCGTGTTTCTAAATATGACTCTGGTTTGACTCGCCTAGTAACAAAGTACTTACTGCAAGAGATTCTAACTATCAACAATATAAGTTTAATTTAAATTACAAATAGTACACTTGCAATTCTTACTAATACATTTGCTAGTGCATCTAAATCTAAACAATTTTAAAATAATAATATGAAAAAATAAGGGTCTTACTTGACTTAAAAGGCTATTGGATGTTCAAAGAAACGAAATGACACACACTGAGTAAACACTACAAAATGATTAGTTGTAAATGAAATATGGAATTTCCTTCGTGAAACTAATGCAAAACTAATGTCATTCAACTTGTATTTTTGCAAAAAGAGTTTCCTTGATATGCCTTAAAAAGACACGTTTAACAAGAAACGAAAATTTTGCGCACGTACATTTTTAAAAGGTCTTTAGGTACCTATGTCTCAATAAATAAATAGGTTAATAAAAAGGTTTGCTATAATTTATATAAAAAATCCGAGCTATCTAAATTCCACTCTTAGTCTCTATATACTTTACAAGGAATTTAATATAAATTATATACATGTTCTCTATGCAGATACATTATTATAAATTTCTACAAAATAATATATACTCAAATTATATAAACTCCTCTCTATAATCGTGAAATAAAATACCTTAAGTGGCATATTAGCAGTTCCGATAAGCTCGTTGTCATGTTTTCCAGTTGAAGCCGTTATAGCTATTTCTTTCATAAGTTTGCGTAAACCTTTCACGCCTTTCACTTCAAAAATTTTGGTCATTTTTTCTTTAACAGTCTCTGCGGGATCAAAGTCCCTGAAAATGAAACAAATTACAATCACTACTATGGAAAATTCATTCTTTAAATAGCCTAATAAGTTCGCCTTGAAACTTACCATACTTCTAAACAAAGTGAGTCGTCGTGTAGATTACCTGGTATAGGTCTGCAAAATAGAAAATAATAAATAGTCTTCAATATAAATAAATCCAGTCTATTTCAACGGATGTTGCTAAAAGCAAGAATTCGCTACGTATTTCAGCTAATGGAATCATAAAACACGTTCTTTCGAAGCAGATCATCACCACCTTTGCCGTTAACATATTTTTTTATAAAATACCTTTTACATTATTCATTAACTTACTCTAATTGTTAAAAGGGACTGATATTTATTTATAAGCAAAAACAGTAAGGACGTTAAATATTCATATCATATTCATAGGTAAGTAACTTTTAATTAAGCCCAATAAAGCTCTATTGTTTAAAACGAAAGAAGGCTATATAAATTTTATTTTTATTAATTGTTAAATGGAATATATAAAGGTTTGTTTTCAATAAAATTATATCTAAGTAAGGTGATTGGAAGGCCAACTAACGGTAGGAATTACTTTCAAATAAAAGATATAACTTACAGAGAAAAATGTTCTTCCCAAACTGGATTCAGTGTTCCCGACTTCACAGACGTGTTATATCTATGGGCTGCGTTGGACATCAGGTAAATTGTCACAAAAGGGTCGCTAAGACCACTAGGGTCTTTGGAAACGAGGTCCCTCCCTTCCACTATTTCTACATTCAGCATAAGTTCCGGGGGCTCCTTCGCCTCCGCTTGCGTGAGAAGCTGTGTATGTTTCTCATTTGATATCTTAAAAGCTTCTTGTACGTAGCCGAGCATAGCCTGCTGTCCCACTTCACATCCTACGTCACATCCCCCGACATTGTGTAAAATCTCATACAATATTTCCAAATATAATTCATCCACCTAAAATGTACACATTTATTAAACTAACTTGCCATACTCATCCAACTTACTATAACTACTGTAAATAAAAATAATTATGAAAATATATTTACAGGTAAAAATAAACATTATATCCAAATCTATACACAAAAAATCTTTATAAGGCAAGATTCTAATATGCACTATAAACTTCGTTTGAGAAGAAACAGTGATTGACCTAATTTTATTATTCAAACAAAGCTTTTGCTTTGTAGTTATTTATAAAACCAATAAGGTTCAGGATTTAATATAAAGTTAAGTTAAAATATACGAAATAAGATATTTTTTAAATATTCATCTATGTATGAGGTAAGCTAACAAAAATATAATAATGTTTCACTTTGTCTCTATATAGCCTAAATACAGTAAAATCGTGGTAACCAAAATCTACATAACAAAGCATAATAGTCATTTGCCGGCGGAAAGACACACATACCGATGAGTCGTAGTAATATCGCAAGTTCATCAACTGGAAAGAACCTCAATATACTTTTTTTCACCGTAAATTGTTTCACACGCGTTTGTTTCAACCTAAATCAGGGAAAGCACTGAATTAGTGCATCGCGTGTCATAGTTCGTTACCAAGACAGCGACCGCGTTTGAACGCCATACTACAATGGCAACAAAATTATTTACTATGATTTTATATAACGCTAGGTCAACTGCGCGCTCGCCGTGGATATAATATCGATCAGAATCTTGTTCCGCGGTGTTTTCGATTTACTGCTACTACGGGTACGAATCAGCTGTGTCTGTTTGTCTTCAACAGTCCGTACATAACAGTATACTTTAATTGAGCATAGAGAAATAGTACATTTAATATTGTTATATGCTAATTTTAACTGCTCCTAAGTGCAATATAAAAGAATGCCAACGCAGACAATTTTATGCCACCTACCAAAATTTCGAGGATTTTTATTTTTAACTGTGAAGTCATTTTGCATGTCTTTCGACAACAAAAAAATTGTGACTGTACTTAACATAACAGTATGTAGGTATAACACCTAATAGACTTCCGTGAAATATACAAATGAAAATTCAGCCGTTTTATTTAAAAAATATTATAATAATACGATAATAGGTATATATAATAAAATAAAACATAATATTATAATATTTTATTATATTATAGTTTTATTTTATTATATATGCTTAATACATCGTTTAAAAAAACATGTACATAAGTATATAATTTATTTGTTTAATTGTATTAAACAAAAATTGATGGACGTACAGTCATAGATTGTATGAGGAGACTCGTCTGTCTGTCCAGGAGCTCCTTCTTTACGCCCCTAAACTTAGTTCGTAGCGTACCCGTATTATTCATATTTATTCACTTTTCACAAACACATTATCATAGAACACTACTCGCGCATGTTACGGGATGAAGCGATTAAAAACTAAGTACGTCTCAGACGAGTCGTCTCTACGCTCGAGTCCGGCCGGGACTCAGGAATTGAGCCGATCTGCCGCCAGATTCTATTTTCGCAAACCGCTACCATTGAAGATGAATGTGAACTCAACGAAATAACTAAATCTATATATATTTTTAATTTCAAAGATCTTGTACGTTTTCTAAATTGTCACGGAAAAAACACAATGTCAACAACCTGTTAAATTTATTTCGAGATTATCCAATTAATATGATGACCTAGACCAATGATTAATAATTAGTATAGTATATATTTATCTTAATAATAATTAGGATTGTCACAGGAAATAAGAAATCATATTTGGCATTTATAATGCTTTTTCTATTTGCCTAATTAAGAAATTTAATATATGAATGCAATTTTTATATTATAATAAATATAAAAAACATGAGGCCATCGTGGGATAGCATCTAACGGAAAACGCGATTGGTTCTGGGTTTGGTTCCCACTCGGAGGAATAATTACATTTTAAATGTTTTCAGTTTCCAGTAATGTTTCTATTTCGGGCAGAAAGTGGTAAACGACTCTCTGAGAATTTTATACGTGTCAGTTTATTAGGTTGGTGTGATAATGTGCTAATGTTAAGTTCATCTTCAGGTTCAAATTAGAAAAAAATATACCTGTGAGCTCTTTATTATTAATAATTAATATTTTACGTAACATACGAGTAGTATCTATATACGAGTATTATCACAATTTAACAGCTAGCCTACGTTTATTAAAATCTCCAACAGCACTTGATAATGACATCGCTAATGGAAAATACGATTTATCTACGTTCCATTATAAAATAATTCTTATAGCAGTGCATTAGGCAAAGGTTTTGTATATAGATACTGCCAATAAAATTATAAGCGTACTTGAGAGTTCCTATCGTAAAATTTTTACAGAGTACATCAAATGTTAACGAGGGCGCCTGTAGCTCAAGACTTTCCGTTAACTCATATTCATACGAAATGAATTGATTTAACTTTATTATTTCTCAATTCAAAGTAAATATTTATTTATGACTAATAGTATGTATATATGTAAATAGATATATGTTTCAGCGACTTAAAAGAATAATTTTCTTGTTGGAAATTTCCCACAATACACAACTACTGTAAGATATTGGTCTTAAGTGGATTTAATAGGTGCATTGTTGATTTATTGTTTAATTACTTGAATGGTTTATCCGATACGGAAAAAGGGCAGTCTTGTGATATTAATAAATACAGGGCAATTATTTTATCACATTTTCTTTTAGAATCTTTTTATGCCATCATAAACAAAAAGGATTTGTATGGCGTTATAAGCGCCGTTTTGTTTCAAAATGAAATTAGTTACAATAAGGCACACACGGTGCAATGTTAGATGACTTATTTGTTAATCAAATTCAGTAATTTGATTAACAAATAAGTTAGCTCAAAAGATCCTCGCAAACTTTTCGCTTAAATATTCGCATACACCACATTTATAGACAAACACAAGAAAATGTTATGCAAAGAAAAAAAAATACTTATTAATTTACTGTAAAATTAAGTAACGTACAAAAATTTAATAATATTCTTACCAACGGAATTGATAAGGTAACGTATAAAAAATATTATGGTTACAAATTATACCAAATTAATATTCCCTATTTTAAAACTCAATATTAAAACCTAACATTTATATCTATGCCGTAAATAATCTAGACATTTCTACTGAACCTAATTGATTGGTACATGTATTGAACAGATATCTCAAACAGTGCAAATGGATGTTATTTACGTATCTGTATAGAATAGAAATTTTATATAGGTAGCATTATGTGGGTAGCTATTATAATCTTTCGAATAGGTAAGTCAAGTTGGAATCAACCTGTAAGTAGCTATAAATATATGTGTGTATAATATTAATATAACGTCTAGATATAAAAAATATATATATATATCCTTATTTAGTTTTTAAATATAGCTTTTTTGAAATTTCTCTAAGCATTTCTTACATAACAGTTGGATAATAAGACATTTCAAGAACTCCATTTAAATCAACCTTGGCGTCAAGTTGACAAAATAACCGTGGTTAGTTGAATTGGCAGGATGCCATGACCGGGGTATTGTGCGTTAGAGCCGTCAGTATATGGAACATCTATCAGGGTCATCAATATGTTTACCACCGTATTCAGCTTTATTTAGTGGGTATAACATACGACTGCCTAACATAAAACTTATTCAGCCCTAAGGGGTTTAAGGCACATAAAGTTCTTTGAATTTCTCAAGACATTTTAATCCTATTTGTGTAATCGAACAAAGGTGTGTACCCTAGGAATTTTCTGCCAACCACTTAATTCTAAAAATAACACGTTACTAATTAGTATTCTATATTTACGATTACATTATTTTACCTGTATATGGACATATTTGAAAGTGATATGAAAGTGTTGCAGTACACTTTGGTATAATTAGTTCTATATCGAAATTATCATAAGGATGTAATAGCATTTGCTTTGTTAGATATTTTTTTGTGACATGAACCGTTTATGTCCACGTTACATAAGATAATATAAGGAAAGTTAAGAATCGGTAGTGTTCCTTTTTTAATATATCAACTATCAAACGATAAATTACTATCAAATTTCAGTATTAATTATTATAAAATAAATTTTATTTTATGACATTGATATTCGCATACTGAACTAAATGGCATTTATAATATTCATTGGAACGAAGCCAATTTAACATATATCAAAGATAACCTACCTATGCCATATTTATACGTGCATACAGAGATTTGCCATATTTTAAATAAACGACCCACATTCTAATTTAATCTTAACCCAATGTCTAGTTCAAATTAAAGCAAAACGATAAAAACGTACGGCCGTTATCCGTTGAAACTGATATATACACAACATAAAACTATTGCATCACAGGTTCTTGCCACTCTATTATAATGTTACGTGAAAGTGTTGAAGTATTTAGATTTATTATAGTATTTTTTTTGTATTCAGTCTATAGGTGTAAATACTTCAGTCAAAACACTCACAGCATGTTCCAGTTAAAATTAAAAATATGTTTATTATTTGTTATTCTCACATCCTCGTATGCTTATATTCTATTTGTCTACAATAATTAATTTTGGATTTAATAATAACTTGAACTTAAAAAGAAATCTAATCGTTACAACGTAAAGTGAAATGAAACGTTGTTAAACAATACGACTGTCACAATGACCAGACATTATTTAACTCCAAACTTACAGATAATTTATCTCTTTTAAATTAAGCGAATTTTTTGCTGCCTGAACTTATCCTAACCCCAATCGCAATATTACAATCGCAATATTTCTTATTTAAATACGAAATCTTTAAGTAAACGAAATGGAAAATTTTACTTACGTTCCAGCCTACAGCTTCTACGTAAAAGTCAACTTTCTCCGGGTCTTCAGGCTCGGAATCTGTGTCAAGTAAAGTCTCGTTACCACTATCAGAGTCGCGTGTGACACTTCGACTCTCAGAAACTTCAGTGACTGACTTCTCTCCATCTTGTTCTTCCTCTTTCAAAGGGGCTAGGGGTGTAGATTCTTCTAAGGCGGCTCTTTGCGACGCTTGTTTTAAAATTGATCCAAACTTTTCGAAGAAACTGTCGTCTACTTCTTGTATTCTGAAAAATTTTAAAAAATATATTGCTTTTTGTGTGTACTAAAACAATGGAGATCAGTTGGCATGAACGAAATAAGCCTGATGGTTTGCCATGGTTTCCAGTACAAAACTTTTCAAGAAAATAATCAAAATAGGCTTATAGAAGCAAAGGCATTGATAGCCTGCAATGTCTCTGTTTGGACACAAAGTGATTTATTGATACATTCCCTCCGCCCACCATGTTTTGTTGATGTTATGCTTGCTGCATTTAAAATATAATTATTAAAATTTTATAAGTTTAATCCGCATCATCAACACATTCTCTGCTCACGTAATTATCAATATTAGTATATTTTATATTAAAACAATGAAAAAAAATAATTTTATATCACTAACGACTTGAACAAAGCCCGAGGTCGATGGTAAACATGATTCACATATCCCTACTCTGTTTACCACGCATCGCTGAAAACTACATAAATTTGTCAATTCATATTGGCATATACATTGTCTCTCATCTATCAATAGCACTACAATAAGTGCCAATTGCTTTTAATATTATAAAAAATATATTATCTGTCAAATGATTCTGTCTATACAGTATAAATTGTGTTAGAGAAAGAATTTTGAAATTCTTTAGAGCTTATTGTTAGGTAATTCACATTGATATTGTCACATCAACATACTATAAATAAATTCAAATTAAATAAGGTTTGTTAAGACACATTATAATACATGTACCAAATGTGTTTAATATTCTGTAACCATGTCTTAAACTCTTAACAAACATATTTATATACTCATAGTACTTTATTATCACCATTATATTTTAAATAAATCATGACTTAGCAATTATTCCTTGATTGTTTTATTAAATAATGTTTTATCATTTATCATACTATAGCATACAAAAATAGTATAAATATACTTGTAAGAAAATTAAAAGTCCTTATTCTATTTAATAGAGGGTAATTTTACATCTTTAGAATGATGACTAACAATTTTATTTATTAAATAAAATTCATGTTATAAAATAAAAAGGCCTAGTGTTTTGATTCTCAACATTTATTTACCAATCAATATATTGATTTCAAAATACAAAGATATATTTTAAATGGCAAGAAAAAACATTAAAGCACATAATATTCCTTTATAGTAGTCTTATTATTTTACTCACTATATTTTAAATCACATTTATTGGAAGACTGGAATGATTTTTTAAACATGCCTCTTTAGTCAAGACATTTACAATAATAAACTTGATTTATAATAATAACCACATTACACATTATTATGCAATAAATATGAAGCTTACTATATATTTATATAATTTCTTTAAACTGTCAACAAATGTCATTATAGCAAAATCAATTTAATGTTACAATTTTACTTATCTAGACCTGAAAATAAAGTGTACTTTATATCAGTATACTCTTCAACTCCATGTTTACTTCCCTCCCTGCCTATTCCAGACTCTTTAATACCTCCAAATGGAGCCTCAGCAGCTGAAAGTATGCCATCATTGATGGCTACCATTCCAAAATCTAACTGTCGAGAAAGTCTAAAAGCTTGACCAATTTCTTTAGTAAAGACATATGAGCCAAGTCCACTCCTTGTGCTATTAGCAATTTTTATGGCTTCATCTTCACTTTCAAATTTGTGACAAACAGCAACAGGACCAAAGATTTCTTCCCCATATATCTTCATTTCAGGTTTTACACCTGTAAGAATAGTAGATTCAAAGAATTTGCTACCAATTGCAGTTGCTGGTTTACCCCCTATTACTGCTTTTGCACCTTTTGAAAGGGCATCATCTACTAGACTTGTTACTTTCTTAGCTTGTTCCATATTTATCAATGGTCCGCATGTCACACCTTCCTTCACTCCAGGTCCCAACACACAACCTTGTGTAATTCTGTTTTTGAAGAGTTGAACAAATTTATCAAACACATCCTTATGTATCAAAAATCTATTGGCACAAACACATGCTTGTCCATTATTTCTAAATTTGGCAATCATTGCATTTTCTACTGCATGTTCAATATCAGCAGAGGGAAAAACAATAAATGGGGCATTTCCACCTAACTCAAGACTTACACGTTTAATACCTTTCGATGCCATTCCATACAAAATTTTACCAACATGAGTTGAACCTGTAAATGAAATGCATCCTACACTTGGATCTTCACACAGAACTTGTCCTACAGCAGGGGCATTTTTCCGGCTTGAGGTAACAACATTGATAACTCCTTTAGGGACTCCTGCCTCTTCTGCTAATTGCACAGCAGCTAGAGCAGTTAATGGAGTATCCTCTGCAGGTTTTATAACACAAGTGCAACCAGCTGCCATTAATGCACCAACTTTACGTGTAATCATAGCAAATGGAAAATTCCATGGTGTTATAACTGACACAACTCCTAATGGCTGCCTTGTAACCATTATTGTTTTGTTGGGCCAAGGGCTAGGTATTATTTCACCATTAACATGACGGGCAGTATCAGAAAACCACTCTAGAAAAGAATTTCCATACACAACTTCTCCTTTTGATTCAGCCAATGGTTTACCAGCTTCTGCAGTAATTATTTGTGCTAGGGAATCAATATTTTTTGCACAAATATCAAACCATTTCCTTAAAATTGCAGATCGTTCTTTTGCTGTAGTTTCCTTCCAACTTTGAAAAGCATTGGCGGCCGCGTCTACAGCTTTCTTAGCATCTGTGGAGTTCATATCAGGAACATCCGTTATGATACTGTCATCGGCCGGATTTATAACAGGAAAAACAGCGTTACTCTCTGCGCTAACCCATTCTCCATTGACATAAGCACTTTTCTTTAATAAATGCATTGTACGAGTTTTGTTAAAATAAAAACTATAGCTTCGAAGCAAGCCCACTCGGGAAAGAATCATATCTTAATTACTCTTCTTATATATATATGATATTCCCAACAAAAACTATATTTTAATGTTGAGATAACGATGTTATAATAATACGAAGTCACTTGATAAGATATATATTAAAAAACGCTACTTCAATGTATCCACCGAATCAAATAACAGTAACAGGAAAAAGGTACTTAAATAATACAATTGAGAAGATTCATACTTGATTCGAGTTATTCAATGTACAGCTGACTAGGGTTTATCAGCTGACATATGTCAGCCATGACTGATAGACTGCATAGATAATAAAAGCTTATTCTTTTGGTTTATGGATTATAGAAAATATTATTATTTTGTAATTCCATTATTGTATAATACACTGAACACATTATTATGTGTAAATAGGTAAAAAAAATTACAAAAAATACTTTATATTATTTGCATAAAAAAAATATGTGATATAATTTCAATATCTTAATTATATTTATAGCAATTCTAACTTATTATGCTTATTGTGTAGACCTATATCCTCGATATAAAATATTTAACATATTAAATTTATTAAATCCATTAACACTAAAAGCTTGTACGTCGAGCCCCAACTATTGACTAGTTAGGAAATTACGGCAAGTAAGCGACGCACTGTTGCGTCGCTTGCCAGAATTTAAAATTCAAAATTAAAAAGTGGCTTGCTATAGTGCGCAGTGTTTTTATTAAGTGTGTAAGATTATGCATATAGTAATAAAAAATATTTAAGTATTTTTTTCGCATAGCAGAATAGTCAGAGAGAACCTAGTGTCAAATCACTCCATTCTCCACTTTACACTTTACTTTACTTTTGGTTGAGTGGCGGAACACAACGCCGCGTATTGTCTTGCCACTAGAGCGGATAAACCAAAACAATATAAATATAATTATTGCCCCGAGTGGCAAACGAGCCCCTAACCATCGCGTATACAGTAAGACGATGTCACACTGCTCCATGACGGCCTCATATAAGTATTAAGTAACTACAATATAAATTTTGTATGTAATTAGCAAATTATTAAAATACTCATTTCTATCGAGATGCGTGACATTAAGATTACCTTTTTGAGTCAATGTAATGATATAAGTACTCGCCGCGACGACTGGCATTTACTGCTTATTGGAGCGTTATATTTTTTAATTTTACCACCATACATATAGACATATCGCCATACCTACCTACTTATACGCAAAGAGTCGAATACTGATCAGTCGAATACGTGTGATACACATAAAGGAGATTTTAACTAAAATTCAAAAGATAAGGACACAGTTACAGTTATATTGTTAGATATAATAAGAATTTCAATAAAATGTAAAGCAATATAAAAGTTACTTCAGATGTTGCTAATGAGAACACGTTACACAAAGAGTAAAATTAAAATTTGGACATAGCAATAACTTACCGGCAGTCATGCACTTGTTCTTCTACAGATTTTTGTTGTTGTAACTTTTCGTAAAATCCTCTCCACATTGATTCTTCGTCCATTGTTATAAATTTATAGTGTTTTATATTTTTTATTTCAATTTATTTATTCTTCTTTTAGTACTTTTAGATACGACTGACTCGTTACAGGTTTAATGATACCATAACTTTATATCTGAATCACCGAAAAGAACGAGTCAGTCAGTGACGTAAACGCTGGTCTTGACTTAAGTGAGATCAGTGCATTGAATATTTGCGGTCAACATCAGCAACGGAAGTTTTACTTCTTGGGTCACTGACACGAATCACAGTTTACTTGCAGAGGCACTAACAATATATTTAGACAATCGATATAGGAAATTTGTTTATTTTAATTCTTAATTAAAACGCGTGTTTGGACAATAATAATATACGATTCTAGTTGGCGGTGAACTAAATAAAACTGACGTAATCCAAGGCAGCCACACTCCGCAGTCACCGCTCAGCGCTCGATGGCTGTGCTACAAAGAGCTCTGCGTTAACGCACGTGTTTTTCTTATGACACATAATCTGTATGCAAACACTGTTATATTATATAGACTTCCTGTTTTCAAAATAAGCTTTCCGATATGAGTTAAGATTATTTATTTAAATAATTACTTAGTGTTTTATTAAAATATTTATAGACAGACATATCAAATACCAAACCTGTTGTTAAATTATAAATATCAGTTAAAATATTCTATCTACACGTATTCTGCAGTATGACAGTATGATAATAATTCCAAATTATAATTAGTCTCAGATATTATATATTTAGATATTTAGCCACGAAAAATAAAGCTATGCTTAAACAAAAACTTGTGTTACTTTAAAACTGCGACAACATCCAATATAATAAAAAAGTAGTAGGTAACTTTTTTAAGTATAAATTATATAACTGATTATGAGTACCTACCTATACTATTTCGTTGCATTACTCAAGGAAATATTTGAAATGTCAATTTAATTCTAGGCATCTTTACCTGCTTATTTTCAACATAAATCTTTTTTTTCGTTAGATAAGTACCTATTTGTATTTTTGTCTATAGCATACATGTTGATTATAATTTAAACTAGGTACTATATTTCTACCATAAAAAAAGTGCCTTGAAATAGAACTGCCCCATTACCGTTACGTCAAAAGGCGAGCTTCTATAACCTTGGCAGTAGGCAGTTACTAGTCACTTACTATGACATTGGTGTTTTCGTTCTAAGGCTAGAATACGCCACATTTAAAAGATAACACCCGCTAAGTAATTGTTTGTCTCTAACTAAACATGTGATTGATCTATTTATCATCAGTGATCATAACGATTGTTTTATGATTCACGATGACAAATATTAGTACTTATTCCGTTAAATTAAATCGCTTACTTATAGAATATACACTTAAATTCATCATTAATTTGTTACATATAAACTTTTTTGTTTTAAAAGTTAATGTTTTAATAAGAAAAAAGGTTAAGGTTATTTACAAGTCGATTTATTCCTAACTATAGATTGAATTGAGAGATACATATAAATACGTCCACTAACAAAAGTATATTAAGCTGAACTGACTGACTTTTAGAACATGTCACTTTTCTCAACCATTGAATTTTAATTAGATACTAATTATATATTAAAATTACATTAAGAATATGCAAACAACCTTATTTTTTTTTAAATAAGTTTTTTTTTAATTATTTCTTTACGAAATTGAGAAATAATTTCTTAGGTCTTATATGTGTATACCTATCTATCTAATATAACATATGTAATATATTTTGAAAATATCTTTTTTTTTTCAATATTAAATATGTTGATAACACTGTTTACTCTTATAATGTATATTTCAGATATGTTATTTTAAGACATGTTAATATAATGATAGAAAATTTGTGCAGAAAATTTATTCATAAACGAACAATAATAATTGTCAATATTAAAGCCGTTATGCAGTTAAGGATCGGAATAGACCTTCAATTAATTTCGCATTCAATTGTAAGTAGTAACTACGCCGGCTAATCTAACAACGTATGAAGTAGTAGGTACTTCATAGAAACAATAACATTTAAAATAACACTACAATTATTTATATTTATATAATTTGTGACTACTTTTCGACACTGATTATAAAAAATGAACTGTATTTTTAACTGTAATTTTTCTCTAATTGTCATTTTTAACTGTAATTGGACCTGCGAAACTAAATACTTTACTTAATTAAACTATCCTACTAATATTATAAACGCGAAAGTTTGTATGGATGTTTGTTCAGATTGGATGGATCAGAATTACACATAGGCTACATGTTATAAAGACATTGTGTGAATTGACCAAAATATCAAGTAAGTATCTTATGTTCAAGCCATTAAAGCCAAAATAGTGAACCATTGTAATCAATAAATTAATATTATGGTATATATATATATATATGCTAAATGCATATGTATACACGCTACATATACCATATTTTTTGCCATTTTTGTGTCTGTCAGTCTGTTTGTTCCGGCCAATCTCTAGAACGGCTACACCGATTTTGACGGGGCTTTCACTGGCAAATAGCTGATGTAAGATCTCCACGCGGACAAAGTCGCGGGCACAGCTAGTATATAACTTATGTCCTCTTTCGCGAAATACTCATTCTTTGTCAACCTTCCTACTAGACGCTAATAACAAAAATTAGTTATTCGAATAGATGTGAAGTCGAAGAGGTCCAAGATCAAATTTGTTACGTTCTTAGGTGTATTTATAATTTTATACTAGTAAATATGATAAAAGAAATTATATTCATAAATATTAATTATTTATTAAAGCATATATTGCTACATATACCATCGAAAAAGTAAATATATACATTTTCTAGGTGCTACCTTGAATTAGAGACGTTTTTGTACTGTTTGACTGAACCTAGAAGAAATATTACTAATATAAGGATAAAAATAGTAGCTGCGAGCTAATATTAAGAGATAGGTATATTATTATGTCTTTGCCGACCCCAATTAAAAAGTAAAGCACTTAGTCTGCTACATAACGTCCTTGGTATGTTATTTTGAAAAATAAATACAGGTTTGCCCAGCATGAACAAATGCAAATGTTTTAATTATATGCTGTTGTTACACATACATATACATATACTGCTAAGCGTTAAGCAAGAGTGATGCCGTTATATCATTTTGTCTCGGGGGAGTCGAATGCGCATGTGCAGTTCCTACAGGCTATCGGGTAAAAGAACGTCGATTGACCGACCGCGTTATATAGAATAATATAAGAAAATATATTTATGTAAATAACGTTCCTACTTATGAAAAAAAAGTTATTTTAAACATATGAAATAATGAATTACTTATCTCAGTATTGCAGTAAGTACCCTTCTACAATGACTAACTCCGTAAATATATAATATACAAATATATAATAAACCACAAAACAATACACAAGTAAATACTTTGATGACTGGTGTATTATATTAAGAAAGTCAATGACTTTAATATGTAGCTATTAAGACGATTAGCTTGCTTACATGTTCCTTTGTACCATACACAAGTTGTGAGTGTGTGCAAATATATTTCAGTGGGTGGAATGCCAAAAATGGTTGCCCTGTATCGGTTTTATACTGCATTATCTCGCAAATTCTTTTTGAAATTACAAATAACACGATCGGTTAGATGCATATAGAGACAAATAAAAATATAATTAGAGCTATGACATAAGATAACTTAATCTTTAACTGACATGATAAGTAAATGAGATTATAATTCCGATTTTAATCAGGATGTAAACAGATGCCGTCATTTTATAATTTTGCGAATTTTTAACGTGAGAAATATTTAATCATAGCTATTATATTCCAAAATGTAACTTATTTTTGTGCGCTGTTACAAATTTGTAAATATGGTATTACAACATTTAATAGTTAGTTTAATTAAAATTAATGATTTAAATTAGCTTATGTCGCAATAGTTTTATCTAAAGTCAAATGTTATCATATTAAATATAATATAGACATAGGAAAATTATTACTGTTCATATTAATTTATAATATATTCTTAATACTAGTTGTAAATAGTAGCAAATTCTTACTTCCGCTGGCTGATAATATCTTTTTCTTGTAACTTTTTATACACAAATCCCCAGGGATCCTCTCGAGCGGTTTTATCCATATTATTATCCCAATAAAATATATATAAAAATCACAACTTCAAAAAATCGGTAAAATAACATGAATATTATAAAAATACTTGTTAGTTACACAAGTTGCAGTCACACTCGTGCTAAATTTCAGGCTTCACGCAGCGCGGATTGCCAGTGACTGTCTCACAATACAAACTGCTTCGAGCTTTGTTTGTGAGGTTTATAACCTAATACAGTTTTTTAAAGTTCCAAGGCTGTCAGTGGGAAACCCGGCTACTATTGTAATAATAGAATAACGGGAATAACATCTTAAGACACTAAACCCAGTAACTTGCGTTCTTATTAGCGTTATTTAAGAGATCTACTCGTATGTAAAAAGTGCTTATGCTAAAACCAATTTTTTGTTATTTTTAACATATATTTTATGAAGCTTCGCGCGATTTCACTTATAGCTAGGTAGATAGAGACTAAGAGAGAATATAGTTCTCCACTTTCTGTACACTTTACGTTTTTATGTATGATATTTCGTATATGATAT
The DNA here is from genome assembly GCA_038994665.1 of Podotricha telesiphe. Lineage (NCBI taxonomy): Eukaryota > Metazoa > Arthropoda > Insecta > Lepidoptera > Nymphalidae > Podotricha > Podotricha telesiphe. The sequence goes on from JAOYRR010000241.1 coordinate 2,739,497, forward strand.
TTTATAAACGTTAACATTAACTAAAGATTGATTGACTGATTTGGTATATTTACTTCTTCAAACTTAATGCATAAATTTAATTAACAATAATTTATTCTTGTATTACTCTATAATTTACATTATTTTAGTTAAGCTTTTGCCCAGTATTTGTACAATAACACATTATTCAGTTCACACTAGTCGGTTCATAAAAGGGAACTACAGTTTCCATGAGAAGCGTATTGGCATTTTTATTAAGAACTTGTTGTCAACAAGAATTGCATTTATGTATCGCATAACTGAATTGATGAGTACTTGTTGATGTAACAAATATTTTTATGTACATTATCAAGCACCTGTATGTAATTATGAAGTATATGCAGTCAAGTGCGTGGGCAAAATGCATTACTATTGGTTACAAGATGGTCATGACTTACTGTCGTGCTGTTATTATGCTAATAGTTCTTCATTGTGAGCACACATTGCTTCTTAACAGTTGAGCTAAGTAGAAAATTGCCAGACTTTTTTTGTTCATTCTTGTAAGCCTTTTATTATACAACTAGCAATCTTCGTACATTTCCTTGGTTCATTATTGAGTATTCACTTTTCGAATTCATTATAGCAACAGATGTACTATTCACAATTGGTTAAATGAAAATGGATGCTAAACCGGGACTTTTAGATAGCTTTTCCCATACCGCTCATCCGCAAAAATATCCTCCTTACATAGTTACAGTTATTATATCAATTTAAAAACAAGCTTATTAAATTTACAAATCATTATTTTTAGGAATAACATTCTCATTAATTTATTTTATTTTTACCAGGAACACCCACTAAAATCTGATAATTGCACGTTTTATATCGGCGAAATTGTTAATATTGCTTAAATAATGTTCATAAATCAATTAATACCTTACAAATTGATAACATAATTAAAATTTAACTAATTCACCTACATACATATTTATGTAAAAAAATTAACTGTAAAGGAATTGAATTTATCAATAATTTAATGGAGCACTTTTACATAATCTAAAAATCGAATATAGAAGTAAATAAGTACCTACTTATTAGTCATGTTTTTCGCCTACGCATAAGATCATTCATGGGAAAGACGAACCAGACGACTTTACGTTTTCTTTTTAATTAATTCATAATTAATTCACAATTTGTAGGTGTAACTAATATACTAACATACACTAAAAACTTTGCTTACTTGACAAATTTGTTACGTAAGAAAGACTTTTGTGAAAAAGATTGACTTCTTAATTTTTTTTTAACTAAGTTAACTTAAGTTTAACTTTAACTTAATAATAAACTCATATTATATTTTTTATATTGTATTCCAATGCAAATAAACCGAAGCAATTAAATTTAATTAATTATAGTTCCCCAATTCTATCGCTACATGTAAATAAGACAATTTAATAAACCCTCGGCATGGGAAAATCACTAATTGCTTCTTCATTAAAGTGAGCAATTACTTGAAGAGGTGACATAATAATAAAATGGTATTTTCCTTTTCTACACAATGGGGAAATAGATCGTTACTATAATTAGAAAAGATAATTTTAGATCATATCCATGTATTAAACAAACAAAACTTCAGAAACACTCAATAAATATACTTATTATGATAATAAATCAATAAATACTGTAAGACAGTCAAAGTCAAAGTAGTCTGTCTGTATTTAAAAAAAAAACATTGAAAAAAGGTCTTGTTTTTTGGTACTACTAAATGTACAAAAATTTCAGGTTTAAATAACACTTATTTTGTTATATTAAGCCAGGACTACATATACGCAACGAAAACGAAAAAGCAAAAGTTGTTTAAAAATTTTCAAAGCATTTTTCGTTGATATATCTCTAAATATAATAAAAATGTAACTGATCGCTGTGTGTACATTGAAGATATATGAAAAAATATATATTATTAGGGACATTTATCAATGTAACCTATCAAGAATGATTTTTAATAAAGATTCACTAAACTATATGAGGTATCGAAATGGAGCTGTAAAGAAAAGTTTATTTAGTGCAAAAAACTTTTTTTATTTTCATTATTTCATAATAGAAGTGTAGTATAGGGTCGTCTACGTAGTATTTTTATATATTGATATGTAATACACATACACTTATTGATAATAATATAACAACGTACAGTAGGTATATTAAACAATTGAATATAATAAAACGAACAAATTAAAAAAAATACCATGTAGCGCATTGTAGGTAAATAGTTATTCATTTATTATAAAATCTTTATGTATTCAATATATGTTTGACGTTCTAATAAGAAAAATAATAACGTGTAATCACGTGCGAAAAATATTCTTTATTAAATCTTTTTATCTATACAAAAATGCTATATTTTAATGTTTTAATTTTTGTATAAATTAACACAGTTCAGTGCATATTTTAATCAACAAAGTAATTACTAATCCTTAGCTACCTATAAGTCGTTATATCGCATGCAACATGCAATTACTCATAGCTAATGCAAACTAAATATTATTTTTATTCCTTTTTTTTAATCTTATGTTCATTAATTTTTGGCGTATTTATTATTTTGATATGCATTAGGTATATATCACAGCTTAATACAATTTTGTTAACATTTTTTTAAAGTGTTATTCCCACACTAAGAAAATTGAAAAACACATATTTAGAAAACGTATAAAAATTTATAAAAATTTGAACGGTTTTCAAGAGGCGCGGGTTCATATCCCGCTGCGTTCAAATTTTTATACGTTTTCTAAATATGTATGTCTTTTTTAATACAATTTGTTTAAAAGCTTTACTAAATTCCCGGCCTGCTTAAGGTAGGTGTACCTACACGGTACAAGGTGTAGGTGCACCTACCTTAAACAGGCCGGGACAAGGTGTACAAGTTGATAGGATAAGCACATACAATTATTCTTGTTATTTTATCTTACAGTCCCACTGAATGAGATGACAGCGCGTTTTGTCTTACAGCAGGAAAACGACACTAATTAAGATATACATATAGTCACCATCATAGTTAATGATTTACTCGTGTGGGGATCGACATCTGCTTTCAATCAAACAAACACAGTCTATGCTGACAAAACACCAAACACTAACAAAAAAGTTGTTACTAATAAAAAAAATTATTGTATAATTTAACTTAAAAAAATACCATCGTGACAGCGTCTAATTGTAAGCGCGATTGTGCTTGCGGTTGTCGGGTTAGATTTCTATTTGGAAGAATTATATAAATTTAAATTATTTTCATTTCTATATAAAACCTAATATTACCTTTTGGTATTTTTTGTATATTTTGTACTCATTTATAACTCATAGACATTAAGAATGTATATCTTAAAAGAATTGGATCCATTGGGTATTTAGTGGGTACAAACAGTATTTGAAAGATCCGAAGTGCACAACGAACGAGAGCAGTTTTTCAACAAACAATAACTTTAACGTACAACGCCATCTATCCGCTGCTCTAGTAAATATGTTATATTATATATTTTTGAGAATGCGCTTTGCGTATGCTATTTACGAATTGCATATAATGGTATGAATAAGTTTAAAGCAATTAGATTTCTTTTACAGATTAGGTAGAACCAACGTTATAATGCTAAACCTAGTACAATATAATATGTATTCTGCCGTAATACCTACATTTTACCGGTTTTATATACTATATAATTTATAGCTGAAAAATAAATGAAGAGCCTAGATAGTAAATAAATATATAAAAGTTATTCTTATGGACTTAAAAGTAATTATATTTTATTAGTTTTAACTTATAAATCGTAAAGATGATTATACTCATATCTTTAGAATCAAAGTGACCTAACCCATAATTTCTGTAACATTTAACTATTCTGATACTCAACATAAAAAGCCGCTTCTAAAAATCTATGATGTTTTCAAAAAATGCAACTTTTTGTTTTTACAAAAAAAAAACGACGATACAATTACAGTTAAAAGTCCGTTTGTTAAAAGTATGTATATATTACTACAAAAAATATTTCCTTCAATATTCAATTAAATTTGTTAACACGACAGGCAATTGCAGAACTGTGTCAGTTTAGTAATATATAACGAACATAATTTTTTTGTTATCTTTTTGTTACACTAAACCTTTACACTTACGGTGAAGAGGTCCTTTATATGAGGATATTAGAGTGTCTATATCTGATTTTATAACTTGAAATCTTAACAACAAGAGAACAAACCTATTCTTTGTGTGTTTACATACTTTTGTTCACATCAACCTTGAAACGAATACTATGGATAATTCTAGTAATATATTTATTTCTTAAGCTACGTTATTTTATTTTGTAAGTCATTCAAAAAAATTTCATAACGTTCTAACATAAATATTTAGAAATTTTACTTTAAAAATATTATAAAATGTTCGCTATCGAAATAGTGTGAAAATTTTATAATACGGTAACTCCATCTATATGGATTTACCGTATTTTTAGGCATGAAACTAACGAATTTATATTTATGCTCAGCCACAGCCGGGACGGGCTGCTCTTTTAAATATATACAAAGTGCTAGAAGGATTCAGAATTATTGGTTGTGTAGTTATTTCTCCTAAAAGCAATAACATCAAAGTCATGCGTTCTCCAACTGGGACTGATGATTGAAATAATAAAGGATGCATACTGATGTGCTTTTTAAAACTATTAGATATATATTAAATCAGTTTTCCGATTTAACAGCAATTTAAAATGTTGTAGTATTTTTTTTATAAGTTCAGAGTTTTGTACTTCCTAGCAAACCTTTTCCAGTATGTACATACCAATTACAATTGTTTAAGGTATATATAGTTGTAAAATTAACTGCCCAGACATAACCGCTAGGAGCTTTCTAACGACCAGAACACGTTTTTCCTTAAATAGACTCAATCCGTAGTAGTTTTAAATTAAAAAATGTAGAATAAAAAGTATTTACCCTAGTTCCTTGGAATTTGAAACGGTAACTTATAAGTACCTATTATGTATATATATATATCGTATTCGTCGTCGTCAACCTTTTGACGCCCTGATAGACAATGTTTCCAATATATATGTATAATGTTAAAAAAGTTTTAAAATATGACGTAATAAAGAAAAAATAATACATGAGTCACTCACCTACTTTGATTACCCTGTGATTTCTTTCCGCGCCAACGAAGTAAGCAATCAAATGTCCCTTTTCTAAAAGGAGGCTTAATTAACTTCCACCGCCTACGCATATCCAGAGTGTTTCCTGAATCCACGGATCTCTGACTGAGGATATCTGGCTCCGAAACACCTTTTTTTAACTCACTAACACTATTGTACTTTAAACACTTATCGAATTCACGCACCAACACAGAATCACCAGGTGGGCATGTCTTTCTGTTCGAAATAGGTGTAGATGTCGCAAAATTTGACGTACTATGCCTGAAATCAATAGCACTATCACCTAACTCAGTAACACTTGACATATCTTCGCCTATGCTGTGCAGCTGACGCCTGCCACTCGGAGCACTTTTTGCATTTAAAATGCTGCTCTCTTCAAAATTCTTGCTCTTCATTGTGTGAGCAAAGTCGACGAATGCCGATATATTTTCACAACTTTTTGTATTATACTTAGAGAAACTAAACCTCTGTTGAAATTCTTCATTCACTTTTGGGTCAGGAGTTTGCATGACACCGATGTTAACAAGATTATCTTCACTTTTTGAGACTTTGAAGTTATTTGTCTTTGGTTTCTTTTGTCTCGCAGGACGCGCTGGTGGTTCCTCTGGACACTTTGGTAATGAAAATCGACGCTCGTCCGTCCTCTTATTAGGTCTGGAATACTTTGCGATAATTCTGTTTATTTCAGCGCTGTTTTTGCGTCTGTTTATGTGCCGTTTGAAGTGAAGTGGTTGTTGATAAGAGTCGGCCACACTCGTCCCCGCGACCCGGGTTGACCTCTCGCGCCATTCTGTAACTTTGTTCTCGATGAGCCGCTGCAGTTCGAGCGCTCGCATCATAGGGCCTAATTCTGGCATTGTCTATATTTATTCTATCCACCCACTTGTAACTTTCCTTAAATCTAGACTTTATTGTTTTATATATGACTGATGATTTACCTTAGATTAATATGCATCTTAATTAAGATCACATCTGTTGAATATTATGTATGAGTAATAAGTCTCGTCACATGTGTCGTTCTCTGTAACAAAGGAATCATAATCAAATTAAAGAGAACAAAATTATCTATATATTGTTATAGACATTATTCTATCTAGAAACTATCTATTCGCTAAAAAAGTGACTTTGAATATATTTTAAATTTTTCATAGGATGTGTAGCCGCGATTTCTACGACGACGCACCACCAACGTCCTTCCGAAAACACTTAAAATACCTGCCTCCGCATGCGTGATTGTAATCGTCTTTATACAGATGTTACTTATTTGATATCAATTAGTATTGAAATAAGCATTCTAACAATGTGATCGACCGTAACTACAGTTGCACAGTAGGCTAATATAAGAAAGTGTCCTAAGAGAATTATTATAATATTATATCATAATATTCGTAAAGGAAAGTATAAAAAGCATATATTAAAATATATATATAATAGAAAATAATCGACGAACAAATTACCTTCTGAATTATCGTAAATTGATTATATTATATGTAGACACTGAACTGGTAATTAAATTGGCTCCAATTACGCCATTGAAATATTTACTTTCAATTGTTTATTTTCAAACACCACTTTACAATGCTTACTTATATCTTACAGTTGAGAACATTCCACTAAAGAACACATACTACGAACCGTACATGATAGATAAGCATTGATAAGAGCCTAAGAGTAGATACCAATATAAATTGCAAAATTATTTACGTCGCCTTGAATTTAAATATAAAATATAACATAGATATCTTAGCTCTTTTCAACTATTAATATTATGAAACGCAATATTAATTGTCCCTTTACTTTATTTACTCCATTTGACGTTAATTCATTCACCAGCGTTTGTTAACCAACACAGTACCAAAAAATTATGATAACATTTACCTATATTTACCTATATTAAACGCAATAAAAATTAATATTTTGTTATATATATATTTTATATAATTTATTATATATATTTTATTTTATTTTATTATATATTTTTTGTTATATAAAAATTGAGACCTTGCGTGTTGAATGGCAGAGCTTACCGCCTTACCCTTTATATTACCAGAGCGGAGGAATGAAAATAATTTAAATATAAATATTTCCCTGAGGTGAAATCGAACCTTTGACAAATCACGTTGACAGTCAGACACGATATTTTTGATAATTTATGTATGTACCTACTTTTAGAATTTACTATACTGCTACCATTGTAGTCTGAATCAAAACAATCTCAGTGAATCTTCTATTGCATAATGTACAATATGGTCGGCTGAACATGTAGGTCTTACATGTTTTGGAATTCTAATTCAAAGCATTACTCTTTTTCTTATACTACCATAGAATACATATGGCTAAAGAATTCTACGGTCTACGCAGAGAAAAATGTAAAAAATGTAATAGCAAATTGACTTTTCCTTAGAAGAACCTTACAAGTCTATTATAAATAAAACAAATGTACAGAGGATGTAGTTAATTTCATCATAATTATATTAGAATTAAATATATTATGCACTTATTAGTAATCACTCGCTACAATGAACATGTTATAAAATATTGTAAACACATATAATATGTAGTTATTCCCAATTAATTATTTAACATGTAGTTTAGTAGGTATATTTACTACCCATGTAAGTGACCCCCTCGCGGCATCGCGTGCATAAACTCCACACACCCGCGTTCCCATTTAAATCACAAACTTTATTAAATTTTTAATATAAATTGTTGTACGTTTTTATTTATGAACCGATTGAAATTATATAACTATTAATTGTTAACCGAAGTTTACCAAAGCACAATAGTCAAGCCATTTCTGAGATTAGCATAAATGGACGCACATACAAACACAAATAACACTATTTTAGGTCCTATTACTTTGATAAATGATCCCAATAATATTTTTTATTATATTTTTTTATATAGGTTTTCTAAATTTTAAAGAAACAGCTTTACGCTTACGTAGTTAGAAAGATCCTAGTGTCAGGACAGACCGTTCTTCATTTTAAACCACAACGCTCCACAAATTTTAAAGTAATGTGTATAAAAATATATATAAAACATTACTTATGGAATAATTTAATAAGCGATAAATTTCAATTGATAAGTTTTTCTGTCCAAATTTCAAATAGTATATTTTTATGGCCATATTTGGATAATACATACATACGACCGTTATGAACACATACGTAGGCACCTTACATTGGAATACTAATTAGACAATGTCGAAAGATGTAATGATCTAAATTTAAAGTGTCTGAAATAAACTTACATGATAGTTAAACGACCTTCATAAACATCGTTAAAGATAAGCTTCATAAAGGTGTTCTACTAGGTGTAATACTGTAGTAGTACTAGGTGCCTCTACTAAAAGAAAATTTTCGAATTTTCGGCATATTTAAAAACTCTTAAAACATAATTTTATAAATTAATGAATATATAGATATGAATTCATAAAGTTAAAATTAAAGTCTTACTTGTTTGATAAATCCTTGATCATGTAAAACTTCACTAGCACTGAACAGCGAGACAGGTTCCTAGTAACGAGATTTAAGATTTGCGCACACTTGACACCCTTGCGTAAAAGGTGCGTCAGTACACACGTGTAACAACGACACGTGCAGATTCCACAGTGAGCCAGCGTTCCAGGCGAACGCTCCTGCACTTGACTCATACAATCTAACCCATTCTACCACTATTACTACAATGGCCTAAATGAAGCGGCCATACAGTTTAGACGCAAAATTGTTGTTTGAATTGTACCATATCATTCACAGGCCGGTTATCACCAGAATTATACTCAGCTGATCAACTTTGATTTTACATGTAACTCTTCATTCGTCATTCATTGTCTTTTACTGTCCCTTGATTTTAATAAGTAATTTAAGCATATCTAGTTCGCAAAAATTCATTAAATTAAAAATAAAAATAAAACAAGCTTCTTCTCTGTTATTAATTTCAACGTCTCTACAAGGCAATAGTTTGAATATTCCAATTTATATTTTCTATTTAATGAACAATAGCTCGAAGAGGCGACTCCAACTACGATTTTCTCTGCAAAACGTCTTCGGTCCGTATCCTGACCGCGAGTGCGGCTGTATAAATTACTTACTTCCGAAATTATTGTGATATCAATGTATTAAACATAGACTATTCATTTTAAAGATCCACTGTAGTTCCGATATGGTCGTTTCCGAATTTTTGAATTAGGTGGACGAAAGTGTTCTGATACTGGTACCGTAGTGTTTAGTGATCTGTTCTTTAGGGATATACCGCATAGCTCCTAGAACTAAATGTTATTAATAGACGCTGTCGATAAATAATATTAAATACCGAGGACCTATAAACAAACACATGATTTTGATATATCAGTAAATTAAATATGTATATTTTTATATAAGTCCATTGTGGCGCAGTGTGAGAGCGTGTTTGCACTTGGGGGAATGGTTATATTTAAATTATTATCATGTCTCCGCTCTGGTGACAAGATAATGCGCAGCTTTAAGCTCCACCACTCGATACGCTATGTGTCGGATTCGGCACGAAGTGTCTTCACATGAGGTCCTCTCTGCCTTACCTGCTATGCAGGATAAAGAGTCAAGCTGGAGCTAAATATGTATATTGAAAGTAGGCAAGGTAATTATTGTAAACTAGCGACCTGCTTGCGGCTTGACTTCTGTAAACTACTCGACTTTAACTATGTCGAACATCTTAAATAAACATATATATCCCAAATTTTGCTTAAATTTATCATTTAAATTCTTGTCTTTTTGTTTATCAACCGATAAAATAAAATTAACACTAAATATTAAACGCCAAATACAATATTCTAAACTGCATTTAAATCGGTTAATATGTTTCTGAGATTAACATACACAAACGCACAGACAAACAAACAAACTAACAAACAAAAAAAACATTGTTTTGGATTCCACTACATTGATTAACGCCCACAAAAATATATTTTCTCATATATCTTTCATGTACAGACAGTGATCAGTTATATTTTAATTATATGTATAGATTGTATTTTTATAGTATAAAAAATAAAACAGCTATTATTAAAGCACTTACTTTTCATAATGTGTTTGTGTGGTCGTTTTCATCAAAACACTTTTTTTATTATGTGATATATTTTTTAGTTTAAGAAGTAAAAGTGACACCAGATAGTATGAAATAGAAACAAAGTATATTCCTTAAGTCATTCCGGCATCAATGCTCGATTTCCGAAGCGCAACAGGCAGCTAATAGTTAATTATCTATTTGACTGTACCGAGGGGCATTGTAGCGATGCGGGCGTGACAATAGTTTCCGCCAAGTTCATTGTCGTTTGTCCTATATGTAGCTATGCACTGCGTGCAACCAGGAACCGGCAAACACAAAGAAGAGATAACTTTCTATTGAAATCATATTTTACATTAAATACCTTTAATTTTATGTAAAATTAGTATGATACACTTAAATAAGTACTAGCTGACATTCACACGTGTATAAAAAACGTAGTTTTAAAATTGGATCAAAAAAGTGATGCGTCACTCGTTAAGTATGTTTGAGAGTAAAACAATGATATCTACTTAAAATACACAGTTTTATTCGTACTCTAATAAAGAATGTGAAAGGCTCAGCTTTCTTTGTAATATATTTTTTTATTTATTTAAGCGGTCGTTTTCCAAGTTCAGCGAAATTTCAATAAAACCTATAGTATTCTTAAGCAATCCAACTTATAAAAGTTTTAAAAATGACTTAGTTTCCAATAGAGGGAAGAGAAGGAAGAGGGTGTTCTGTGCGAAATGCCTGCACTTCATGGCTGCTTGAGAGGGGGTCAACGTCCGCAATGGCGCCCCTGCGGGGCTAGGGGCTCTTTTCCTGATGCAGCAGAACCTCTTGGTCCAATCCACTCCTGACCCAGTCACCCAAAGATATAGAGGAGACACGTCGTACACGTCGATTCATTGTCTCCACAAGAGAGCTGCTTCGTTGTTTGCTCAAAGACTCAGAATTGCTATTCAACGGTGAAACAACTAGCATTCACGCATAACACGACTTATATATTACGTAATATTTAGTACTACAGTGCAGTACATGACTTTGCTGTTATCGACAAAAAATAAAAGTGCTTCGTTGTAATCCAATGACACTAATGGAACAGGTCATGGGTTCGATTCCCACCAAGACATTTGTTATATATGAGACATAGCTGTTCGTGTGGAATATATTATGTACTTATACCAGACACAGAGACCGCAGCGCAATAAGTATTTAAAATGTCCAAAGAATTAGTTTATATTAGAACCTGAATAATTATGCAAATTTATGCAGTGTAAGTATATTTTTTAGAAACTATAGACGTAAAAACAAGCTTCCGTAATATTACTCGTTTTAATCTTCCCTGATTTAGTTTAGTGGTGCCCTGAATTGTGCCAAGTCCTGCGTCAATTGCTTAAATTGGCTTAAATTATCCTAAGAATGGACAAATGTAGGTACCTTTAGATGAAACAGAATTAAAATAAGGAAAATTCATACAATTGATAATTAACTTTGTAGCATGCTTAAAATATTGGAGAAAAAAAGGATATTACAAGTATTGACACTATCCTGGCGCTGTTAGCGTCTAACTGTAAACGAGATGGATATCAGTTCGCATTCACTCTCGAGCATGTATCTATATTTTAGAATTTATTTTTCCTGTCTGGTTAAATTTAAAAAACGCCATAAATCTCAAAAAAGCTCTATATTCTATGTATCTATTGCGCAAAACCAAAAGAACAAGACATTGTTCATATATGTAGTACATACTTAAATATAATTCATTATATAATTTTGTTATGTTTAACAACATCAGAAAATAATCTTAATCTTCGAAGTTCCTGATTTAATCTCAAGGTACATACTAAGAAGTAGGTACTTATTTATCGTATAATACCATATAACATTATTGCGATTAAAGAAATTAGAAATGGAATCAAGGACAAGTATATCAAAATATTATAGGTAAATAATTATGTAAACTTATTATAGACATATATTAAAATGGGGTGCCCATTGTAATAAATAGTAGCACAGCTGGGACGTGCCTTACTGAACTTGATGATTATGAGTCTGGAATTTAATCCGTAGCTACCCTTTATAGATACATATTATTATATTTATAAATATTTAGAAAACGTGTAAGAATTTTAAATATTTTTCTATTAACACTTTAAAATGATTAAAAAAATATCCTTGACAACTCACGTGATAACTCACTAACTAACCAAACGCAAGGGCTCTAAAAGAATCTTAAGGTCAAGTAAAAATTTTCTTTTTGTTCTATAATATAATAAAGCACTGCTACTATATTTAACTAATTGAATGACGGATTATAATCGCAATTGAATACCATTTGCGTCTTTTATAGGCAATCGTCCATGCGGGCCAAACTATTTTATTTATCGCCTCATTTTCTAATTGTGAACCGTTTAAGCATTGATACTATTATTAGTATTCAGCAAGAGTAGATTACGGTACTATGTGTAGCATTGTACAGTTCGGACTTACGGTCGCCGATCCTCGACAAGGGGAAAGTTAATTTTCACCGAAACGTAAATCAACAGTGAAATCTTTTTATGTAAATTATTTATTTATAATATTTGTTAATTAGACTCTTCCTATTATAATATTCAATAATATTTTCCAACAAGTTTTGATTACTTTATTAGTTCCAGTATTTCAGTACAGACAATTTAAATAATTAATAAAAAAATGAAATACTTTTTTAATTATTTTTCATTTTGTAACGTAGTTTTATGAGACTAACAATTTTATTGACTGGTGAAAATTCCAATTTATAATTCATTTCATGGTCATTGTACGGACAAAACAATTACTTCAAAAGAGTAATTAACTGAAATTACTGTAAAATGTTTTATAGCATCATTTTCATTTGAACCTTAATTATAATATCCTGTTACATTGTACCAAATATAGTATATTTAGTTAGGTACTTCTATGTACATAGAATTATAGACGGCTGTAAGTCACTCGAGCTTTGAACAAAGAATGCTTAGAGATCGAGAAATACTGGTAGAGACGGCATGATTGGTGAAAATGGTATACAATCTTCGTAACATTTGTGACTAATTAATTATAATTACTAAGGGTATGTCCCGTCACTTGAAAAATATATTTCTCACAAATATTTACCTCTTGTAGCTTTATTTATCTTTTTCATATTGGCATATAATTTTGTAAAATTGATGGTAAAGTACCGAACAAACGCGATTATTAAAGAAACGGTAAATTATAACAAAAATAATAACATATCAATTTATAATAAATAACTTACATAAGTACATTAATGAAATAAATAAATTAAATAAATTAGAGTAACTATTTATAAACTAAATGCTGTAATGGCACGCAAATTGTCTTTGCAATCGTTTACGACTCTGCGTTCTCCTCAGATCTGAAAACATTTTAGATATGTTTAGATTTAATTATGCAATAAATTTTGGGCATATTGTTTCAAGGCCATCACGGCGCAATAGCACAGAGTTTGACTGCAAGCGCTATACGTTGTGAGTTCGATTCCCATTCGGAGGAATGATTGTATTAAATTATTTTCATTTCTCCACTCTGGTAAGACAAAGCGCGACGTTGCGTTCCGCCTCTGTATCGAATTCGAGCAGAAAGTAGAGGACGGAGCGTCCTGACACTATCTACTCTTTTTTGACCACCCCGCAATGTGGGAAAAAGCGTCAAGCTGCTTTTGCTCTTTTTTATTATTCAACTTAAAAAAAAATTTAAGATTATGCAACAAACTATGTATATTTAATTAAAATGAAATAACTTATAAAATCTTTCATGTTTACAAAAAGGTCATGTTTCTGCCACATTTCGTGGCATATTTGATCATTTAATGATAAACACTCCGCTCTCCAATTGAAGACTATGCTGGATAGAGTATTAAATAGAGGAACTAAATAAATTATAAATTATGATAAATTCCACCAATTGGGAATTGAACCTACGCCTATCGCATTCTCTTTGAATTTTTTATATTACAATATTATGACGTTATTATAAATTAATTTAAAATGAGACAGCGAGAGAAATATATTGTTTCAGTTAGATATCTTATGTACTCGGTAGCAGTTAACTTGCAATTTACCTCATTACTCTATGTTTTGGTTAAAGCTCGTATCCATAACATTTGACACATGTGCAACTCAATTTTGGATTATAAATCTTCACTGACCTGATATAAGGTTGAAATTCGTAAACATCATCTAAGACTCTACGAGCGCGACACGTGAAGCCGCAGTCGTAACCCTGACGTTCATACACATACATAGCACGTTCCAATAGCTGCTGGGCCGATGTTAACTCCACTACTAAAAATAATAATTAATAACATAATAACTGAAAATGTACATATTATATGTATAATCTAATAACAAATAGTTTAAAGATACAAATAGTTTAGACTTACAGTTTTTTCTGCCAAATTGCCGATCGTCTTCATCAGTAGTACCGCCGTCTTTATCTTTCTTGAAAGAAATCAATTTTGGTATAACTAGTAACATGCATACAACAGCTATCATAGTTACGATCTTTTTGAATATAAAGAACTTCAGCATAAGTTTTGCAATCGTTAAAATGTCTAATTTTAACGACAATTTATCAAATAATCCTTGACCTGGCGCTGTGTACGGTACACCATATGTAGGTTTCAAAGGGGGGCCATAGATTGGGGGAAGTGGTTTGGGAATTGGTGGTCCATAAATAGGTGCTGGTGGCCCATATGAGTGAGAAGGAGGACCGTAGTTAGAAGCTGGCGGACCGTAACTCGGTGTTGGTGGCCCGTAAGTATTTGGCGGAGCATTATACGTGACTTCCGATTCGAATTTCACTGGTGATCCGTAACTTGAAGATGGAAAATAACTGTTCGACGAACTAGAGAAGCTCGGCGATCCAGATGAGCTAAAGCTGTCGCTGCTAGAGTACGACGGGGTGTAATCGTATCCCGAATTATAACTGTCGTCACGATTCGATATCTTCTTTCCTTCACCTTTCGCTGTAATTATCACCACACCTTCCTTAGCCTTTTCGGCATCTATGCGAGATTTTGAATAAGCGTCAAGATATGTATCTGATTTTGTAACAATTACCACTTTAGAACTATTACTAGCTGGGCCGAGTATTGCAGTAACGCAAGCGGCTAGCGACAAAATCACGAAAATGTATCGATGTAGTGCCATTTCGTTATCCTTGAGGTACCGTGTCAAGGAAGTTGTCTTCATCGATCGCAACTGACGAATGACGGGCAACGTCGAACCCCATTCGGTTTTCACTTTTGAGTTACCGTAAAAGAGCCTAAATATGATAATGGAACACAATTAAATTCTCCGAGTGACCCCGGTGTTCCGCATTGCTCATTTTAAGTAGGCGGTAAGACAGCTTGTGCATGCTAATGCTGACGAGCTCACCTTCTTGTTGGATAAATGTATGACTTACGGCCTTTCATCGCATAAAGATATCTTTTATAGATCGCAATTTACTCGAGAAAGTTACATAGCGAAATGTTACCATGATGCCCAAACTTGTCTAGCATTTTTATATTTTGCGAGTATCTTGTCGAGTGTCAGTATGTACTTATTCATTTTTAATAATCTGAATTAATGCAATTTAATTATATATATTACATTAGGTAAATGTGTGATCCTCAATGTAATTTAACTTTCTTTTAGAAGCAGTTTAGGCTATAACAATGCATTTTTATAAAGCTACATGTAGGTATCCACATTTGGACACGGACCAAAAAATGAAAAATAAAAACTGTATACAACGTCAATTGCATAAAATGCATTTAAATTTTGCTGATTTCTACTGCTTAATGCATTTTCACTTAGCTAACCGATTGTAAGTTTAAACATGTCTGGTACTTTTCGAATTTACACGTCAAAATCTATGTTTACCACATCTTTCATTCACATAATATATTACATACACAGATACACAGTAGCTACCGCAGCAGTACTGCTCTAGTATTTTCTATTCAGATCCACTCTTTTACCTGCATACCAGGGTGACTGCCCTAAACTTTTCTCTGACTAGAAAGAGCCTAGTGTAAAGACATTCCGTTCTCCGCTTTCCGTATTGAGTGGTGGAACTCTACAGCGCGCTTTGTCTTATTTACCAGAGCGCAGAGATGACAATAATTAAATTATGATCATTCCAACGACTGAAACCCACAGTAAATCGGGATAAGTCGGACACTGTCCCCTGCGCCTTTAGATTCTATAGGCAAATTAAGAAGTCGAATATATTGGTTGGACCTTGCTGAGATTTTATGATAACCGATACCTACTGAATACTAATTGCTAAATAAACCTCAACACGATTTGAAGATTTACATAATTACATAAATGTAAAATAGCTTACTACTAAGCCTGTAAACGTCTTGACGCTACTATGGCGCAGTGACCAGAAAGACAATGTTACACTGTGAAAGCGTTGGTTGTGGGAAACGATTTCCACTCAAGAAATGATTTCAATAATGCCATGTGACTACGACATATAGATAAATCTTAGTCTTAATTGAGGGTCCAAACCTAAACCTTCTATAGTTAAAGTGATTTTTAAACAAGTTTTGGTATTAAATAAACAAGCACATTTATTGATTAGTTTATTTATTTCTTTCCTTACAGCATGGCACAAGCTTAAAACACACTATTCAAAGGCATTAATCATCGTCAAGTATCTTTCTTCAAAGAATTTATGTCTTTTGCGTTTCTTTTCCATCTTTGGGGAAAAAAATGCACTAATAGATTTAGTTCCTGATGGTTTTTTGTTTGTATCTTCTATTTCTTCGAATGTGCATTTCGCTGCCTTTTCTTGTAACATCAGCTCAGCTGTGGACCAACTGAATCTTACTAACAAAGGGTATCCAAACACTGGGTCAATTTGTTCTCGTATAAATTTCTTTGTCAAAGGATCTGAAATTAAATAAATAATATTAATAATAATATTTATTTTGTATTCAGAGAAGAAATGAGATGTGATATTTATATACTGTAGTCTGTGATAATTGGCATATTATATGTTTAAAATCTCAATTTAGTTTAGTGATATATTTTGTAGTTGATATATATTTTTTATTTGTTTCGATTCTGTGACTAATAAAGGGGGTGATTTGACTGACTATATATTAATAGTAATACTTAAAATAACTTGTGGAGTTACTAGTGTTAATCAATTCTATGTATATGCTTTTTTTCGTTATATTAATAGTAATATTTTATATGCCCGCAAATACGATTATCACCCAAGATTGAATATTTCTAGTCCCACAAATACCGACATTGAACACAGACTATGGTCAAGAGTAAGCATAATACTTTGACCCTTTGTACGAACATTCATCAGAAACACAGAGCCAATATTTTTATAATAATGCATTAGAAACACATTAAGGGTACAAAATAAATTTAACCACTCTACTATGAAGTGTTTATATCATATATTTTGTACAAATTATAACTAATTGGTAATTTAAATGTACAAGTGAGTAATATATCTTTAAAATGGGATAAATATACAAATGCACAATATAATATTATTTCAAATATAAATGTCATAATTAAAATAAATGTAAATACCTCCTGGATATCCACTTCCAAACTCCTTCTGATCCAACTCAAGCCCTTCATAAAATTTCCACACTTTGAGTGCATGGTCCCTTGTTACTTTTGCCATGGCCTACTTGCAGCTGATACTATTGGATATATGGAATCAGCTTTTTTTGCAACCTAAAAAAAAGATAAATAATAAGTTGTTGACTTAAACTCAGTTCACATATATTAAACTATTCTGAATGACGCAGAGTGACTGACAAACAACACTGGCAAAGAAAAAATGAAATTTTGTATGGAGGTTTTCCAGGAAGTAAAATTAAAGTCTAAGGAGGAACTCCTAACAGTACGTAATGTGAGGACTTAGTAAATTTTTTAAAATATCTTGCAATCAACTTCTTGCACTTGCATGCACTTTGTACTCAAAAGTATATCCAGAAGTAAATTAAAGACAGAATTTTTTTATGTATGGCTTTGTCGGTGGTCAGAGTATTTGGATGGGTTCTAAAAGGTTATATCAAAATATTAAGAAGATATGAACATATGCTATATTAAAAAAATATATAGAATTTACAACTTGCTATAGTATTTAAATTTAGTATAGGTTAAAATAATCAAAGTGTTTGATATTAATCTCCTAATACTTACAGTTATTTTAATATTAGGAAATATTTCACTCAATTTCATTTGGTACTTCTCTGGTGGTCCCACTGTGTCAACATAAACTTCAGCTATATTTGCTCCCATTTCTAATGATTTTTTGATCAAACTAATAGCAGAGTTCATAGAAACCTAAGAACACATTTTTAAACATGTTTAGATAATGGTGATGTCATATTTTCTAATTCGCAGTTATATGCATAAATTTCTTACTCTTTTTACTCATTTATTAAGAAAATAGACAAAAACAATTATTATAGGTAACAAAAATTTCACTCCAGCTTCATTGCTTTTTTGTTATTAAATGCTAAAATAACATAATTATACTATTTCCTTTTCCAATTTATAATTTATTTGGACACAAAAGCTTAAACTTTGCAATATCTTCAAAATTTTAATTTCAACATTATATCACCCTTATCCATGTAAGCTGTTTATGTCAACCATTTATTAAAAATTTTGCATCATGAAAAATCCCACACTGAGGAATGAATGTCATAATAATAATACCTCATTCAAAGAATGCTTAGCTCTTTTGTACATAGAATTTGAAATATAATTTGGAGATATTATATCAGCAATCCAGCCAACATTTTGAACTGCCTCTGTTTCAGATAACATTTTCAACAAAATTTCATTTCTTTTTTCTTCTGTCAGTGCTTTTGAATCAGCACATCCTAAGGATTGTAAGACATTTTTCTGACTCAGTGGACAATATGCTATGCCATAAACCATTGGACCTAGAAGGACATAAAAATCAATATTTTATTATAATATTCATTTCATATGAATATACAGTAGTGTACATAATAACTATGTAAAATTAAATAATTATTTATCAAAATATGTTATATTTTTCGTTCATTTACCACCAAAACAGAAATTAATTTTCAAATAAGTTGTATTATACTGTAACAAAGTGACACGGCCAGGAGATGCTAAAATAAACCTAAGCTTTATTTTTTCTCTCACCTAAAACTGGACCACGACCTGCTTCGTCTACTCCAAGCATGCAAGGTTCAGATTTACAAATATCTGGAACTTCAGAATGGTTTATAAATTTCTTAAAATTTTCATTTGATGTAATAAACTCTTCTAGAGCCTTTAATGAATTCATTTTGCTTCACGGCCAGAAAGACTAATTCAAATAACTTTTAAGAGATGCATAATATTTTTAACGTCTTTTAAAAGAGTAATAAAAATGAACTAAAATTCCCTCCAAACTCCATAAGCTCGATTTGAAATTTTAATTAATATACAAAACGTCATAATTTGAATATATTTGACATGAAAACCTGCAGTCTTAAAAGACTATAATAAAATAATAAATAATACAGTTGAAAATAATCTCTTTTTTTATACTATAGACAAATGTCAATTAAGCGGAGACAAAATAAGATAGCTATACACGACCTTTTCATATTACAAAATTCAACCTTTTTTAAAAAATAAAATAATAGAATATTATTTACAATATTAAAAATAATTTCACAATATTAAGACAAAGTGTTAATAATGTAAAGTGTTAATAAGTGTTAATCAATAACTTTCAGCCAATTTAAATACAAATATTACTTTTTCCAGTTAACTAATGACCCTGTTTATTTATTTTATCTTTTAATTATACGATACTGTAGTTAACAAATAACTATTTTAATCCTTTATGTACTTTATATTTTTGTAGTTAATTAAGAAATTTGAAATAATAAAACGCTTCAAGCGCAAAGCATAGTACTCCGCTTAAAGCGCTTCTTGCTGCCTCTCTCATAGGAGACTTTAATTTCATTTCAAATTCAATGACAAAGACGCATCCATATATACAGGAGTGAAGTGCAAAGTGTATAGCATAATATTTTTAGATGTAGCATTTAAGTGTCATCTGCTTATTTATTTTCAAAATCGTGCACGTAACAGGTAAATGTTATCATTATTTTTATTTAGTTTCTTAGCCATCAATATTCCTCTTGTAATATCTAAACACTCGTTTGTAGGTTAGAGTAGTGCGATTTAATAGAGTGCAGAACAACCCCAGGAGCTTCATGGCAGGCGATCTGTGGCTATTGTGGGGTTAAACTTCCAAAACGCGGTGCCTTTGATGATATCGGGTTCCACTTAGTAAATAATACGGTTTCAAGTGCTGAAGATTCAGATTCCGATGTAGAAATCGTTGAAAATGGTTGGGAGTCTGACAATAACGTATCTTCTAAACCAGAACATTCAGATAATGAGAAAATGTCACCAAACAGATCAAAGTGAATGCCTCCGTTCTACATCTCGTAGAACCCGACAATAACAATTCAGGTAAGGAGTTGTTGGGCTATAGAGACTATTTAGTAAAAATGGATACCAAAGATATAACAGATAACGAAAATTATCGGGCAATTCTCCGATACAGAACGATGATGCTGATAGCTCCAATGGAAATGTTATGTCAATTGAAAATTATTTAGAAGTGACACTATCTACAGATTCAGAGGCTAGTCATATTTGTGGCCAATGTAACCAAATGTTTACTAGTGAGCAGTTGCTGACGTCACATCACTGTAGTGCTAAACCCACCGAAGAAAAGAAGTATCCTTGTCATGTGTGTTCAGAGAAATTTCCAAGCTACTGGGAACTCAGAAAACATATAAACATTCACTTTCCTGGTATGCTAGACTCTAAATCAAACTTTTGTCATCTTTGCCAAAAAGATTACACAAAAACAGGGTTTACAAATCATTTACGGAAGCACACAGGGGAGCGACCATTTGTTTGTGAACTTTGTCATAAAGCCTTCTCTCAATCCAGTTCATTGTCAATACACATGAAGTTCCATTTAAATGTTCGCAAGCATGCTTGTACAGTCTGTGAAAAAAAATTTGTAACTAAGAGTGAACTGTCTCGCCATATGACCGTTCACACTAAACAAAAGTCGTACTACTGTGGTGTATGTGACAAAGCTTTTACTCGGTCAGACAATATGAAGAAACATGAGAAAACACATGGATAAAAATCAGACATAGTCTGATAGTCTGTAAAAAGCATCACACACCTTTATATATTTATTGTTTGTAAATCTCCTTGTATTGTACTTTGCATCACCCCAAAAGTTTAGGGGGCAGTAGTTCTGGATACTTTGTGTAAAATTTCTCACTTTTTTCTTAGTCATTTCACATATAGATACATACACATTTCATTGACAGAAAGAAGATTTAAATCATGATTTATCTACTCCTAGCACAAATGTTATATATTGGAGTAAGATAAAGAAAAAAAGGTTTCTGTGAAGCTTTTTACACAATTTCCAATTCTCTTATTGCCAAAAATTTAGTCATATTTTGATTGTTAATAATTATGATGTGCATTGTTTTATACCAAATTGATAAATTCGCATTCTAGTTCATAATTTAGTCATTATGGTGTGTTATTGTGAGTGTCCTTACACTCTTGGTGTGCTGTAGTTGCTTTTGAAATAAGATTATATATATATGCAATTTATAAATGCATGTTTGGGATAGCTTAGGATATTTAAAATATGCCTTCACAGGTGCTTTAATACTATGTCACACATATCTCAATCCAAAGTTGCCTTTTTAGATATGATAGTGATATTTTAATGGATATAGGTCAGATGTTCAGTAACACTTTGATACACTAGTTTTTGTATAAGATATAAAGAATTTACTGTAAATTAAATGCCTTTTTATATACTCTGAATTTGTCACTAATCTTATAATTGTTCCTGCTTCACTGGAAGAGCTTTAATAAATATATATTTTTGTAAACCTTTACTACAAGGTGTTGTGTACCAATTGTAAAGAGTACCTTTGCCAAATTTTAGATAAGTATTGAAAGTGATTCTTATTGTACTGTGTTGTAACCAAAGCAATAATACATTATTATCTTATGTGCCTATTCTATACTACTATTAAGGAAATGCTAAACCAAATATTTTTTAGACTTTAGACAAATAATAAGAGAAAAATATTGATATATACAATTGGAATAATATATCAATTGTTTTCATATTTTTATGATAAATAAGCATTTTAATGAGGCACTATAAAAATGACTTCCTGTTATGATGGTCTCAGTTTCATGATTTAGTTAAGCCATCATGAACAATTAGAATAATTAGTTAAGGATACATATATTGTAGTTAAATAAAAGAAATATTGGAACAAACATCACAAATGTTAAACAGTGAAAATATATTTAACAATATTAGATATTTTATCATTCTGCAAAGCTATGACAAAGTCATTATTTAATGTATTTGTTCTCCTTATAGAACTTTGTAACTTATGACTTATTCTAAAGGTATAATTGGCTAACAAACCAAAGCTATTTAATTTTTCTATCGTGCCACTACTATTTTTGTTGGTCGTCGATACCATATAATATAAATATTGACAATTTTTTTATATTTAGCATAAGGCAATAATTACATTTTAATATATTTATTGTATTTAATAATTAGAGTTTTAATTGCATGGATCGTTCATAGAATTAAGAATTTAGATTGAGCCAAATGAAAATACACAAAAATCTACAAGACTGACAATAATATTCAGAGTAGATATTAACTTGTGCACAAATGTAACAATTATTTATTGACCTTAACAACAATTTTTACATATATATCTAAAATGCACCTTGTTATAACTCATCATGACAATTAGAGTAAGCCCAGTTTTATGGATTATGAACTGTTTTATAGGAAATGTAATAATTGTCGATTTTATTAAAGAGTTGTTTGTTGGAAATCATGTTTCATTTAATATCTCAAATTAAATAGGTTATTTTCCCTTTGTTCTAGGTTGCGCTAGTGATGTCGGCAAGGTTGCGTAATCTTAATCCGTATGAGTTACATAAGTATCTTGTTAATCTTTATTGTTTGAATGCCAAGGGTTCCTCGGCGTCACTGCAACGGGACACGTCCAGAGACAGAACCGACCTCGATATAATAAGGCAGAACCATAAATTTCTGTGGGAAGATGACGAAGTCGCGGACACTTGGGAAAAGCAATTGGCTAAAAAATATTACGATAAACTATTCAAAGAGTATTGCATTTGCGATCTAAGCCGGTATAAAGAGAATAAAGTAAGTCCCTTAGTCATTTAACGTTATTATAAAAAAAACTCCGTATAGTAGTGGTTAGTGTTAATACGTAGTTTTAATTGTATACGTGAATTTATAAACTCTGAACTTTTGGACAATGGTAAAAAAAAAAATAGTTACATAGCATTGGTAATTCGGTTCTGGAACATATTCGCTTCATTTATTTTGTAAACGTATTTACATAAAACGGTCGATAAAATGGCTGTCATTTATTTGACCTACAAATAAATCTGTTGTACTTATTTACATTCGCTAACGGTTTCGAAGGCAACGTTGGAGATAATTTATGTTTCTCTCCCCTTGCGTTGCGGATGATGGGGACGGTCCCCTATGGAACTGACTCAATTGCCTTTTTTGCCCCTGAGACCTTCCTTTGTGCGATGTATCGGGGAGCGCGACAATAGCCATAGTGCCTTTTTGTAGGCTAAATATAGCACGGTGTGCTCCCGCGCCGCGCCGGTAGCGCACATCTGCCTGCCACTCCTTGATTAACCGACTGTGAAGAGAGGAACATTTTAGTGGACCTACTTTTTGTTTACGTATTGGAAACTTTGTTAGGTTGTTGTTTTTTCTATAATTTAAATATTGTATTTCTTCATAAAACACAAAAATGCATTGATAACGCAGAAACTATAATATAAATTATCAATATTTAAAATTTTGTGTATTCTTATTTACTAAAATAAACATTATTTACTTAAAGACTATAGAATAATTAGAATTATTTTAATATTCTTAAATATATATAACTGTAGTAGTAGTACTATAATTGTTTTTTGCAGTTCTTTTAACGTTTTGAATTTACACCTATTTTATTGAAATAAATTTTAATTGGCGACTGCTGTATCGTTTATAAGGGTATAAGGAGGTTTCTTATTACTAAATTAACCCTCACTTTTTATAGCAGAATATAAATAAAGCATTAATAGAACATTATCATGTTAATTATCTAGACGATACATGTAGAACAAAATACCTTCTCTTGATCTCACATAATAAAACTACCACTGTTGATTTACTAAATCTGAAATATTCATTAAAGTATTAACTCTAACTCTAAAAACATCTGAATAGCCAATATATACTACGCACGATTCATATAAATGTTGGAATAAATCAAAAATACTCGAGGCCTTATAACCATTGAACAATTATTTGGTCTACTGTCTTAAGATGCCAAATACTTGTGTTATTTAAAAAGGTAGCTTTGAGATGGCGCGTTGAAAAAGAAGTTGTCTTGGGAAAAGGACAGTTTCTTTGTGGAAATAAAAGATGTATTAATGACAGTGATCTTAAATCCTGGGAAGTCAATTTTGCTTACTTAGAAGATAATGAAAAGAAGAACGCCCTCGTTAAAGTTCGTAAGTGAATTGAAATTAATATGCTTAAGATTTTATTTCAAAGGGATTTGTAAAAAAAGGTACTACTAAGTAATGTTTTGTTGGATGCATTTTTTTGAAAAATTTTATTAGATTTTTATTTTATAACTCTTTCTTATATATAGGCCTATGCCCAGAATGCTCAGAAAAATTAAATTACAAGTCAAAAAAGCGTGAAGTTAAAAGGCTAAAAAAGAATCAAAATAAAAAAAGAAAAAGTAACAAAAAAGTTGATACTGATGACGAAAATAGTGACGTCGAGACAACAGAATCCGTTTTTGATGTACCTTCTACTTCCATGGAAACAACGGAAGCTGTTGAAAATAAAGACGAGTCATTGTGGAAAAAAGGTATAAACAAAATTATTTATTTATTTATTCACATAATTGTCTAGTTTTGTCGAAGAACTCTTAATGAGCCAAAAATATATTGCTGCCTCATTTTTATAATTATTTACTCAAAAGCAGAAAAACAAAGCAGAGCGTAGCATGTTATACAATGTTAGCTTCATTTATAACAAACAAACAAACTTAACTTAATATGAGCATTCGTATCGTGTGGCCATCACCTCTCCTTGCCACCAGATTATTAAAAAAATATATTAATGGCGTACTTTATTTGTAAACATTTATAATTCTTTGAATATTTCAACTATGTTATCGAATTACATTCTCTGATCTACAAATGTCTATTAAAATTAGAATGTTATTGCCTGAAGTGCAAGGAACGCAAATAGAATTTGCAAATCTCTGCTTTAGATATCGTTGCATGTAAGTTTCGATCTCTATATTTTGTATGTGTACATACTAATGGCATATACATTTTGACGGAACTTTTTAATATTGTTTAATTTCATATTCTGTTAAAACATACAAGTATAAACTTCTTATAGGTATTCAAGAAGTGGAAGAAAAGACTCGTGAAGAAGAATTCGAAGATTATTTAATTGATTTGTTATTATAGAAATAACGTGTTTAAGTTAAATGTTGCTTAAGATTGGTGAAGATTCTTTAATACTACATTATGTAACTTAGCTTTCCTTTTAAATATTTCTTAATTTTATTATTTCGGTATTTGTAAATTTTTTTACAGCTTTACGCGTTTTCCCTCATGACTGTGTCATAGTCAGAGAGAACCTAGTGTCAAGACATTTCGTTCTCCACTTTCTGCCCAAATTCGAGACATTGTGTGTTTAACGCCGCGCTGTCTTGTTATCAGAGCGTAGAAACGAAAATAATTTAAATATATTCTTTCTCCCTAGTAGGGATCGAACCCACAACTATCGCTTATACAGTCAGACGCTTTCATGCTTCGCCACGATTACATTATTATAGGCAATACCTTAAAATTATATAAATAGATTTAATACAAAAGAAAATATTTTAAAATAAGGAAATTAATAAGGTATAATAATACAATTTAGTAATTTATATTCATTTATTATATTCTATTTCGGCTACATTCTTTGTGTGATTGGGTACAAATTTATAAAAAAACACTACTATAACAATCTTCTCTCGATTGAAACAGTTACTTAACAATTCTTGTACCTTTACAGCTACTTGCATTTATAATAATTAATAACTAAATATTGTAGCGTTCAATCAACAATAATATTTAAATATATAGAGAAATAATCTGTTTAATCGTTTTTTTTTCTGTTTCATGACTGAATGCTTTTAGGTGTCTTTTTGTATCCCAATAATATTTTTAAATAAAAAAACCTCTCATTTTGACCATCAATTTATTTCTTCCTTTAATCTATTCTGGATATATGTTATAATTAAACAGTTTCAATTATATTAATGTTGATTTAACACAAAAATTATAAACATTCAACTTTATAACAAAAATAAGGAGAATTTACATTTTAATATAAACATACATAAATGTACGTATTAACAAAGAAAAATATAACATCTATGAATAATAATAATCATCACAATTTCATTTATTATCACGTTCATTGACCAGCCTCAAATATTTCACGTCACTTTCACAATTATGCCCACTTGTGCTAACATCTACCGCCGAGTTTTAAATTCACTTTTATATTATATAAAACACTTTATTTAACATATAATTTTTTAATTTCTATTCGGAAGCACTTTTTCGCATTTAATTAAATTACGAATAGTTTATAATTGTCACAATATATAGTATATTCTGACATTAAAATGTTGTGGTACATTTTAGGCATAATCGGAATTAGTTGTAAAGGTAAATTTATATAAATTTAATTTTACTTGAACATTGACAAATACTATAATTATTTGTTCTTGACAGTATCAAGTGAAATTAAAATTAATATAAAATCGCCATCACGCATTAATATCAAATTTGAGAATTTCTACACAATATATTTAACATTGCTTATCAGATCCCTAATACGTAATAATAATATGGCCAAGCACTAAACAAACTGTTTCCTTTTAGTAATAAAAATGCAAAAAGCTGTATATACTAAACAGATAAAATACTTTCATGGTTTGCATCATACATTGCATATAATTAAACCAATGGACCTACATAGTGTGAAGAATGTCACGAACTCAGGGTATTGTCAGAACAAGTGTAGTTGTAGGTATTAAGCAACATATGAAATATCAATCCGTTTAAAATATTTTAATTGGCGTATGGAAAAGAAAATAAACTATAATATGTATGTCAGATTTGTTATTACTGGATGAATGTATATCATAAATCGTATTTATTTTGCAAATGAAAGAGAAAATGTTTTAAGTACACTTTATATATATAAAGTATACACATATTGTTTCGTATACTTCAAAATAGTACAAATAGTATATATATTATATTTAGGTATTCAGAGAAAAGTGCGTTAGTTTAGTACTATAGGGTAGATCTATTCAACTGTGTCTATAGTACAGAAATTGTATAATGTCAATAAATTTCGTGTCCCAACGAGATTTTTAACAAATTAATAACAAGAACAACATTTTTATAATGAAAGTCTGCTTTTAAAAGCTCTTCTTCAGACGTACGTCGGTGAATCTTCTTAACATATAGGATAACAATTAATTGACCAGACGCACAAATATTAAAGAACTCTGCAATGAAAATCAAATAATTTAATTAGAATTTTGTATAAATTACAATATTGCAAAGTGTAAAATTAAGGAAATTACATATAACTATATCATATTATAATAATTAAGAATAAATTGACAGTTGTGATTTAGTTAACTGCGATGGTTGTGGGTTAAAATTTCAAAAGATTATATACCAACACTCAACATGCAATTTTTGTAAATAAAATATATAAAGTGTAGCACCAAGACACTTACATTTTCTTTGCACACATCATAATAAATAAATAACTCACCTATTTAATGGAATGCGCCTGTGAATGCGTGAACGCGTGAAATGTGTGAACAAATAAAACGAACCCGTCTACTTGTGCTTGGAGAGGTCCTCGTCGTCGGAGCAGTCCTCGTCGTGCGTGTGCGTGAGGCGCTGCGGCGTCTCGGGGCGCGCGTGCGGCACCGACCTCTCGCCCTGCCGCAGTAAACGCTCACATTACTCCCGCAGCAGCGCTGAGCTCTTACTATCGAGACACTTAGTCCTCTACTTTCTGCCCGAATTCGACACAATACGTTTGGCGGAACTCAATGTCTTAATAAGGCAAAGAAATCGAACTCATGTCAAATCAAATCAAATCGTGTTTAAAGTCATTATCTATTGTCCCACTACGCCACGATGGCCTCCAACACATGTAAATAGGCAACACATAGAAATATAGGTAGTGTAACTCTAAAAAGAATGAAGAAATAAAGCTTACATTTTTCAATATCCGCATGCTGGTTTATTCAAAATACTGCTATTGATAGTCTGAGTTCACGGCAATTACCTTCAAATCCAGGGACTCGGAGACGGCCTCCTCCGAAGATATCTCCGCGACGCAGGCGGCGCTGAACGCGCGCTCGCTGAGCACGCGCGGCGTGCTCGAGTGCCTTGATCTGAACAAATTTATATAATAAACTTCATGAAATATGTTACTTGGAAACATATTATTTTTCTACTATACAAAAAGTATAATATGTGTTATGCCTATACTAGATAGCTTTCTGAACGAAAGATTATAAGCGGTCTGTCTTAACAAAACTGTTATCTAAACAAGTGGAAAGGGTCAAATGGATATGATACGGGGCTGTTAATATAATTGGCTACCGGTCGATGGTGGGCGCGTCGACGGTGAAGCGCTGCTCGTGCGCGACGGTGGACTCGTGGGGCATGAGCATGGCGGGCGCGCGGAACATGTAGCAGAACGGGTAGTACATCAGGTTCAGGAAGGACGCCGCGTACAGGTCCGCGTACCTCACCACCTGCGCACGCCACACACCGACACCCATTACTATTGGGCCCACTTCAATGGACCAAAGTTTTAATGTTTACGTATTATATACATTGGTATATAATCAATTTTAATTCATTAAAATCAAAACCTGTGACGAGAAGAAAGTTTGCCTAGAACCGGAACGGAACAGCGAGCCCAGCATACCGTACGAGAGGTCCATTTTGTGAGTGACGTCACGAATCGATACGCGCAGCTTAGAAATATCCGGTTTCTCCTTTGTACTGGAATCTAAGTCTCTGTGAATACAAACGTACCATATTCAACAATGCAAATAAACGTGAATAAATAAGCTCCTTTGGGTAATAGTAGATGTTTCTTGCTTTAGTCCGCATCGCAAGATGAATGCCTAAAAGACACTCCGTGTCTGTACTTTTCGGCCCAATTCATTAAAATTGCTTATGAATTGCAGAATTTAGCGGGGAATTAAAAACAATTTAAATACAATTATGCCCCCGAGGACATATTTATTTAATATACTTATGACAATACGTAACAAGGCATCTATCCATAGTGAAGACACCTTAACTTTACATATTAAACTAGCTGTGCCCGCGACTTCGTCGGCGAGGAATACTAAAATAAAACAGTAGCCTAATATACTCCTCAATACATCAGCTATCTAGTTATTAGCGCGAACAAACAGTGAGATGAAAAATTTTAAAATATTTGATTTTAGTATACTGGTAAAAAGCGATTATTTTAATATTACAAACCGAAACTCCAATGTTGTTAATATGTCTAGATGAACTTTACACTCTTTCCCAAATGCATAACTCCAGTAGTGTTATGGATTATATTTAGTCAAAGTGGTAAAACCCACTTAGTAAACCAATTATTGCACCCTATAGTCAAATTTGTACAGACAAAAAAACGTCAAATGTAATTTTATAATAAATAATATTTTTTATAATTATTTATTAAATTACACTGCAGACAAATCAATATGAACAGGAAAAATAAGTTTTTAAAAAAATTAAAGGTGACCTTATGCTATCAATAAGAAGTTGTTTTTATGCTATGTATTTAAAACGGCTTAAGTAAGAGATTGTATAAAATCATGAATTAAATATTTAAATTTTAGTACATATAGTTTGATTTTTGTAACATAATTAATTAAACAAAAAATTTTAGTATCGTCGTAAAACCACTCCATTTGTGCCATTTGTCTATCAAGAAATATATGGCATTACGCAGCATTAATATCGTCTTTTAATAAATTTTATAGTCTTTTTCGTATTTATGCAATTAATTGAAATGATCTATCAAAACAAGTTATACCTAATGCACAAATTTCCAAGTCAATATAACAAACAGTTTTAACTGTCTGTCACACACTTAGGATATCAAAAATATTTGTAGAAAACGTATGAAAATGTTGAAACCAGCGGGACTATAACCGCGCCTCTTGGAAACCGTCCAAGAGACCATGTTATTCAGAACGACACAGGTCTAAATATTGTTAAAGTGTATAAAGCGCGAAGTTCACTGCATGAAAACGGGTGAAGCTAAGAAGATGAAGAGAAAAAAAATATAAAAACAATAAATTTAATTACGGTTAATACTTTGTAATTGTATAAATGTACTAAATATTTCAAACCATACGCGGTATATACTTCGCATATTTTTATAGTTAAAACATATTTTCCTTGTGCAGAATTAAACCTACAATTTCTGTCGATCATAAATAGTAAATAACTTATTAAAAACTATTACGTTTTATTTACGTAGGTTTGTAATGAAAATATGTATTTTAAAGTAAACAAGTAAAAATAAGTTCCACTTGACGTCAACGGGTTTTATTATTAGAAGATGCAAAACGACGTACGTGATTAAAATTTATTATGATAAACAATCACTTATCTGGGTTAGTGTAACAGTTATGTGCAGATTTACTATACAATTATATTTGAGGATGACTAAGGCTATTTATTCCTAATATTAAAACGAAAATATTCAAAAGTAATGTCTCATCAAGAAGCATTCTTTCCCCATCCAAGGCGATTTTTTTTGTAAAGTTTTTATTTATTTTTTTATTCTTAATAATGTAAGACTTCTTACTTTAAAACAATATATTATAATTTATAGATATTAATATAACAATCGAATTCTTACTTGTACATATCACCGAGCTGTATATCCAAGTTTTGTAATTGGGCAAATAACTGGCACTTGTCCGTCCAAACGTGTAGTTCCTGAACTAACTCGGGCACAATTAGAAATGTGCGCCATCCGCCTATTTTCTTCGACTTAAGGATATCTCCGAATATATGGTCGCCAATGTACAGCACATCTTTGCCTTTTGCACTTATCAGCTCAGTAAATACGTCGCATGAACCTATAAAAAAATAATATTTCTCTTAAATTCATAGTTTTAAAAAAAAAACATTTAAACTAGACTATTAATAATTTATTCCTTATAAAAATTGTGTAATTTGTAGTATAATAAGAGAAGCAGAGCACTTTACCGTTTCACATTTTCTGCCAATTAAAAAAATATAGCATTTTAGTAATGGCGCGTTTCGTCTAATTATAATGAACAAACACCTATAAAAGCATTTGAGCTGAATAATATACAGTCAAACATGAGCAAGCCTTAACTGTCATTATTATTAATAAAAATTCTTCTAAGTGATTAGTTCAATATTAAAGAGATTTAATAATATTTTATAGATTTGACTAGTGATGTTACATTTTAAAGTACTTAATGCCTTTGTAAAGTAAACACGTTATTGAGTACCAATTAATACGGAAGTTGCCTAACATTGGACCAATACGAATGGATAAGAGCGTGAACGTAGTCACTGCAACATCACGTTATCTTACATTCAAAGTTCTTAATGAAGATAAGACATATCCCAGATTCATTTCTGCGTCAGTCAACGCTGATATAAATGATTACTTGAACATAATAAAAGACTATTAGTTCTAATATGCCGGTTTCTGTAACCAATGTTGGTTTTTTTTAACTTCACTTTCTATCTCGCATAGCAGGGTAGGCAGAAAGAACAGTCAAGTGTCAAGTGTCATGAAGGTGTGCCGTTGTCCGCTTTCTGTCCGAATTTAAGGTAACGCGTAAGTATTGAGTGGCGGAACTCAACGCTGCGCTTTGGTTAGTTCCAGAAAAAACTAAAATAATATAATAGTTCCTCCGAGTGGGAATGGAACCCGCAAACGTCACATTTACAGTCATACAATGCCCCACTACACCACGATTACCTCAACATATTATGTGTATTTAGATGGTATAGGGGGAGAATATTAAAAAGAAAATGACACTATAATTTATCGCCACTCACTTATATGCAATTATATTTTTTGTACAAGCTGAGAAAAAATGTCAAGGTCTCGTGTAAGATCGATTTTCGTTATCGTGTCAAATAAATATCCAGTTTATTCTATGTGAGCAAAAAATACTATGTATGTATGTATTTTCAAAAAAGAAATCTAATAATTATATTAATCAAATAAAATATACGGGAAGTAATTAAATGGTTTCCTTTAAATGTTCAGAAAAAAAATCACTTTGACTAGTGAGCTTAGGTTAAATATAGTTTTTTCCCGTATTCTACTGGATAGACAGAAAGTACTTCGACAAGACACTCCACTTCGAGACATTCCATATTGGTGGCGGCCGCCGCGCTTTGTCTTGTTCACAATAGCGAAGAAATTAACATATGTACTTGAATTTTGATCATTTTGTGAGAATTGAACTCATAACCAATTGCCGATTACAATTAGGTGCTGTCCCACTGCGATGGCCTCTTTACCAAGATTTCCCTTAAAATATGAAATAATTGCGTCACAGCCACAGAAACAGCTATGGAATTTATATATATACCTCCAGAATAGACCAAGCCCTCGTGCAGAGGGCCCACGTGGTGACCCATCTTCAAAGCGCCCGTGCGCGTGTCTACTTGACGTAGTGTTGTGCCTTCGCCGAAGAACAAGGGCTTCTTGGCATCGACTACGATCCAGTCGAAATATGTCTTCCAGTTCCTGTGTGGCTCGCCAGGCTGTAATATTTTTTTAAATGTGTCAAATTTCAAGAAGAATAGTTTCTTTTGTATATATATAAACAATACACATAGCAAACAATTAAGATACTTGAAATAAACACAATTGTATTGTAGAGATAATAACTAAAGCCAATATTACTATTAAAGCCAATATTAGTATTGTAGAAGTAAATCTCAGCCACATTTGATTTATAACGTGATACGCTACGACATTACCCAATCATTGGGTTAGAAAGTTTCAAACACACAACCATCGTGTGTAAACATTTACACATTACCTACACGCAATAGTTGTAGATTCGATCATCGTTAGAAAGATGGTTTATATTTTAAAAAAATTTGGCATAGATTCCCTTTCTCTTTCTTTACAATACACATTATCTATAAAATGAATGAAAAGTAAAAAACAAAGTGTCTTAACAATATATATTCGTTGCCCAAATGCGAAAATAGGCAAATATAAAAAAGTCACTAAACTATTTGGCAAGAAAATATGATGACATCCTTGTGTAATGTAAGCTAGCAATAAATGTTTTATTACTTCCATATCGATATCCATCACAGATAGAGAGATCTATCGCGTGTGGCAAATTCCAAACAACCCACACATTTATCGTTATCGCCATTACAGTACAAAATATTAATATTACAAGATTAAATATAATCTTTGGTATTTTATAATAAGAATTTGTAAATTATTATATTTTCTTTAAACGTTTTAAAAAAACATAAAACAACATTTTAAGTATATAAACTAGATTATTACATTTACATTACATTAAGCACATACATGATATGAACGATATGAGTCTGTCCAATCTATAGTACAAAGAAATTTATTTAAATAAGAACAAAATACATTTCAAATATCTTCATTCTTGAAATCAAACTAATAAGATTACAATAAACTACTTATTAATTTATCTTATCTGTAAATTATTAACAAAAAATACTTTAAGCTATCGTTTCTATTTCATAAGATTAAAAAAGCTGTATAATATCAGTGGTATTAAGAGTAATAAAACATAAAGCATACTTAAAAAATATTAATGAGATTGGTTTTAATTGATAAATCATCACGTCCCGTGGCGTTACATAAGTTACTGTACTTTTCCTCTCGGCTATTTTGAATAACAATGATATGCCCGCATTACATGTCATTTACTAATGACATACATACATTCAATGAAAAAATCTACTTATATATAAATTACTATATAGTAGGTATACAAAATTTTCAAATAGTTATTACGTAGCCGTATCACAAACAACAATGATAAATATATATTAAAATAATATATATTTATCTATATTATTTATATAGCTGATAAATATTTTATTAAAAATAGATAACAAATAAATAGTTATTTTATATTACGTAATCAACTTAACAAAAAAAATTCTTAATAATTAATTTAATTAAAGTAGTGCTAAAATTGATTCATGTTATAGATAAGCGTGGGTACGTGCATATCTTATTGTCTATTGGTATATTTTTTTAAATAAAAAATAAAAAAAAAATAGGCAATTAACGTTTAGTATAATATAATGAGTTAAGATTTGCTGATAAACCCTAATATAGCAAATGTACATGTCATTAGAGACGTAATAAATCAATATTTTTTTTTCTTAAAATATGATTTTTTAAAGTCTATAGTAATATCAGCTTACGCTTGCTATGATTTTTTTTTAATTTAACCATATATTTATTGTTATTTAAAATTTCTGATGCAATTTCTACTTACTATACATAACTATTTTCCAGCATAATGGCATTCCAAATAAATAACCTTGACGAGTTTCATAACGCACTAAGTTCATTGCGTTGTCAGCAACCGACAAATAAATTTAAAAAGCGGTCTGTTTCCATTATTATGTATTATTTTTATTACCATTATTTATAAATAAAAAAATAAATAACAATAGTCATATAAGGTTAAATTTTATACAGAAATAAAATCCACAAATTACATGTAAAGTCTAAGATAAAGGAAACTTAACTTAACTTACCTTAGAACCATAAGGAAAATCGAAAAGATAATTCATAATCTTGTCGGTAAAATTATAGTCACTGTTTGTGAGGATGAAGAGCTTGGCGCCACTCTCCCGTATCCTGGACAGGAACATCGGCAATCTGTCATCCTTTTTCAAATACAAGTCCAAATTTTCTGTAGTCTTCTTCTTTAAATCTCCGTGTATATGGACATAGTCCACAGCATTTCGGACATCTTGGAATATAGATTTGAAAGACATTGCCAAATCGCCGCATCTTACACCGGTCTTTTCCCTAAAAATACCATTTTACGATAATTTCAAATAATATTCAATAGTTATACGCGTTATTACGTGTTTTTATTGTTATACGTGTGTTTAACTATCTTTGTATCATTAAAGAAACATTTAAGACCAACAATGTCTCCTTCGAAACCATATACAAAGCTATTAAGCATAGGAATTAATTCAATGTTTAAAATTCTTCGTACTGCCAAATATATATATATATAGTAAAAGTTATAATAATTTCAATAATATACAAATTAATGTTTACTATGCGAGTGGTCGGTGCTCGTCGCCCACGTCAGATCGCATATCTGTCCCACGCACCAAAACAAGTATATTTTAAATAGTGCATGACTTACTAACGCGTATTTAAAATAAACCAATCAAAGTACAAAAGTTATTCCGAAAAATAACACCTATCTGTAAACAGATATACTTACGCTCTGTCCAATTTTAAATCAAATAACTAAGTATAATAAATATCATTTATTTTTTCATATTTATTATTAATGTAATCAAATCAAGTTAGAAATTATTGGCGCGTTACACCATAATAGGCATCACACAAAGCGTGCTAACAAATTTTATATAGGGTTGTAAAATTAATTAAAATATATTTTATGAATAATAATATATGATAAAGTATCGTATTCCTGTTATTGAATTTCTGTATAGTTTTTTAAAAAAAAAAACTTTTTTTTATAGCATTTAAAATTATGCAATTTCAATTTTTAATATAACATATTATTTAAGTCTCACCAGACTACAATTTAACAACCATGAACGACGCGACTTAATAGATCGCGGTAAAGCAAAATTGGCAACTTCAAACAGGTATACACATTATATGGAATGTCACACGCACTAAAAATAAACATGATTCATTGAACGTAAAAGGGCTCATAAGGAGCCCTACTTACCTCGTGTATTGCGGCGAGTTTGTGAAGAAGTCTATGAGACACGCTATTAGGTACGTCTCGGGCAAATTGAACAATGTATTCAACACGTACACTCTTGACTCGTCGAGCGTCAAAAATTTATTTGGATACAATTCGTATACCTGAGAACTGAAATAATTATTCTTATTTATGAACATTAATATAGAATTAAAATTATTATAAATAAACAATATACTAACTGCTTTAAAAAATCAAATCCGTGAACGCATACTAATATGTTACCGTATGCGTCAACTTTTAATAAGTTGCCATATAAAGTGTCGAACCAGAGACCTCTGCGAACAAAAGTAAATTAAAATCTTATATTCATATAGAAAATTAGAAAGTTCTAAATGATACTGACATTAGAAACTATTTCGTTATTATGATAATTTCAAGACGATGTCATAGTTCCATTACGGAATGATTGAATCGAATAAAGTACGAGACGTGATAGTGAAAATAGAAGCTAGCTTAAATTTTTAGCGATTAAAAGTGTCAATATGTAGATATTTCTTTGATCTAATTAGCAAAGTGCACTTGTTCATTTAACAAGTAGTCACTAATGTATTTAATAATGAAACTTGAATAAGCTATTATATCATTTGTTTACTTTCTTAATATAAATCGTAAGGCATTCTTTATTCGAAGCATTAACTTTTGTTTATCAATACACATAGAGTGTAAGATATATTTTAATGTCAAAGGTAACCTTGTTGGATGTCATTATTAGATGTACGGTGAATTAATTCAAGGTGAGACACAAATATTTTAAGATTTACAAGTACCTACCTTCATACAAGTACATCGCTCATATCACTCTTTGTTCAATATTTGTATGTGTACATCATAAGCCAGTATTATATATGCTTGAAATATGTATTTTTTTAGAAATTATAGAATTCTATTATACTATAGATTGTGGGATCCAATAGTATAGAGAAAGCTATTATTTTTTTTCTTTATATCTCAACCACAACAGATCATTCTATTCTTTATACCAAGAAATTAATAAAAATAAAGATACTATATCCAATTTTCTATTTAACTACATAATATCTACCAAATCTATACTTTTAATAAAAACACCTTCGTGTTGTAAATAAAACATTTGACACAACTTCTTGGGAAGACTCGATAAAAATCAATTTTAATAAATATATATTTTAAAATCATGATAGTACCATAATCATAGCACAACAAGTTACTCAACTGTATCGTCTTACCTGACAGGAAATGAAGGGTCATATTCGAATTCTAATATTTCTTGTGGGTATCCTTTGTGAACTAATCTTTCTTTGGTTAGATTAAATCCTAAGTTTTCATATTGTGGCGATTTATACTCTGTGAATAAAATAAGCTTTATTATTTGTAAGAATTTTAAGGATAATATTATTTATTTTTAAGTTAATTTAATTTATAACTCTTGAAACTAACAAACTTCCACCTTCACACTACATTTCAATATATATTAACGTTTAACTTAACTAGAATTGTTGTCTTACATTTGTTAAATTATACGTCAAGTGTATATTTTTAAAAAATAATTAGAATTGTGTATACGCGCAAGCAGAAATAAATATATTCACATAAAAAAATATTTCATATAATGACCTTGCACCGAAATGAAGCTAAAATATTTTTAGCACAGTTGCATAACGCTATATAACTCGCATCATCGCTTTTCATCTATAGGTCTCGTTATAGGTCTCACGAGCCTACTCCAGCTGCGACTTTCACTACGATCCCACACAATGCCATTTCTATATTACTTTGATAAATTCACAACACACTTATTCGCTGCATATTAGTGTTCACACAAATGTAATTCAACGTACTAAGCAAGTAAATCATTCTTAAACAAACTCACCTGCCAGAGTGTAATCCATATCAAATCCGTAGAATTTGACATTTTCCAAATGTAACGATCTATTCACGAAAATTCTGCAAAACAAAAAAACAAAAATAAAGTGTTTACTTTCGAATTCTAGATTTCAAACAAATTTATGTCAGTACTCCACTACTATGGTATAAGTGTTTGCATAAATCTCAACAGCGCGTTTACAAAGGTTGATACCCAAGTAATATACACAAATATAGTTCAGTGTCACGAGCGACGGGCCAATCTTAATAGGATATTTAATCATAAACACAAAATGATTTATTGCTTATTCGAAAAGAGTGTCACGGTTAATCATACGTTAAATTTCCTCGGAGGATTCAGTTAACTGAAATATAGGAATACTATATATTACTCCTATATTAATATAGGGATAATTCCTGCCTAAAAAAACTTAAATTACAAGTACGAGTCAGTTGTAAAAGTGGATATATATTATATTATATTTTATTTTAACTACTAATGTTTTTTCATACAATAATAAAAACTATAACTAGTATAAAGTATACTATAACAAGTATATACTTTAAGGTTATGTGAGATACAACGATGTCTAGTAAGCAAATAAAGAAATTGTGGACTAATGATAAAAGAATATTTTACAATGTATTAATCCTCGAAGCACCTATGTGACGAATAATGATTCATTTAAAGATTGCGTTAGGTGAATTCTTGCTGAGAAATAAAATGTGAAGTTGATTAATAATAACTTCTAAGAACAATATAAGCAATAATACAATAGTTTTCATACTAAATGAAATTTCAAGCTTTAATTAATAAAAAATAACCATATAGTGATGAAAAACTAAACTTTTTAAGGTGTGTCTCCAACATTCAAAATGTTCCGACTAGAAAATTTTTCCTAATGCTATTAAATTAAAATTAAAATAATTTCCAAACTTAATTATTAAAAATTTTGAGTTTCCACGTACTTAGTTATAAATTAATTAATAATATTAAGTACTGGCCTAGAGTCCTAAAGTCCATTTACGCAATTATTTTGATGAGTGCTTAATTGAATTAACTCTTTTTTTTTTAAAACATGACGTGTACAATAGAAAAATAAATATATTATCGTGTACTTTTACGAAATCTCTAAATCAGTTACGTTTAATTAACGATTAAATAAGTCTTCATATACCGATAAGGCGATAACGTCAAAAACATATTGTTATAAATCGTTTCCATTGCTCATGCTGGTGACTCCTCTAGTGACAATGCACACGCACCTTAACGGAGTTAAACCAACACGTATTCAAATTTGCGATTTGTTCAATGTTTCTTTTACAAACATATAAACGACGATTAAAATTTATTTTTATACATTTTAATCACTGTTTATATATTGAGAAGCTGTGAGGATGAGACTACTGAATAAGATGATAATCTGAAATATTTATATTAGCTGCATACAGTAAGAGTATTTAAAAAAAAACAATTATTTTGGTCTTGACACGAAGTCTTATTTTCCAATTGGAACATACTACCAATGTCGTTAGAAATGAAAATCGAGTCAGGTGATAATCCAGATTTAAACATTTGCGTTAGTGGGTGTGATATACCGATTAATACTTATAGGAGGTGACAGCGCAGAGCCACACGTCCGTGTTACATACAAATGTTTATGCATCGGGAATAATATCTGAACATGTGTTACACGTTCTTAATGTCATATTTGTTTTTATAAAACCTCAAGAAAACTTTACACATAAGTTGTTATTACATTATATTTCTACTAATTCTCGTCACCCCAATCAAACTCTTCCTGTCGACACTCGCGCTAATTGAAGCTTAATACACGTACCAGTTATACCGTATAAAATTTTATAAGTAAGTTCCTTGAGCTACAAGCATATTATGACCGTAGAAATAAAAGTTTCACTGACCTATTTATTTGAATATTTCTCTCTTTGGGTTATTTATGAAGTGTTAAAACATTTAATTTGCACTTTTCTAGTTTCGATAATTTTCAAACGGGAACAAATCATGATGGAAAATTTGTAAAATTTACAAATTAAAAATAGATAATAAATAACTCACTCATTTGGAGCAGCTGTATATCTGTCTCCTTTGCCATACGACGAGCTGCCATTCGTAGCAGCAGAGTTTAGAAACATGTCTGGTGATCCATTCGCTATAACCCCCTGATACTTCATTGCCAGAAATTGTCATCTAATTATTTTTTTTTTGATAACTAGACTTTTGCTTATTTTTTTTTAGGACTACAACTTTAGTTATAATCATATAAAAACTGCACTAACTTTGTGTACTGTCAATACACGTAGGAAACATCTGAGAAGATATCCTTGAGCGTAACAAAGTTTTGTGAAAAAAAATCTAACAAAGATGACCTTCCTTACAGTGTTCATGTGGGTAATGCGTGTTAATACTTTCTTTTAAATATATATTCAGAGACAACGTTACAATAGCTGACTAATGAGGTTAATGAGTATTTCTGATACAATTTTAATATTTTGTATAATAATGAATAAATACTGTTTGATTGGACATATATATATATAGGTACTGGTGTGTTAAAACGAAGTTGACTGGGGAGTGGATGCAGGTTAGGTAGGGGAATCTGCCAAGAGACTAAATCGATATAAATTTACCAGACAGAATAGCCCACTTTTACTTATTTAAGCATCGCAGTAACCTAAAGTTATTATTATTGTAACGTTGCAATAACTTTAAAAATATAATATAATAATATAATATAATAGCTAAAAAGACATTCGAAGATTAAATATGAGGATATTTACAAATAATTATAACAGTCCATTTGTTATTCTAGAATTATAAATCATACACTAATAAATTAATGTTTTAAAATGAATTTTGTATTAACAAATCAAACAAGTATGTATGGATTGTAAACAATAAAACCATTCAATTAACAACAAATATTCACATATTCAAATCGGTCAGCTTGTACCGAACTTACGCAATGAACACATAACCGGCTCTAATTTTCGTCTCACGATTGGGTAAGTTGCAACTTGAATATGCATAAAAACTTAATAATACTTAAGTTTTAGCTTTGTTACAGTCAAACATATCTCGAATTAGTACGATGTATTTTGCAACGCACATACGATCTTCTATTATCCTTTCAAATCCTTGTAACGTAATTTTATTGTGATTTTCCTATCAAACACATCTATATATGTACAAACACTTAGTACGCATACACTAAGCTACGAATACACGATAAAAATATGGTCTATGCCATGAAATACAAAGAGGACGATGTCGACCGGTAAACGCGTTCGCGGATACTGACGCCATTCAAGCCAGCAGTGACGATAGCCCCCAGAAGGCACGACAACGATTTCCCCCGCGACCGCGTCGTCCGAACAGCTGATTCACAAAACTTAAAAGTTATCAATGAATTTCATTTTATTTTTAAAATAAATTCCAAAACTATTTTAGGAAGAATTTGAAACATTTTAGCGTTTTTGCAAACAATAATTAAACAGTGAATGTTTTAAAGGTATCATATTTAAAGCCGTCGTTACCCAGTAGGACATGGGATGACTGTAAACGCTATTAGTTGTTGGTTCGATTCACATTCTGAGATATAATTTAATTTAAATTATTTTTATTTCCCCGCTCTGCAAAGGTAAAACGCGACGTTGAGTTCCGCTACTCAACACGCAATTGAAATCGAGCGGAAAATGGAGAAGGGACAGTCTTGACACTACGTTCTACTCTGCTATGCGGGGAAAAGAGTGAAGCTGCTTTAACATTTAACGTATTTTGTACTTAAAAAACACAAAAATAAAGTACGAATAAATTTAACAAATACTACTGTCAAAATTTTCAATTACATTAACTATAAAACATTTTCCCGATACTACTCTACTTTAATGAGAGTATACAAGAGTTGACAACATTTTAACAGCATATGGACTGCATAATAAATCAATTACTTTGCAATTTTATTTTCAAGATTCGCGAAAACCGTAACCTTTCATAATATAATTATTTGTTTAAATATATTCAAAGTAAGCAAGCTGTATCTATAGTTTTATCGTTTTCATTTATTTTATCATCGACTGATTGTGTTAATCGTGAATATACCAACAATTTTCACATTTTTTTAATATATGCCAATAAAGTAGTCTATTAATTATTTGACGATACAACACTAATATCCACAAAAAAGTTAAAGGAATCATAAAACTAATTATTGGAAACGTAATGAAATAATCAACTCAAACGTAAAGAAAATATCAAGGGACTCGTAATAAAAAAAATTTTTAAAACTCCATGTGCCTAGACACTGGGAACTACCACTTGTGTTCTGTTATGTAGAGAACGACCAAAAGATGACCGTAAAAAAAAGGAATGAAGCGGTCACGTTCTCCACAATGGCGGTCATGCCTTCTATCACCTAACTCCATATCCTCCAAAATTTAGGTAAGATTCTTTTAAGTTTCCTAAAACTTTATAATTTTTTTGTGTTTTATTATTGTGTAATAGGTACTGAATGATACTGTAATAGATCAGTAGCAGTAGTTATATTATATTAATATTATAAAAAATACAATTAAAATATTTGGGTTATCTTAAGAAATAAGTAGAAATGTTGACTTTTATATTGCTATATGCATATAAAAGAAGCCTTCTTCAAATAAAGGAAAAAGAAATAGCACAAAAATACGAATCACGTCGACCCTACGGTCTTAAAATAAAACAAAACCTACATAGAAATAAAACAAAAAAATACTTCTAGGTCCAGGCTTCCAGGGTCTACGTACAAACTTAAACTCCTCCACTTTGTACGATCTGTAACACATTATGCAATGCGTCTATGGGCTGTTGTAGCCATCGCCTCTAGGTCTAACTCCAGGTATAGACAAAAAGATATTTCCTTCCGACATAGTTTCTAGTCTAGCGCAACATGGTCATGCCATCTTGCACGCACAGACAAAACGTGTGTTATTTGCCTTATAAAAAAAGTCGTTGGATAATGTGTGCATGTGTGCCTCGTACATAAGCCCCTTGACCTTACATGTTAAGGCTTAAATGCAGTCGTCGCAGAAACACCTACGACGTTTTGCCATTTGGCCCAAGCAGTGCTTATGTCGCCTTAAACATTGGTCAGATCAAGTACTCGGTTATGTATAGTTTAAGAACGTATATCTCAAGAGCACCCTTTTAGAAGGCAAAATCGAGTACTACATTGAACAAGAACGGGGTAAAACACGACCCCTGATTAATCCTACCAATAGACTATTCCTGGTGTTGCTAACACTTTTGTGTGTATATTAAAATATATGTATCAAAAATGTCCAAATTGTATGCAAAACCTTATGTATGACAAAGAAAAAGAGACGATGAATGGTATAAATGGTAATTACAATATGCTGTAATTTATAAGTTAAATCTTACTGTGATAATTGTTTATATTTAATTAAAGTAATGTTAAATTAATAACTCTGAA
This sequence comes from Podotricha telesiphe, assembly GCA_038994665.1. Taxonomy (NCBI): domain Eukaryota; kingdom Metazoa; phylum Arthropoda; class Insecta; order Lepidoptera; family Nymphalidae; genus Podotricha; species Podotricha telesiphe. Next base: position 2,783,326 of record JAOYRR010000241.1, read on the forward strand.
ATTACAAAATAAACAGTAACAAATAGAATTGTGCATTAATGAATACGAAAATAGAATTAAAAGGCAAACAGCAAAAAATATCTAGGATCCCTGGGCGATAAGATAAATATTCCGTTTAATTTACCAACTTAAATTGCATACTAAACAATTATTAATTGAAATAGTGAAATCTAGTGATATATGATGCCTAATGGTCGTACGACGGTTTTGTAAGTATGAAATTATCTTGTATCAATTAATTTTTTGTTAGATAATTACATTTATTAATAATTTATATGATTTATAAAATATATGCCGGTGTGTTATTATACACTTCGCCACCGACACCTACATATTGAAATGTGCATATATTTTACTGTTATCGACGTTTACGTATTCCCATTATCTCTGAAGACAAGAGGTGTGCAAAATATTGCCAAGTATAATAGGAATATTTTGGGGGTCTTGTTAATAGTTAAAAAAACAGCTTTCATTCAAGAAATGCTGCTAGCAATAATGGCATATTCTAATCGCATGATTGTTTTTCCATTATCGGTTTCGGACAGCCAAACAAAACATAAAATTAATAATATATCAATTTAAAACTCTACACTAATCTACTTAACAATCCTTATTTGTTTGTTAAGTTTCATCTCCTGCGCATTGTAGGGCAACCTAGCAGAGGTGAGTATTGTTAGTTAAGACATTCCGTTTTCTCTTTTCTACGCTATTCTATTTGTAATATGTACTATGAAATCAGTCATTATAAATTAAATTCCTGATAAACTTATGGGAGCACGTAATTGAACACGCACGCATGCTATTGCCATTCAAGGGAATAGATTATATTTAATTTTTTTTTTTATTTCGCTGCTCCGGGTAGATAAAGATGTTTCAAAATCGGACGGAAAATGAATAGAGGACCGTCTTACGACTAGGTTATATTTGCATACGGAACATGCATAAAACTTATTTATTATTTTTAGGCTTGAAATCGACGAGTAACCTTTAATTTAAAAATGTGCAAATCTTTTGCTACATTTTATTGCAAATACGTAATAGGTATCTTATTTTGTTTAATAAAAATGACATTATAAATGTCACACCATGTCCAGCGTTGGAGGCAAGATATCAGTTTAGTACATTGTTAAAATTGTTCAAAAAAGGTTTTTACAAACCTGTGTTGTAAGTCCCTGTTATCGAACCATGTGCTTTGCATTGTTGATAGCGATTCTGCAAAACTGTCTAATTCAGTTTCCTTATCACTTTTTGCAAGAGTTTTGCCCACGCCGGCTACAGATTTATCAGGTATCTCTACTGCGACATCTCCAGACAGGAATGTCACTACAGGTTTACGTTTGCCGGATGAATTGGCACGGGCGCGTATTTCTTGCGGGCTTAATGACGGCGACAGCGGATAAGCTATTTCAAATGCATCCGGCATCGTAGTTTTATTATTACAAATATAACTAGATACAATCGACCGTTTGTTTAAGGAGACCAATATCTACTGCAGAGCAACTCGCTAAACAAATAATCATTTATTTATCCCTAATGATAACATTTTGACGGGTCATAGATCAATACTGATGTAAATATTTTTGGATAATACAATACTTTGCTATAAATACAAACATAAATTACTTATTAGTATTTGATTTTAGGTAACAAAAAGTCCGTAATTTACTAAAATTATATAAAATTAACTGAAATAAAATAAATAGACAGCCTTGTTGTACTGCTGTTTCTAATTGAACATGGTTTTAAACAACAAATCTCTACATTTTCAATAGTTACTCAAATATCAATATTCATAATACTCAATTTATTAATGTGGTAAAATAGGACCTTTACATCTCCAAGTCTTCAGAAATTAAGGAACAAAATTAAATATTACTAGAATGTAAAACTAATATTGAAATATTTGAGATTTAATACTACAAAGCCTATATCTACATTACTTTATTTTACAAAATTAAAAAAATAACTCCATAATAATCCATACTAAATTCTACAATATTATAGAACCTCAGCTAAATTGGTATGATAAATTCAAACATTTAACATAATTTCAAATTATTATTTATTTAATGTCTTATCTACAGTGTGTAATAATTATTGTTGACAATTTTAAGAATATGAAGTCAGCTCATTAATGTTATCATAAAACAATAGTATCCATCATATATCCATATTTAGTTATATCAAAATATACTTATGTTAAATGTTATGCAGCCTTTAGCATTATCTCATTTTAAATAACATATCTCTTAATTATACTACTTATATACAGTTATATTTTCCTAACTTACTAAGGAATATTTTAAAGAGCTTAAGTCTGTCTTCATCCAACTTTATATAATTTGAAGTCTTAGCACTACTTCATTTTTGCCTATTTATTTTAAGTTAACACAATCGAATTTTTAAGTGTTAGCATAATTGAAAAACATAATACTTAAATAAATTGCACATATAATCAATTAATAAAAATAATTTCAAAATATTACCTAAATATTGTGAACTATATGTAGTGTATTAAAAAAAAGTTTCTTACCTATGTTCAGCACGACGATAATATTTCTTTGAGAATATTTGATCTTGACTGGGTAAACATTCTTTATTTTTGCACCCTTCCATATTGTGTGGTCCTGATAATGCACTTTGAATCCTATATATATTTGTGACAGATATTTGTACAACAAAAATATTTTTCAAATGTCTATTTAAAATGCACCACTGCTTTAGCATAAACTATGTTTTCATATCTGAAATTAGTAAATAGCTAATCGAGACAATATATAATTTATTAAATATTATTTATAGTATATTCTGAATTCAACATATTTTTTAAACAGCAATTGTTTTGTAATAAATTGTAAATTGTAATGATATAAGTGCTGTAGTAAACTTGTTATTACAGTAACAATATAGTTATAAAAATGAAATAAGAATTAACATATTAATTAATAATATAGTATATTATTATAGTATAGATTAAACAACAAAAAATTAACTCACTCTTATTAAGGGAAATAGTTTATAAACAGTACAATCAAAACCAAAAGTGATATGCAGTTTTAAATTTTTTATTTGCGTCTACTCAATTTTAACGCATCACCTACAATACCATACGACATCACCAAAATACTGAAATTTTCAGAACCTAGTGTTGCCAGAATTCGAAAGTTAAAATAACGCGAAACTTTGCGAAATCTACTTTTGAACCAAAAAATCTCTAAAAGTAATACTTCTCATGATAAAATATATTTCAAAAAAATTGCTACTAAATAATAGTAAGCGCTTTTTACTTACATGTCATCTTTTTTGTAATTACAAAAAAAAAAAGTAGTATAGCACGCGTGTTATATTTCAATATTACTTCATAATAATATTAATTACATTATATTATATTATTATTTTAAATTATAAATAATTTCAATTTAATAAAATACTTAATACGCAATAATTCGTTAATACGCATTTTTCTTTTTGTTATTGACTTTGAATTTGTTTTCTATTATCTGTTGCATATTTTATTGTTCCGAATTGTAATGTATGATCTGTGTACTTTTATGACATATGAAATATATGTGAAATGAATAGTAATTTGAGATTAGTATATTAAAATTGAGATTTATTTGCAAAAAATACAATTTTTATTTCACAGATAATAATATTTTACTTCTAATAGATGTTTAAATTTTAATTTCTGATGGCTTATACGGAAAAAGTGTCGCTTAATGGCACTGCTCTTTCATTTTTGCTATATGAATGTATGAATTCTGTTCATAGTCAGGTACGTATCAATTATTCACCTTTACAAAAATCGAGAATCACTACTATTATACTACTACTAATGATTTGTTTTTATTTATTTTTAGGAAGGCTTCCTCATAGGTGAGGTCACCTCGGAAATAACTAATCATATATCGGATTCACAAAATGATAATGCTCGTTTGGATACTCAAATACTGATAAGAACTGTTTTACCTCTACCTTCGGTGTCTTTATTTTATTTACCAACTGGAACGATAAAGGAAGATGTTTTATCTGAACTATTATCTAGTGTAGCCAGTGAAGTTGTTGGGTGGTATAAATATAGAAAAAATAGCAGTATCAAACCTACATTTAGAGACAAATTAATATCAAAAGGATTGCAGAAATACTTCGACAAGTACCATGGAAAGAAAACATTTGTTTGTTGCAATTTGTCTAGCAAAACATCTTCAACAAGCTCAACCCATACAGTTGTGTACAGATTTGGTAAAATTAACTGTTTTGATATGTATGAATATGTAGAAGATGTAACAGCTAATTTAGGGGAAAAATTGACTGGTTATAAAAAAGCTAACAAAATTTCACCACATTGCATATTTAATAAAATTGTAAAAGAAAGTAATGTTCATACTAATAACACAAATGATGCTATATTATCTATACAGGAAGCAGTAGATCAAAGACTTATAAAAGAGGCCAAAATTGCAGCAAAAAATGAATGTACAATCAGAGAACTTGAGGCAGAAATTAAACAAATGAGTGCCATTCTGGCAGATAAACAAGTAATGGACCTGGACGCTGCTTATAATAAAATTACTGAAGAGCAATATATTAATCGAGATGTTGAGATGGCCAAAGCATGTGTTGAAGCCTTGAAAACACCTGCAGTTGTTGACATACTCAGCATTCCAAATGTAGTAATTAAAAGTAATAGTAAAAACTATAGTGATAGTGAAAATTCTGTTCAACTTATTGAAAATGAAACTTTTAAAGATAGAAGTCCTAGCCCAATCATAATGCCATCAAGTTCCCATGCCTTACCTACTTTAAATTATGCAAGTGCACTCAAAAAACACTCAGAATCGGCTGCCACAAGTGTAAGCTATGTTCAAATTAAACTTATTGGCTTATTTGTTTTTAAATAGTTGCTTCTTGTAAATTGCACAAGCTTTGTGACCCTATCAATAGTTATTGTTATTCATCATATGGTTATTGCTAAAAATTGCAACTCAAATGCTGTCAACTTTAGTATGCAGGGACACTCAGCTTATATTATAAACTTAAATTTATATCTACTACATACTTATCATTTGTAAGACTGGAAAAGGGCAATGCTAATTATTTTTACTGCTATCTTGAATATTGGGAGCTTATTTATTCAATGTAAGTAATTTGTTTGTTTCAGAAACCAAGAAATTACAATGAAGATCTGATCATTTTTGATGTAGAAGATCAAAATCATAAAAATTCAATACAATTGAATGATAACCTGAGCGTAGGTGGTAGCTCACCCGAGTATTAAAGTGCCTTAAGAATTTTTTTCACTAGTTCAAATAAGTTACCATTTTCATAGCAGTCTTAATTTATCAATTTTGTTTGAAAATTAATATCTTTATATTATGACTTGTCTTGATGTTAATATGTTTCATATATTATAGATCTAATGTATAGTGTAAATGTTCATAAATATACACTTTGCATATAAATTAAAAAGACAGTACATTTTCAAAATGAATAAATCTTATCTTATCAATATCACATTTCTCATTGAAAAATAATGTTACAGAGCTCCAAAGTGTTGAATTTTAAAGCTTGTATCATCTTTAAGTCCACAAATGAGAAAAAAAGGTTATCATGTTAAACATGAATATGTGAATTGTGATTACAAGTTTTTAATGTCAAGCTAATCTACAAAAGATTGTAGTTTTTCATTAATTAATACATTATTGATAGTTGAGTTTTTGGTACTGTCTGTAATTTTAGTGCAAATTATATTACTTTTGCAATATTCAATATTTCATTTAGCATATCACAGTAATATTTCATAAGTGACAAGCTTTTCAAATGAAAATGTTAACATAATCGTATATGTATGGGAAATAATGTATTTTCATCATAGCCGTAATATTGTTTTCTTCTTGCATTGTAAATATTACATTTGTCATATTTCGGACTTAATCAGTCATTACAGTTAAATAAACCTACACTTACACTTGTGTATACCATTTTAAATCACTATAAAATCTAACTCTGGTAATATCTCATTACTACTATTATTATTAAGTAAGGAAAGAATATTTTTGTAATAAATAAATATCATCACAAGTTATATTTTTTTCGTTCAGCTTCAGAATTAAGTCGTGACTTTGGCGTAATTGCAGCATTTATTGAGCTGAACAAAGGAAGGTTTTTACTAATTATCTCAATTAAGTTTTGAATGCTATCTCGTCCTAGACTATGAACCTATAAACACAGAACTTTGTTTGCTTATTGCTTATAGAGAATATTTAAACCTGCGTCCAAATAAATTTCGAAATGTTTCCTAATTAGCATGGTCAAGCCAAAAATTTTTAAAGAAGCCTTACTCCTAAATCTTCATATTACAATTCAAAATCCTAGTTCTTCTCATTATACATAAGGAAAATAATGTTTTAAACTATATATTGCTACTAAAATTCGCAGACATCAAATGTAAAAAATCGCCAGCAATACTATATGGAAAATAAAGTTATTTAACATACAGATTCCGAGAATGCGTATTTTGTGATTACCAGTTAAGCAGTTAATTTTAACATATTTCCTTAAACAGTGTACACTTTAGACAAAAAATGTATATTGCACTATCATCTATAATATTTGCCTTTACTAAAAGTAATCATTTCTGATATATAACAAGACATATTATTTTGTTCTTTATAATTTGGGTAATAACGCTATAACATAAGTAAAATATTTATTAACGGATGCAGAAGACAAGGCAGAAATTTATTATGATATAAATGTCAATTTTTCCCCACGTGAATTTAAGGATACACCATTTTCATTACTGTGTCAATCTAGAACATTCCCAAAGACGCACCAATAGTCTAGTACACTCATACTTAGAGCAGTAATAGTAATAAATCAATACACCTACTAGTATAGTACAACACACACTTAAGGAGCTTAAGTACGCGCCAGTGCATACACACACAGTCCAGAAAATGGGGGGGTGTTGAAGCTTAAGGGGGATGGCTCACTTCTAAGGTACATGTTACAAATAAGGCCTATACTCAATTGAGCATAAGCCTTAATTAAGGCATAAAGTGCTGAAAAGTCGATTAAAATATAATTACATCAGTATAAAATATATACGTCAAACACGCATAGAAGTATAGTACTAACCAGGGCACGGTAAACTGTGCGCCAGCGACTACTACTACTACTACTCGTGTTTAGGACGACAAAACACCTCCGACTGTTTTCACGTTATGTAGTATTTTGAAGATTTCTTTAAACATTGAATATGGATGGCAACATAGCTAATTAAAAAAGTAGTTATGACTTCAACTTGTATTATTTAGAATACGCGAATTAGATAGAGCTCATAACATTAATAAAGCTTTAATAATAGGGCTTGATAGGAAATTCGTCTATTGTTTATAGAACAAAAAGTCAAATTGATGAAATTGCTAAAAACAGTTCTTAAGAGTCATTGTGCAATCATCTGAAGGCCAACAAATTTGCATTTCATTTGGATGAGTCCACTTCACCAACTAATGAAGCACTGTTGCTGTCTTACGTAAGGTTTATTAAAAATGAGAAATTGATCCAAAATAAAGGAGAAGTTTATCCAAAATAAAAGAGAAGTTTGTCCAAAATAAAATATCTCCAATTTCAAATTGTATTGAAAGTTTCGTATAACAGACGGGGTTGGATCCACTTTCAATTATCAACACAGCAATATTTATTTTCAGCTGGTAAAAAAAATTAAAGAACTGACAACAAACGAGGAAGTAAAGATTATTATCTAGAATTTTTAAACAAAAAAAGAAAGTTATCAAAACCAAAGTTGACCAATTATTTTTTTTAAGGCTTATGACTTTATTTGCTTTTGTTGGTTTATTGTCGTCATTCAAATATTGCTTTATTTATTTTTCACAAGTCGTAGACAAAAGCTTCAGTTTCAAAATACAACATTCGTTAGTTTCATGTTATAATAAATGTGCTTTTCTCACAACTTGTTTACCATGAAAAACAGTTTTCTCTCCTGGATTTTATGTAGTGCCTTCACAAATAACCATAGACTTTTACCAAAAAGAGTTTCGAATTAACTTTAACACGGGATTTGGATCTAAAAGGAAATAAACCCTATAGGGTCTTTTTTTTGAACTTTAGGATATCCGTTACATCAGTATCGGATATCCTTCCCTTTATACCAGCCCGATAGGGGATTCGGACCTGGTTATGTGGGACTCCGGACTGGCAGATAGGCCGTCCGTATACCCACTAAAACCTCACGGTGCTCCACCTCAGCCGCCACTAGCCGAGGCCACAGGAACCTCGATCTTCCGTAAACCCCCGCGGCGGGAGCCAGCAAGGCACGGCCGCGGAGTCAAAAGTGGTGGGTACCTAAAATAGCTTCTCAAACTAGGTAAAGGATTATATAATAATCATGAGTAATATTTTTTAAGTAATAGAATATAATTAATTTAGTAAGTTCTTACTATAAATTAACACTGGTGAAAATAAAGACATGTTCATTTATAACATTTCTATGTATGTCGTTTGTCTGTGTTTGTATACACATCAAACCAAAACTGCTAAATTAAATTGAATTTCAAAACCTGATAAAATATTCATAATGCGTGTTATAAATATTTTTTTTATATAGTCTACTTGAATAATATCGATCAACTTTATCAAAAAATTTTAACATTGTATAATTTTAATACAAAAACTCATTGTTAAGTTTCCTTATTCACTCAAGTCCAGAATTAACAGCAGAGGTCAATTCCTTAAGTTTATTCTGTTTTTAGAGTCCAAAATTTTAGATAAATGCACAGTACAGTATTTCTTAATTGTGTCACAGCTTGAGCAATATCAAATAGACCGAGCGATCTCCCTTTTTTTGAATCAAGAAAAAATCGATAATTTGTTCAGTAACTTCGTTTGTCAGATCTCCGCTTAAAGAAACTAAAATAGCAAACTAGTTCATTTAGGATAAGTGGCCTAAACTGAGATACTGCAGGTGGGAACTATTACGCCTAAGACTAGTAAATAAGTTCGAAATTAATAATAGGGGAACGCATGGCTGGCGAGTCGAGCGCTTGAACATTTTAAGAGGCGCAGGTTCAATCCCGCTTTGCGCGTTGTCAAATTTTATACGTTGAATTTTCTAAATATTATGTCTTTCTCAGGTTCAGATGTTTACCGACATGCATGGGAAAGCAGGGAGAATAAAAATTGAGAATCAAAAAGCAAAACATCTCAGTTATGGTGAATGTTTGTGTTGTGAGAGTGTTTAATAGTTTTTTTTTTCTTTGACACCAATTTTTTAAGGACAATTTTTTCTTCTAAGTTAGCACAGCACTTTCTTTAGATAAAGAGATTTTTGGCTTGACATACTAATTTTTCTCTGACTGTTTAGCTGTAGTTGCATTTTCTTATTGTATTTCACAGGAGTGTAAGTTCAATCGTTGGATTTGAAGTGGAACTCTTAATTATTTGTTCTGGCTCAGTCTGAAAAACAATTAACATTATCATCTTTTTATGTAGCTTACTCAATCTCAATAGTAACATAGCATAAATAATGTCTTGTTAAAAATGTATTGTTTTGTTTTATTCAAACATATTAACAACAAAAAACTAACATGTCGATGAGTTGACGATGTAGATGGAGATCCGGAACCGGAATCTAGTACAGCAGGAGTGATTTTATTGATATCATATAGTCTGTCATCTGGCACGGTAAATGGTAATCGGTCGTTCTGAAAAATTAGGCTTGGCATAGAGAGCTTTTGAAAATTGAGATATTTAAGCTTCATTTAATAGCTATGACTGACCAATATACTAACGTACTAAATAACTACCGTATTACAGACTACCAGAATTTTGCAATTATTGATTTCAACATTGCAATGTCCATACACCATATTAAATTCATTGTTATGTGGAATTTATATTTCATCATATAAAAAAGAAACTTACGAAACTAAGGCGTTGTGATAATAGAGTTGGTTTGGCGTCCTCAACCAATTTCCTTCTATTATTCGCCAATCGTTGAAAATCAGAGGGCTGAAAGTGTTGTGAGCAAATTGCACATATTCTTGTGGGTATCCAGGTAAGTCTGTTTTTACAAAAAGTTCTTCCATATATCCCTTAGGCCCGGATGCTTAGGAAACCTGCAATAATTATATAAGTAAATAAAACATTCGAATTACAAATTAAGTATTTATAATTCAGCGTTCAAACACTCGTAAATATTGTATCGTGATTATTGTATTTAATGCAATTTTAATATAGCACTACAACAAAAACTATAATAAACCAAAATAATTGAAGTAGCAATTAGCAATTTTTATCTACGACGCGGTACAACACTCTCCGTCGTTAAAAAAACTCAGATCAGTTGCTCGACTGATGTCTGTCTGTGCTAGTAAACAAATCCATAATAATACACTTTCTTTCATTGTATTAATATATATATATATATATATATATATATATATATATATGCTGATATTTGCACATTTTAATTGCCGATTAATAAAAAAAAATTAGTCCAGCTGAGAAAAGCGGGCAACAAATGTAATAGTTTCTTTTTAAAATATTACAATATACTTTTACCATTAATTACTTTATAAAGTAAAGGGCCACATTACAGTCTTTGTAATATAATCGGGAATTTAATAAATAATTTACTTTTTGAACATAAATATGAATTCTTGAGGAGACATACTATCTTACGTCGATTGTGAAACATTATATTAAAAATTTAATGATACTGACATCAAAATTAAAATGTCAAAGGAGAAGTTCAAATAAACTAATAAAATAATAGGAGGTGGTAAAATACATGATTTTCAGTGGGCAATAAACGAAATGAGTTTGAGAAACTCTATTTTATAAACATTAAAAAACGATTTAGTTTAATTTTTATTTTGTCATAATACAAATAGTATGCAAGACATGAATAAACTAATTCTTATCTATATAATTATTTTAATAGCTCTTCTAGTCCAACCAATATTATACAATGTTAGTTAAAATAAATGAAGGAATATGTCACAATAATTAAATTGTGAGATTTATCATTATAAAAAAAAACGTTAGTTAAAAGTTAGTTTAAGAAAATTTTAATAAGGTCATTTCTAGAGGAAATAAGTTTTGAGGTTTATAATAATTTATGCATTCAATTGTGAAAATCCAAAAATTGCGACATATTACCTTTATCCATACACGTTTAGAAATATTCTACAATGAGTTATTGAGTAGATTTATTCTAATTATATACATTAGACAATTATAACTAAATTAAAATTATTTAGGCTAAAATTAACAATAAATTATAAATTGTGGCTAATAGTAATAATAAAATAAAGCAAACAGTTTATAATTATATCACTGAACATAGGTACGGAGTAATAAAAAAAATACACTTCTTTTTTTTTCCTAACTGTAAATACATAGATTTTTGCTTACTTGTAGACTTATAAACTATACAACTTTAAATTTTATTGGAATAGTGTAAGGAATGTTGATTTATACTTTATAGATATGAATTATTACGTGATTTGTAAAAACTTCGTTTAACAGGTCGAGTCCCGTTTTATTAATATTATATTCCTTATCCCAAGTACGTGAATAACACTTTAAAAAATAAAATGTCAATAAGTAGGTTCATTATGTATTATTTTTTATGTTTCTCTGATTTAGAGACATATAACGATGATAATTTCTTTTTTTTTTAATTTAATGATATTATTATACTAAGACTTTCTAAACATTATAAATTATTTAAAGCAGACAAAATGGCACGATATGACATGTACCATCTATACATATAATAAAAAAGGGCGGGCCCAAAAATTAAATAGTTAAGTCGTGTAGTTTACGCAGGCGAAGCCGCGAGCGGGTCACTAGTTTATCATATGTGTGTACTGCGTAGTTATGTGATGTAATTGATTATGTTTCTAAATATGTTAAAATGTATGGAATGAAAAGATCAGTGATTTTCACACACTATGCAAAATACTACAAATGGTACGTCTCTAAAAATGTTTTAGTGCATTTCTCATAGCAAATCCGTGGCCACGGCGGGGTTTTCGCCCGTCAATTCATACACAGAGTGCGCCAAGCGCCGCGCCTGTTGTACCGCAGTGGACGCCGGCAGCAGACCCAGGTGGATGCAGATCAGTTCCTTCACACTCACGCCTTGACTGTCATTCGGGAACGCAAGCTCGACGAGTTGCCTACAGAGAGATAAATGTCTTAAGCGAATTGTTTTTCAAAAGTCTCTTGAAATAAATTTCAAGATTTATTATAGATTTTTATAACAAAAAACTGATTATGACTTCTTTTTATGCAATGAAAACAAGCCTTTAAAGAAAAAAATATTAAAGAAATTTCTTGATAAAATAGCAAATAAATGTTAATTGTAATGTGTATTGTTGTTTGTTTCAAAGTAAAATATTATTAATTTATAAGATGTCGGAATTTGTTTTATCTTCACTGATCTCAAACTATATGGTCTAATTGGGGGTTGACCTGTAGAAGGCGCCGGCGAGGTCCCCGGGCGGCGGCAGCGCGCGCACGGCGGCGGGGTGCGGCGGCGCGGAGGGGCGCAGCGCGGCGCCGCGCTCGAACCAGCGCAGCGCGCACACGTGCAGCGCGCCGCGGCGCCACACGGCCGCGCCGTAGCCCTCGCGAAGCGCGCGCGTGGCCGTGCGCACCGTGCAGCGCACCTGCACACCGCACACCGTCACCGCCAGAGTCGAGTCAATCGCGCCGGTTTATGAGCGCTCGGTAAAAGTACAAGTAAAAGTACATGTTTGCGCCAATGTAAGTGCAAATAACAATGCCTGTCGTCAGATTTTTTACAATATGATGAGACTAACTACTTTAGCGTGTTTCATCGTCAATTTTGCGATTTGACTGTAATTCTATATTAAAAACCAGAATTCGTCGGATCAGTCTTCGACTCTAAGTCGTAGAGTAGTATATGTATATAATATTATGATAATAAATAGAGTGAAAGTAAACAATATTTATTTTATATTAATTTATTTTACGTGAATTTTTATCTATCAATTTCCTGGCCCGCTAGGTAAATACTTTACTTTTGGCATTTTTACCAACATTCCGCAAATAATTATACATATAAACAGCAAAAACTAACAAAACAATAAAAATATATCAAATCAAATAGTATTTCTTTCTTATATATTGTACTTCAGGAATGCAATGACATATGAACGCAGTGTGGTAATAGCAACATAGCGCATTCGAAGTCAGCGCTCATAAACCGTTGCAATACTTATATGTACATATGTAAATAAAATGTCAACATTAATATAAATTTATAACATTTTTATACTGAAGACGTTGAATGGCAACTAGCAGCTAGATGCCATGCTGGAGCACATTATTTTCCAAATGATCGTAAAACGCAATTTTGCCAAAGTTGTGTCAATTATATGTATATAGGTGGTGATTGTGAAACACTTATATTTTCACTTGTGGCAATAATATTGTTTTGAATATATCATACCGTTTCCGGCGTCAACATGTCCACGCAGTCCGCCATGTCGGGCGCGAGGAAGCGTCCCGCCGTGCGGTCCACGTACACGAAGTGGATGAGGCCCGGGAACTCCTCCACGTACTTGTGTGTCAGAGACCCAGTGTCCGAGGGCGCAGTGAAATTGTGTTAAGGAGTAATCATAATGTTTTTATACTAATTCATTCATTATTGTTTAAATTATTGTCATTTCTCCGCTCTAGTAAGGCAAAGCGTGGCTTTAAGTGCTGCCTCTCAACATGTATTGTCTTAATATCGGGTATTATTAACATTGGAAAAATTGAGGTTGTTTTTAGCTTTAATTTTCTGCAAAAACATGTTATAATATGGACATTTATTATTTTTTTATCAGCTGTGTGGCAACCCTATGCGTCACTTTTGTATGTAGATTTTGAGACACGCGCTACAAATTTGGATATCGTCGTTAAAAATACGAGTTCAGTTCAGCATTTTACAGTACTAAAAAAATGTATCATTAAATGCGACAATTTCATGAAATCGTTAATACGACGATATAACCACGACACATATACAAGTATAGTTTTACATAAAATTATGTATAAAAAAGGATATGATCCCAAATTAAAGTAACGCATCGCCTTCATACGCAGGAACGGTATATGGGGCGTGAGCAGATTCTTTAAATCTCTTAGCGGATGTTCCAATTTCAAACTCGGTATATCCGGTTTGAGTTGTTCTACAACCGCCTCTAAGGCGGTATGCATGGCGGTGGCTGCTGTTTCCGGTGTCAGAGGCGTAGTGGTCGTGCAGGACTTACGCAACTCCAACATGCGACAGGTTACACGAGCGCATAGTGCGGCATTAGCTTTATTTTTGCGGAGAGCTTCTGTTGTCTGAAATTAATGACGATTCATTATTATATGTATACATATTATCAATGAATTTACAGAATATTTTTTTATATTAAATAAAATAATGTTGAAACAAAAAAAGCAACGGCTTAACGTCTTATCCCCAAAGTAGGCAAAGAAAGCCTAATAATACACAATCAGGGTAGTAAAAAAAAATGCGGCACATTGTTTAAACAGGCTGAAGGCAAAATTTACGTATAACGTATCTGCATTATAATAAAAAAAAAACATATAAAATTTTGAAACAATTCTCTTACGAGCGGCACCTGCCAGTCTTCAAGTAACACTACGATGACAAAACAAAATATAGATAAGATACTTTATAAAATGATTCTTTTACAAACAGATTTTTTAAAACAGATTCTTTTAAAAATTAATCCTTTGGCCTTTTCGCACCTACACTTTTATATCCCACATGACAAGGTTGGTTGGTAGAGAATGCTTCTTTAGCGTTAGGCGGGCTGCCTTTTGTACATTTTTTTTATTTCGTTGTAAATTGTGTGCAATAAAGAATATATAAAAAAAAATTCTCACTTTCTTTAACGACGCTTCTAAAGAATCCAGTGTAACAGGTAACACCTCCAAATTACGCTGCAGCAGCAGTCTCCGAAGATTAGACAAAATCTGACTCGACATATGCACCGAAATGCCTATATCTCTGTAAAATTAACATGTTAGTCAATTAAAACAGAAATTAAATTTTATTATGTGTGGCAAAGTCTAGCCCATATAAGAAGGTAGATACAGAGCGTGTTAATGAAATAAATTGTTAATAAAATAACATTGAAATACACATAACTCTGAAGTATAATGTCAGAAATCATGTCACACACACACACACACACAAATATTGATCATATTACGATGATATTTATTATTAAAAAAAACCACAAATCACCTCAACTCCATGTCAACAAGAACGGCGAATATAACGCGAGGCGCGGCCTCCGCCAGGTGAAGCGAGTGCGGCGCGCACGGCGCAGCGGCAGCACCCGCGCATAAATTCACTATTGCACTGTTTTCCTCGGACAACCCTAACATAATATATATTTTTTTATTTTATTCCTTACAATTTTGAATTCAAAAATATAAATATTCGTTAAAGACAATAGACTGATTGTGCGCTTGATGGTTGTTTATTTGATCTCTACATTTGTAACTGTATCGTTCGTTTAAATTAAACTTAATTTATGTTTTTAACATTTTATTCACACACTTAGGAAATTGAAAAGCATATTTTTATAAAATATATAAAATTTAAGCGCAGCGGTATTTGAACCGCTTGTAAGCCGTTCAAATTTGAATGCATGGCTTGGCGGTCAGAGCGGTTAGAAAGGTTTCCGTATTAAATACTTTATACGTTTTCTAAAAATATATTTTTTAAATTATGTGTTGAGAAGTTAACAATAGCAACGGAAAATATCTATACATCAACAATAAATATATGGATATTACTACTTGAGTGACGGAAACCAATACTCAACTTTTTTTAACAGTCCATGAAATTATATTTTAGAAAATAATATTATACTTAATCTCGGCATTACAACCATCATGTGAAATCAGGCAAGTTTAAAAAAATACCATTTTGAAATTACTGAAGTTTAAAAACTTTACGTCACTTAAGTTGCAGTGTATAAGAGGAAAGTGAAAAAAAGTGTGGCTTATTACTAAGTTTTCATCAGATCCAATACTTAATGCAAAAAGTCCTATTGGACTTGTTACTACTCACATGGTAAATGTGTATTTTCACAATAAGTAGCATCATCTATTTCTCGCAATTCTCTCCAATACTCTTGAGCCGCAATGCATTGTATACTTAAAAGTATTAAATCAGGTGGCATCAAATCTTCACTTCCACGACTGAAATTCAAAACAATTATTTACAGAATCAATAAGAAAATATTCTTAGTTTAATATCCAATACCTAATAAAAACTAGTATAATAATATTTTTATATTGTTAACATAATATAATTCATACCTAGAATATAGTGCCAAAACTTTATCCCCAACTAACAGCATGAGGTGGTAATGGGAATGTGAACATTTGATCTCTTTTGATATTGTTTTCAATGCATTGAGCGCTGCAGCAGTAGCTCCACTCTCTCCTATGACCCCACTTGCACCTGGTATTGAATCCCCTTTGCTACGACTTTCTAACAAAATAGAAAGCCAGTCCTGATATACTGACGAATGTAACCTTAAAAGAGGCATTAATTAATATAGTAAACAAGCTGTGATAAAGCTGCATAAAATCTTTACTCATTTTTGAAAATAAAGTGGAGTAATAAAAACTAGTGAAATAAATATAGCACACATTTTATTTGCTTTATGCTCAAAAATATCTATAATTATGAAACAATCACATAACATATTTTTAATAGAATTATAGTTGACATTTTTTTGTATTAGTACAAACCAGAAACATTGAAATAATTGTTTCATAGTCAGTTGATTTCATTGTTTATTTTATTTGTCATTTACGAGAAAGCTATCATAATATATAAATAAGGATAGGAAACCAATACATGCAATAATAACAACTTACAGGTTTATGTTTTGGCCACAAATATGTTGTACAAGTGTTTTGCAGTCAAGTAGTTCTCTGTGAGCATCATCAACGTCATCTTCACATATTATCATAAATACATGGTCAAGCCACTAGAAAATATCAAATTTTATCTTACTATTGCTAAATATCCAATATAATGTACATTAATGTCACATACTTTTACCATTATAAATAAACTAGGCACATCACTATTATTTTACAACTTTACTTTTCTCACTATTTGTAAGCAACTGCATAACTTGCCAGATACATAAAATATAAATACACTGTAAGTTTGAATTTTAAAACATTTTTAAGGAACTTAATATATATTAGGGACATAGTCTTATTATACTTAATATATATTAGGGATATAGTAACTTGGACACAAACCTCATCAAAAACAATAGTTGTGTTCTCTTTGCACTGCATTGAGGTATATGTGTTGCTAAATTGGGCAGCCATCACTCTCTGAGATGTTATAATTGGAGATAGCAGTTGAGACACATGATGACCATCACTTATACTACCATCTTTTTCCTTTAAACGAAATATATGCTCTTTTAACAATATAAAACAGGATATTACTATATAGGATTACGATGTATGGAATTACTGTTTAGTTTTACTAATTATTTATTAGGTATTATATTATATATTTTCTAAATATGTCCCCTCCACAAATATATTAAACTTTTGTTGTTAAGCTTATTTTAAAGAATATATACTACAAAAACTTACTTGACCATTAAAAGATTTCATTCTCGACAAAAATGTTTCATCCCATTTGGAAAAAAGTAAATCATTAACACTATCAAATATTAAAACTGCTTTCATTGTTTTATTTTAAGATACTTGCAAAAATATTGCAAGTAAATATTATTAAAGCACAAACTTATAGCTACTTGGTACTTGTCAATTAAACACAATAATAAACAAACTGGGTGGTGTTTGATTTCGATTTTAATTTTGACTTTTAAGTAGACAGTTTTAAGTACTTTTCATAGATAAACAGATCCACAGTAATCGAAAACAATAAAGTTACACAGATTAGGCAAGATGACAAACCACAGATCCCAAATAAACTTAATTTGATTGTAGTTATTGTCAAATGTCAATTTGCATTTGAGAGTCAACTGTCAATTGGAAGCGCGGACTTGAAATAAGAATTTTATGTAAAAATATTAAAATATTTATAATATACACATTACACGTGTTATAAACTTGTTTAGTATATAACACTAAGGTAAACGTATAAGACTAAGCAAGTCGCTAGTTGGTACTATCTAGTACTTGTGGATATGTGATTTCTGTCTACACCTTGTTGTAACAAAGTGGTTATCAACTTTTCAACTTTGATTTTATTTTAAATCTAAGTAGACAAGTTGTAACATACTAAAAATATCATAATTCTGCTAATGACCGCATTTGAAGACTATATGAATGTTTCAAAATGAGTCGCACTCAAAATAATTTGGTTTGTATTCTATATTTTAACGAAATTAATTATTTTATCAATTAATGAATTGTATAGCTTATATTTAAGTTTTTCTTTTAGAAAAAAATTAAGTCATTATGTTATTTGACTTTGGGTGGTTCATTATCGTATCATTTAATTTACTATAAAAAAGATTTCAATGGATATTATAAAAATGTTCTCCAACCGTTGAGCCAACAACTAAACCCAGAATGGGCTCATAATATAGGTGTTGCTGCAATCAAATACGGCCTTTTCCCATCCGAAGATTATAAAGATCCAGAAGTTCTTGTAAGTTGTACAAATTTTAATAGCTCAATTATAAATAATTGCAGATCAGCTACGTTAAATTGTCTATGTTAATTGATGATGACCTATATGCTTAGAGTTCAGTACTTGTTTTATTTTATAATATTTTTTAAACTTATGATCATTATTTTAGAAAACAAGATTTTTACAATATGACCTTAGCAATCCAATTGGGATTGCTGCTGGATTTGATAAACATGGTGATGCTATAACAGGATTAAGGAATTTGGGTTTTTGTGTAGTAGAAATTGGTTCAGTAACTCCTGAACCACAGGCTGGAAATCCCAAACCCAGAGTGTTTAGACTGCCAGAAGATGAGGCAGTGATTAATAGATATGGTTTTAATAGTGAAGGACGTAAAGAAGTTTTTCATAAAATACAGAATATTGACAAAGCCTTATTGCAGAATGGTTTATTAGGTATAAATTTGGGTAAAAATAAAACATCTGATGATGCAGCTCATGATTATACCTTAGGCATTGAACAATTTTATAAAATTGCTGATTATTTTGTAATAAATATTAGTAGGTAAGATATATGATACCAAGTGTCTTAAAAGATATTTCTACCTTTCTTCTACAATAAATATAATTTTCAGTCCAAATACCCCAGGATTGAGGTCACTACAAAATAAAGAAGAACTAAGTAAGCTATTGTGTGAGATTAATAAAACTTTACATTTATTGCCAAGTGAAAAAAAGCCTCCTCTTCTATTAAAATTGGCACCAGATTTAACTTTAGAAGAAATTAGAGACATAATTGCTGTGATCACTAGAAAAGATAGTAAAGTAGATGGACTCATCATCTCAAATACAACAATTGAAAGATCTTCACTAAAAAATCAAGAATATTGTAAAGAAACTGGAGGACTCAGTGGTAAACCAATTACAAATAAATCTACTGAAATGATAAAAACAGTATATAAATTATCAAAAGGTAATTTATTTTATTTTTAATTACCATTACTTACATATAGTGAAATAAATATTGATGATTGATGACCTTATTATATAAATATATGTTTTATTGTTGTAATGATGCATTAATACTTATTTTTTCCTTATGACTTTTAGGTACCATACCGATAATAGGTGTAGGTGGAGTGTTTACTGGTCAAGATGCTTATGAAAAAATTTTAGCTGGAGCAAGTGTAATACAAATATATACAGCTCTTATTTATCATGGCCCCCCTGTTGTTACAAGGATTAAAACAGAATTAGCACAACTGCTTATTAGGGATGGTTATAATGATGTTTATGCTGCTGTTGGAAAAGGAGTTAAATAATTTACTTTGTATATAATGTAGAGATAAAAATATTACTAATAAATTTCATGTATAACAAAAATTAAGACAACACTTTACATAAATAGTATTCATTATTTTTAAACCACATCACACATTGTCTCAACTGTAATATCCTATCATGACTAGCCTTTTATTTTTTCTTCAGGTCCTGGAATAATACATGAAATATACATGTAAAAAGTTATATCTTGTTTATTAATAAACTTTTATCTTTTACTCTTACCTAATATTTTACAGTTTGGTAAATATGATTGAATGTATTTTTTACATTCTTCAAGATCATTAACACTAGATAGATTGAAAAGTACTAAAGTTGTAAGGTTTTTGAGTGATTTTATCTCTTTAACACCATTATCTGATACATTTATGCACTTTGAAACTTGGACATGCACCAGTGTAGCATTTCCATAAGCCAGCCCTTTCATGGCTCTATTTTCAATATATGTACAATCATGAAGTGTTATTTTTTGCAATTTAGTGCAACCACCTGAAAGTAGTAAGCTAATATTTATTTTTATTTTAAAAGTAACTGTTTACTCATATAATAACAGGGCATACTTAAATGTGGAAATCCATAATGGGATATAGATGATTCTGAACCATCAATTTCCACTATCTGTGGCATAGTTTGGTTTTCTGATGGTAGTAAATTATAATCATCCAGTTTCTTTCCATCTGACCAAACAACTTTTCCTCCATTTCGCAATACCCATTCGGCACAGGCTCTGTCGGGTCCTACTGTTTCAATACGTTGCTGGTCAGGTTTATTAAACATCATATTAACGTACTCCCAAAAGGACCTATACGATAATTTTGAAGGATTAAAGTAATGAGTATATGCATAAACCTGAAAAGATTATGTGATTAGATATTTTATAACTGTACATCTTAATACTGCGATTTTTACTTACGTACATACTTACAGATCGCTGCAATGTTAACATTTTCGACTTTTATTACACTTTATTATTCACAACTTTCATTTGACTCAGCGAATAAGCACATCTGTCATAATTTATATATTTTTATTAACGTTGAACTTTTAAAAGTAAAATAATTTAAATTGCACTTTCCAACAGTATTCGTTGATGCTTGATATAACTTATGTTCCGGTAATAAATTAATAATAAATGTTATGTCTTAACATAACATTTATTATGTTTATTTAATTTCCTAATATAATTTCAAACTCAATGAAATTTATTATGATTCCTTTATTTAAAATTTAAAACTTGAATTAATTGAAATTTATTGAGATGAATTTTTTGAGAAGATTTAGAGTGACCAAATTAGTAATAGAACATATACTGGATATATTCTTTTAATTATGATTACTAAACTAAAGAATGACAGCAAACAAGTTAAGGTGAATGTAAGAGTACATTTTTTATAATTTTTATATATATTTGTTCTACTTATAATTTCATTTTATTTTGTGTAGTGTTTCGTTTTCTTATTGAAGACGATTATTTTCATGAAGCTATGGTATTATTTTAATAATTTAAGTAGTCTGTGCAATCTTTGTTTGACAGCCGGAACAAAATACAATATTACTTTTCCGGGAAGGAAAATATATAAAATTGTTTTTTATATAGTTAAACATTCTTATAAAATTATCTAAGATAAGCAAAACGAAATAATAAATAATGTCTGAATCATATGGTAAACCTCCTTTGTAGTACATAAAATAATTCCTTTTATAATATAATTTTAAATATGTAAATGCGTTTTCTTTTCAGAATATTTATTTAAGTTTTTAGTCATTGGAAGCGCAGGTACTGGAAAATCTAGCCTGCTTAATAACTTTATTGGTAATAAATGTAAGTAAATACAAATTCTTCTTCATTGTGACGTGTAAGTTTATTAAATGATAACAATAGTTCAAAAATATTAATTTTAGTTAAAGAAGATCGATGTCATACTATCGGAGTAGAGTTCGGATCAAAAATTATTAACATTGGAGGAAAATCAACAAAGTTACAAATATGGGATACAGCTGGACAAGAAAGATTTCGCTCTGTCACACGCTCATATTACAGGGGAGCTGCTGGCGCTTTGCTTGTATATGACATTACCTCTCGTGATTCATTTAATGCCCTTTCTAACTGGCTAAGGGATGCTCGCACTCTTGCAAGCCCTAATATTGTTATATTACTTGTGGGAAATAAAAAAGATTTGGAAGAGTCTAGAGAAGTAACATTTACAGAAGCTAGTCAATTTGCTCAAGAAAATGGTGAGTTTACTTTTAAATATTACACTTTTAGATTAGAAAAGCAAAAAATATAATACATTTGAATATTTATTATGCTCTTACAGAATTAATGTTCTTAGAAACTAGTGCTAAAACAGGTGAAAATGTGGAAGAAGCGTTTTTGAAATGTTCTAAAACTATTCTTGCTAAAATTGAAAATGGTGAATTAGATCCTGAAAGAATAGGATCTGGTATACAATATGGAACAGGCACATCAAAAAGATTATCGGCACCAAAGAAACCTGTTAGAGCACCATCAGATTGTGCTTGTCACGTGTAAGTTTAAGTTATCTATAAATTTAAGGCTAGAAAATATGATTGAAATTGGATTTATGCAATTCTTTCTATCTTTGATTGTGATCTATTTTTATTCTAATTGTAACCTTAGGCTACGTAAGTGATTATAAACATTAGAATTTAGGCACTGAATTAAAAATTCTATAACATCTCAGTAGCTCCAATTAATTGTTATAAAGGAATCTCGTTTTTTAAGATATATCTAGTTTGGTTACATGTTAAGTAAGAATGATGTAATAAATTAATATCTTATATTAGAAAACAAAATTATAGTGAGTCTTTTGTTTTCATTAAATGTATTTTTGTAACTTTTTAAAGAACACTAACTATATTATGGCAATTTTTTTCAAAAAGTGAAAAAATATCATATATACAGTAAAACCTGATTAATATGTTGCCGAGTTATACAGTTTCTTGTTTTGTAACTTGTTGTGAATTGGAGCAAGTTTTCATTCAATTTCTTAATGCTGAATATGATTAGTTATCAATATGCTATCTGTGCGGTAATGGCAACAGCCAATGGCTAGCAAATATACAAATTCTGAGTGTATTTACAGACTTATTGGAATTTAGTCATAACTGAAATTGACACCATATAGAAATGAATGATTAGCTTATTTTATTAATTACAGTCAAATGTATTGAAATAAAAGCACCCCAATAGAACATGTGATTAACTCACAAAAAGAGGCCGGGCCGGCTAGGTGTAGTCTGATTTTGCTCATGAAAACACTATGTTTTTAGCAATTATTATGGTGAGGACAATTGCAAAATCTTAATTATATTTGAAGTCATCAAGACATTTTTGTCAAAACCTTCAATTTTAATTATACATAGAACAAATAAATGTAATAATATTATATGTAACAACATTTTATTTTTCATTGCCTGCATAATAAGATTTTATGCTGGATATTAAGACTTTTTGTTGGATATTACCCTTAATATCCAACAAAAATCGTGTCTTAGCATAAAGCAAAACCCCCTGGTTTTACTGTATATAATTCATTAAGTGGAGAATTGAAAATGTTTTTCAACTTTAAAAAGTGGCTAAATAATGTAAACATGTTCTCAATGTTTTACTAAAACAAGTTTGTATGTGCTAGACCAAAAATGTTGTACATGGTAGTACTACTATTGAAAAAGCTGCAACAATGACAAGCATTAATAAATAAAATAATGTAGTAAGAAATTGATTTTTTATTTATATTCATAATCATGGCGCATTGGAATAGTCTGACTGTAAACGCAACTGGTTGTAGGTTCGATTCCCATATGGGGTAATGATTGATTATATTTAAATGATTTTTATTTCTCTGCTCTAGTAAGATAAAGTGCGGCACTGAATTCCGCCTTTCCCTTCCGTCACGAATGCTGCTTGCGATAATAGTATTATGTTTTTTATATATATAAAATTATACAGATTGGGGCCATCATTGAACAGTGAGACGTGACAAAGCAGGCATGATATTCAGACTACACGTAAACGTGATGGTTGTGGGTTCGATACCTACTCGGGGGAATAAAAGATTTCGATGATTTCAGTTGAGTTCCGCCCTCAATGTGCAATGGCTCGAATTGATGTAAAGAATGGCGAAGTTGCTACTTGTTCTTAAGTATATTCCCTTAATTATTAAATACTTCATTTAACTTTAAATAATGTTATATTATAGAAATTTAGTTACTTTAACAGTTAAATGTTAATAAAAAATTTAATATCGTTGTTTTTTGTGTGGGGACAGTTTAAATGCTATAGCTATCCTCCAGGATCAAGCTTATGAAAGCTGGGAGAACCTAGTGTCAAGACACTTCGACCTAAGTTGAGTGGCTGAACTCAACACCGCGCTTTGTCTTCCCAGAGGGGAGAAATTAAAATAATTTAAATTTAATTTATTCTTTTGAGTGGAGATCGAACCCACAATCAATCACGCTTAATCGCGTCAGACGCTGTCCCACTGCGCCACGATGTCCTTAGTATTTACATGTTTCATTTGCTTAGTTTTGCTATTATTTTTTTTGTAAAGAAAATGATAATTTTTTTATTGTACGTAAAATTTATTAGTGTGTTAGCTTAATACATTAAAATAAAACGATTAAACATATTTAAAGCTTATTCCTAGTAGTCCTTTAAACAAAACAGTCCTTTCAACGTTGAGGCTAATTATCAATAGCAGCACTCTATGGGAAAATTCTTTGCTGTCAACCGTATAGATTGTTTTAGGGACTCCAAATTATCGTTGCATTTAGAGCAAGTCTTACTCTCCAAAACTGACCATAAATCATACTCAAGTGGATTAAGATAAGGACCAGTGGATTACAGCTATAACCCACCAAACCATCACTAAAGTCGGATAATGCCCACGTTGCACTGGGAAGCTTCTTCAGAGCTTTTAGCATAAATACGGTCATTTCGTTTTTTAAAATATTGCTCAATTGTAAAAAAATCTGAGACCTCCCTTTGCGTACCGCTTAAGTAGTTGATTTGATTTTATCACCCTATTCCTTTTTAAATTATCAGTGCGTGTCTTATAGGCTACAAGTCCTAAGTTATCTTTTAAAATACGAAGTTCTCGATGCTATCTTGATCTCCCGAGATAGTCTTTTGGTTTTAGACAGGATTCCTTCGAATTCTTTCCCTTACTGCTTTAATAGCCTGCATGGACGGCCAGTTCTTTTACGGTCACAAACAGAGGTTTCATTGTACCTATCAATATCTCGGTGTGATTCGGTTCTCTTTACTACGCCACTCTTTTTTATTAACTCATAATATTTTACAATATATTGGCGAGAAAATAAATGAATGAACCATCATATAAAAATAAGTGATTCCAAATTCAAAAGTAAAATATTGTTTATTTTTAATTGTAACAGTATATAAATACGGCCACACAATTGTACTTTATATAGAAATATTTTTAGTGTTGACATGTATTACCGGCACATGCTCATAATTTCACATTTTGTCAATCTATTTCAAATCGATATAAAAAATTCTAACAAATACTATTTATATAAATTTGTTAAGAGAATGAAAAATAAAAAATAGAAAATTAAATTTCTTACAAATTTATTTTCGAAATAACATCATTAACAGCTTTACAGAATAAGATCTAACTAATTTTAATTATCAGTATTAATTATTGATACGAAATAAATATTTATAAAATATTTTAAACATTTGCCGATCAAACCATTAAATAGTAATCATTGTATAAATCATATATATAAATATTTATTTCAAAAAGTGTCATCTTTTTTCTATTTCTAATACGTTAATGGACATTTGAATATTACAAGTGGCGATATGTGAATCTTTGCTAGTACATGAGATTTAGCATTTTTTGTTGAAAACTTGATGTTATTATTTCCTGAAATTTGTGGAATGTAGCAATTTGCCATTTATACAGGTAAAAATATAATCAACTGTCTAACACATTTACATCTGTAGAAATAAAATCAGAAGAAATAATGTTGAGCAAAAATAAAGATAATATCTACACAGTATTCTTTTATCTACTATTTATAAAAATATTTTTTTATATACAAGATGTGTTGAAAACCTAAATAGTGTTGTATACTCTGAATTACAATTTTGTGTTTATAATAATATAATAATAACAGCTAATTAAGCAGGTTGCTGTGTTTCTGTGTAAGTACATCTCTATTAAGGTACAAAAGTACCAAATATTTCTATTTATGTTGATCAAAAATTAATATATATATTTTTTACTTTTAACGATCAAATGATTAGGTAATATTAATAGGTTTTAAGTTGAAAAGTAAATAAAGTGTTTTTTTTAAATAAATAATGATATACTAGTCAACATATCAAACATGAACTAATAATAAACACAATAATGTTACACTCCATGCAACATCATTGTTAACAAATATAATCTTAAAATAAAATGCACCTATTTAATCTAGGAACTATACAATGGTGTGATGGATGCCATACTATGACCTAATTAAGCACTTCATACCTATACGGTTCACGGTATTAAACAAATGAGTGACAGTTACTTTTTGGAAATAAGTTTAGTTAATAAATTTCGCCTGTACATAATATCTCAATGCTTTTTTAATTAACATCAAAACTTAGTTTATGATTAATGTATTGATTTAACCATGAAACCAAAACTTAAAAAACACATTTACAATAAATCCTAGTTCTATCACAGTAAAATTTTAAAACACTCTTAAATCCACGTAAAAGAATTCATTTAGTTTATCTAAAGTGACTGTGCAAGTCAATCCAATCCCGCTGGCGTCGCACAATCAAGGCATCTTGCTGATATTGATACCCATTTTTATAAAGTCGAATCTTCAAATAATATCTATTTCCAAAAACTCTATACATTATAAGTAGATTCTTTTTATAAAACCATCGCTTTGTAGAATTACTAATATTGAAATAAATAAAATATAGTAACTCTACTAACACACTTGATAGCGAGTGGGCAAATGAAAGTGATGTGCAGTTCACTGTTAAGATCGACACTAAGATCATTGTTATGCGTAAGCTGCAAGAATATATACATAATAAAATTTCAAAGTGTGACAATATACACAATTTCCGTCTTTTAACTTGAATCGCATATTATAGCAAACTTTTGGAGACAGTGGTATTTTTTTGGTTGTTTCATTTAAAATTAAATACATTTTTGATTTACCCTAAATTTTAAGACCGTTTAGTACCGATGTAAGGTAAATATGACTAGACCCTTTTTAAAGTACAAAAATTCATTTATAAGTACATGTATGCTTTTATAAGTACAAGTAAGTCCCGACGTTAGCATTATTAATCTTAGTGTCTATCTATGAAATTTCATGTGCCAGTTTGTTTGTAGTGATATAATTTGCAAGCATTTTATTCTTTATTCGTCATTTAGTAAAATTTCTATCCCACAGAGAGCAATTAAACTATCTGTCCAAGCACTGTTTAACATATAATATGTCTAAATAACATAAATATTACTGATAAATCATGATTTCATATACACTAAAATATAATCTATTGCTAATTGGCTATACAAAATACTTCGAGACACAGATAACAAAGCATCTATAACAGAGCAATCGCACGTCCAACGAAACGCAACCAACCGCAGCCGTTGATTGAAAACTTTATATATAAAAATACAAATGTTTTGTTGACTCCACACAGTTACTGTATATGTGGCACTGGTCCGGCCCAATTTAGTTCTGCTAAACTTCGAAACTACTCGTGTAAATTATGTTTCATATTAAAAAAAAATGATATCTATTTAGTAAAATAATTAATATATATCCATCCATATACAAAATAAAAGTGATAAAGTTTTCGAAGCAGCAGCAAGTCGTGAGGTATTATAGGTATAGTAATGCGTTGCCAGATGCGAACTTAGTTTCTAAGAAGGCTTTCAAGCTTTTTTTAGTTTGACGCTCGATTAAAACAGTTGTATAATATCTGGCGACTCAGTAGGATCTGTGGTAGTGCGTTGCCCATCGGTGCGTCTACGCCAGCGCCTGCCGGCACGCCACGGCCGCCACCAGCGCCGCGCCGCGCCCGCTGCCGTCCTCCGACAGCATTAGGTCGAACTGGAACGAAACAATGCATAATGTAATAAGGTTTTTTATTCAATAAATTGTCTCTATGGACTTCAGTCGTCCGTGCTCTTTCTTCTTAATTCGTTCTTTATATCAATTTTTAATTACACTCAGCCGCCTAAAGCTATACAAAATTAAAACTATACAATAATAAGATGATATAATATAAATACGGTAGCGTCTATCGTGGCGCAGGCAGTGGGGTAACGTCTGACTGTAAACGCGATTGGTCGTGGGTTCGATTCCCACTCGGAAGAATGCTCTTATATAAATTGTTATTATTTTCCTGTTCATATAGGATATACTTAGTGCGGCGTTGAGCTTCGACACTCAGCACACAATGTTATGATCTCAGACCTAAAGTGGAGAAAGTAGTGCCTTGACACGTTGTTCTCTCTGACTACTGCTAAAATAAAAGTAATTTTATACTTGCCTATCGTTTAATAAAACTGCATTTAAGGTGTTAAGATTTATTGTTACAGTAATGGTTTCTCATGTTACTTCGTAAATGCAAACGATCACATTCATTACTCAAAGTCACTTTTGTAATTTTATAAATCCGATAAAAATTAATAGGGTCTATTTTATTTAATATACTTTAAATAGATTTTTAGACAAGACCAAATTATTTTGTCATTATTTTTTGTCATTAAATAATATGTACTGTATAACGAAATCATTAATGTTATGAAGTGTGATTCCTAATTAATGGTTTGTTATAATTTAAGCTAATTTACTGAATAAGAGACAATTTGTTGGAAAATTGGTTTTTTAGTTTTGCCAAAATGAAAACTGCATTTTTATTATGAGAAAAATTATAATAATAATAATATATAGTATAGAAATTCAATGACATTACAATTATCATCAATTTATAATTGTCCTGAATCATGATACTTGGCCCCAAGATAAATCATAAGAATATTTCTATTAAATTACTTATAAAATGACATGTAATATTGCTAGTAATGTACACTTCTATTTCACATTCTGTATTAGAGGTTCAAACATTTATCTGAATAGATTTTTTAACCTTGACATATGTTTTTTTTTATTTTAAAGTAGTTTACTTTTGAATAAATTATTAGACTTATAATAAATAGTCCATGAAAGTCGCTTTATGTTTAAATTAAAGTACCTTTTTTTGTTTGATTACTTAACATGTGTATAATAATGAATTTATTTAGTATAACTTATTTAAAACACAATATCAGTAATTAGTCCCTTGAAATATGCCCCATTTTCCATAAGGCCTTGTACAAATAAATGGTAATACGTAGTAACACCCATAATGTTTTCAAATATGACAGTAGTTATTGTTCCAAGCGCCGCTGTCTAATCTTTATGTTTAAAAACATATAACGATTGATAATATCACAGGTCAACTGTGTCTGTGTGTGAGGTTGATAACGTCACAAAAAATTGTACTGCTGAACAAAGTTCATGAAGAAGTTAATTAAAACTTATAAACAACTTTATCTTGTTCCATTAAGAATCATTATCGCAGTTTGTGCGAGAAATGGGTGTGTTTATTGAAAGACGTTGATTTGAGAATTATACTACAAATATTTTGGAACAGATAATAAAAAATTTAAACAAATCTGGGTTGTTTTCAATGAGGTGGACGTTATCATACGAACATTGACCAGCTCACAATAACAATACGTAAAGGGGATCGTCATGATAGTTATCGTCATTGGTAAATATTGGAGACCCGAGTGACACCTTCCGCGAAAATGCTGGAATTAGAATTAGATGACATCGAGTCAGTTTTAAATGAAAATATAGGCACATATACAATTTAGATTAAATTGTCTACAAACAAATGATTTTTAAATATAATTAAAAAAATAATTGGTTCAAACAAAAAATGGCCTTTAGTTATATATAAATTTATGAATAATCAAATTACAGAGATTATAATAACAACCTTATATGTACAAAATACTTGTTTTACGTAACCGCGTGTGTGAATGTGAACGACCTCAGTAAAATATGCTTATTTGTGAGGGCAACCAACTAAGTATTGAAAGTGTTTTGAAATATTTTCAATCAAGGTAGATTTTTTTTCATAGCACATACACCATTCGTAAGTTGTAACGACATATGTCGATATTATTATTTCTATCTGTGTTCCTGTTATAATATATTTCCTTGACATTTTAGATGTAAGACTTGTTTGGTACATACGTTAATAAAATTTCAAACATAATAGTTCAAGGTTGGAATTATTTTAAATATTCTTTTTACCAGGGTAGTCAGAGAGCATCTAGTGTCAAGACACTGCGATCTCCATTTTCCGCCTGAATCCGAGACATTGCGTGTTGGGTGGCGGACCTCAACGCCGCGATTACTTGTCACCAGAGCGGAGAAATTAAAATAACTTTATCACTTTATTTTGTATAAACATTCCACAAGTGGGAACAGAACCCACAACTATAGCGTTTACAGTCCGATGCTGTGACATTGCGCAACGATGGCCTCGTATTATATAAAGTATAAAATGTTAATATGAATTCGTATTGTTAACAAAATGTCTATTACTTTTTTCTTATTATAGTGGGTTACAATAACTTAGATACCAAGTGTATATAGAAAATATTATCATAGACATATTTAATACCATATCAGTCGGACTCTAAGCACGTCATAGCTTAAAACGTTGAACTTAAGCGTTTAATCATGAACGTCGTTTAATATGTTTGCCGAGTGTCTACCGCAGTGATTTATCTGCCCTTTTGACGTCTACGTTGTAGTTTAAATATTAGCTTAGATAGTAATTAGTGGAACAGAAGGGCAGTGAAGAGGCAGTCCCTCACCTGAATGCCAGGGTTGACGAGTAGAGCGATTTTCTCGCACATGAGCGTGTGGAAGTGCGGGTGGAAGCGGTACACGGAGCCGTCGATGCCGACGGTGACGCGCGGCTCCTGCATCTTGTTGAGCAGCGTGGCGATGCCCGCCGACACCAGGTGCGCCGCGCGCCGCGACACGCACTCGCACACGTGGCGCACGCCCGCCATGTCCGCTTCCGTCGCGTGCGACAGCCCTACAACCAACAAACATTCGCTTATTTTTTATTTTCTATGAATAACTTTAATCTGCATAATAGATAAGAAAACTGACAAAACAACGATAACGATAACAAACACTAAAAGAACCCAAATCTCTATTATTCCATTGTTTCGTTTCTTATATTATATGTAATACACTGTACTTCATATAAAATATTATATTTAATTATAACTTGTTTCTTTCTCAGTAGCAGCAGTAGTTGAGCAATTAAAATAGTACTTTAGGTTAGAATGGCTGAAGACTTTTACTATTAAATGCATATATTATGGTTGTATTTATCCTTACATTGTTACTTTTAGTATCATGCAGTATGCGCTAAGTTACATGGATCGTTAAAAAACAATGGCATTCACTGACGATTAAGCCGATACAATAGGATTTATTTATAATAAGATGAGCTTGTACAACATACGATAGTAAAGCATTGTAGATTACCTACACCAATCGTAGATGTGTAATTTGTTTTCAATAGTAGTTTTTTAAATGGATTATTGATAAGTTAGATTACATTATCTTATTTTATACTAACTTATCTGCACAGTATATAATAATAATTATATTCCAGTATCTCCAATTAGGACTTAACACAAATGCTTAATCATCATGTAAAAACAAAGAATACAACCTTTTATCCTCGTAAATGACCGAAAGTATAAATAATTAATGATTTAGATTTATTAACGACATTTAAAATGGTTTCTGACAAGTAATGTCTATACTCTATTATCATACCATAAGAAATAGATAATACTGTGATACAAAACATGTAGCTATGTTAAATTGTGTGTAGATTAGATTTGAAAAGCATTTTTCAAGTATCTCTGGCACTACAGCAGAGGTACAAAGTAAATAGGAGATTGTTAAGACCCGACTTACTTGGTGAGAGACGGAACGCAATTCTGAGTTTAAAAAGTACATCCGTTGTTTACATATTTTTTTTACAATTTGAACCTACTATGGCGTTTAGTGAAACATTTAACTAAACAGCACAATGGCGCCTACTTTATCACAATTTATTATGTAATAACAATATAATACAACCTGTTATAAGCGAAAAGCCTTACGTAATAGAGTAGTATTTCGTAGATTATTTAGTGATTGATGAAAACGTCGAGTTACGTTATGTAAAATGTTAATATGAGAGTGTTTTTTATGTCACGTATTAAAGAGCCGCTAATTTAAAAAGTTTAAAATATATGTTATAATATATGTTTTCACTTTTTATATGTAATATTCTGAATAACATAGATGGCGGTCACTTTAAAATACATAATCAAGAAATCACTTATCACTTATAATTATAAAGTATTATTTGAGTATTCACAGGACTAAAAATAAAAAAAAATAACTTACCCAGTTCATCAAGCACGTCCATACAACTTGCGTAGTCTCCTGGTTTGTCCGATTCGATTTCCGAAACATATTTAGTGTAAAAACTTCCTTTCCTGAATAACAAGTCTGAACCCCGTCCTCCGAAGAGTAAGCCCATTTTTGTGAACTTAACCAGCACCAAGCGAACTAATTCTCCCAAATACATTCCTGATATCATCTTCTCTTGGCTGTAATTATAAAATGTATCATATTAGCAAAGAAACCTCCTTCTCAGCTTGGACCCATCGCGTTGTAGGAGACTTGCGACCCAAGCGTAGCCTCCACTATCCGAGCCCTCTCTCTCAACTCTCTCTACCAACTAATTTGAAAAGATATCCGGATATGTTGTTGGCATTTAAGGGTATTTTTTTCATCAATTATAAGAATTAACATATATGAAACGTACAGTAAATATTTGTTTATAATCTTGTTTGTTATTTAAAAGCAATAAAAGTGACGAGTTATGCTTTTTTTATACACGTGTTTCTCGTGTTATAATTAAATATCTATTTCTGTGAGTAATGTACAATTGTACATATATTTAATTTGTCACATACGATGCTGTTATCATTAAAACGTTAACTTGAATTTTATGAGTGCTTATAAGCGATTATCTTTCAGAATTAGACCCCTGCACGCACTTTTCAAATAAGAAGGAACAACAAAGAAATAAGTTCATATCAATTTGACAAGCATTTAACATTTCGTAGGCAGAATTGTCGAAAAAATCTTAATAAGTAAGGCCTACGTGTCAATAATGCTAATTTTATAGTAGTTTATTTAATTTAATTGAAGAACCAATTATGTCAATACACGTTATATAAATACAATAACACATCTTATTCCATTTAAACTTTGAACTTATTTACATTGACATTGCATTTGCACTACAGCCGTGACTCATGACGATCATTTGATAAATATTACGTAATGTAATAGAAACAATTACCTTTCATTTCGAAATGTATGTATTGATAGTTTTTTAAACGTAAGATTGTTTTGAGGTCGTGTTTACATTTAATTGACTGTGAATTGATTGAATACAAAACAGTTTTCATGCGATTTTCAAGTGTTAATCGTTATAATAACATTATTTAATTTAATAATACCTATTGTAAGAAAACGTGCTTAATAATATGTTTTAACATTTATTTTTATATCTTATGATTTTTTAAGACATATAACGAGACTAGAAATCAATGTTTATTATTGACTCTGACTAAAACAAAAAGACTTGCCTTCCGATGAATCTAGGTACTAATTGAATCATACGTTTATTGACCTTTAAACGATTTTTAAAACAGTTATTTCACATAGGCTATACATTATATACAGTTTCATGATTTTTACCGCATATCAGGGTAGTCAGGGAGAACCTAGTATCTAGACTAGCTTTTCCACTTTCCGCCGGACGCCAAAAATATGAGTGGCGGAACTTGTCGCGCTTCGTCTTACCAGCGCGGAGAAATGAAAGTAATTTAAATAATTACTCCGACTGGGAATCGAAACCACAACCAATCGCGTTTACAGTCAGATGCTGTCCCATTGTGCCACCTAACAATTATCTTGTATCAATCATCTATTACATAATAAATATGTAATGTTTTGGTGTTTTTCTTTGTAATTGAATGGCACTTACATTTGTTTGCCGGGGTTGATAGAACTGACGTCGACGTCCCGATCGAACTCCGTCCTGACGAAGTCCAAGGCGCCGTCGTCCCCGAAGGCGCCCCACTCGGTGTTTATCAACAAGTCCGGCTTGCCCGGTTCTCCATCAAAAAGCTCACAATTCTCCGTCTTCTCCACATAACACGCGTTACTTCCCGTACCTGCGTAATTCAAATTTACATTAAACTCTACAGCGTAATACATTTTTCGTATCTAATCATGTTAAATTGTATATAATTAGCAAAATTATTGTGGTACAAAAGCAAATCTCGTACATACTAGTATATTTTATAACGAGTATATTCAAATTACAAACAAGAGAAAAAATATATATGCTAGTAACGTTACAGCAGGGAAAAACAAAAAAGCTGGTAAAAAAATAAAGTGTATATATCAAAAGACATAATTTGTATACCTTATTAGTACAGGTTTAATTGTGAAGTAAAATCGGTATATATATATATATATAAGATGAATTTAATCATGAGTTGAGAGTTAATTGCGTACGGAGTATGAATGCAGACACACGAAAGTGCTAAACAAAGTAGACCTACCAACGATGAGTCCTATTTTGCAGTTGTGGTTTTTCCATGCGCAAGACATTAATGTACCCGTTGTGTCATTCAATATAGCGCATATGTCTATCTGTACGTCCTACAAGAGTGGAAAAAAACATGCGATTTAGAAAATGTTAATCCCAGTTTTAAGACACCGGTGATTGTTGATGATGATCTTATAGAGGCTATATTTCCTTCATGAAAACTCAGTCAAGATTCCACTGTATAACTGTATTTAATTTAAATAAACCGCGTTGTACTAGATACTTGATACGACAATAGACATTAGACTGGACATATAGACATTTAAAAAAAATTACAAATATTGTAACAATTTAAAAATAAAAACAAACTAAATTAAAAGTTGTGTTTACTTAAATAATAATGAATAGCCAATTGAGGCTCATCATGCAAGCCATTCCCACAAATGTTTCCTTAAAAATTTGTGAATAAGAAAATTAGAAAAAATGCCAAAAAATAATTTTGACCTAACATGTCATATCACATGCAAAGTTCTTTCAATTGTCCGAAACCAGACGTATTTCTTATACCCTGAATAAATAAGAAAGTAAGTCGAGATGTTATTTTAGCATGTATTATGATAATGCATGCTAATGCTAAGAACTATAATTAGGTTTAAATAATTGCATAGATATAGAAAGATAGAAAATTCTTTACTGAGATTCCATTGGAAGCCTCTATTCGGCTCTCATTGGCTTTAGGATATGCCCTATGCAAAGGAGAGCCGATATCATCGTCAACTCACCGATTATAATTCCTATTCGGCAATGGGGATTTTTATGCGAACAGGACATTAAAGTCCCGGTCGCATCATTAAGTATGCCCATCACAGATAAGGAAAGATCCTGGAAAACGTCGCAATCTTGAACTATATTGATAACAAAATTTATTGCTTATAAGAAAATCTATTGTGAATATTACTCTAATCGATTAGATATAAACAGTCGGCGTAATAAAACATTTTATTGTCTATAAATAATGTAATAATAGGATAAAACGGCATATTTTTTTAATGTTTCCATTACCGACAATTCCTTTTTTCTATTCTTTTAAACAATAAAACTAAAACTGTTTAGAGAAATAGTTTGCAAGTGCATTCGAATTGGTAGAATATACATGTATTCAATCCGTTCTCACCCCTCTCCGCGCTATGGCGTCCTTGAGTCCTTGTACGACGTCTTCCCCTACGACGCCAGAGCAAGAAAAACCCTTCGTCCAACGTTGTAATATCCCTTTCGTTAATCCGAGCTGTCTCAGCGGGAAACTAAACGTGAAACCAAGAGCCAAACGTTGATTATAAACGTCATGTTCCTAAAACAATTTAAAATTTGTATTGTTCATAATTTAAAACTTTCCGATTTTTATAATAAAAAAGAAAGGCAGTAAAAAAAAGATAGGTAGCATTTAATATTCAAACTCTCGTACCTTCATAAAATTGGCTAAGCACTCGGCAATGTGGTCGAAAAGGGCGATCCCCGTACCAGTCATTATGTGGCTTGGAATAGCATAAATTTTTGACTGCATGTCGAAGTGATTCGCTCCTAAGTTTATTATCAACACTCTAAAGTTAGTTCCTCCCAAATCTAACGCCAAGAATTTACCGCGTTCTAAAAAAAAGTACACATTGTAACATAATTTACGTTTTCCTTAAATTTAATCGTGCAGAATATCTTGATTTATTAAATAAAAATATAAAGCAATATTTTCTGTACAATTTCCTTAAGTTTTACGTATAATATTAATAAATTTTTTGATCTATCTTAAACTATAAAATGATTGGATGTGTATGATAAATGACGGATATTTATAATTTCATTAATTTTAAAGTAAATTACAGTTTTTTAGTATACGTTTTTTGTCATTGTCAAAACAGCACATAATTTGAATTTTATTTTTATTAAAAACTAAAATAAGCGATGTTACCTTTTCCATTAGGTAGATCTTGAATGTATGTTATCCAACATTTGACAATAGAATTGGCGTGTGTATCTTTCCCGAGGCCTTTTAGTAGATCATTGTGGATTCTATTCATAATTTCCTTCAGTTGTTTATCTGATATCTGGAGGATTTCGCATTCCTCGCGAATCTGTTAGTATAAAAATATAAAATTAATATATTTAGGATTGCTAGTA
Organism: Podotricha telesiphe; assembly: GCA_038994665.1. Lineage (NCBI taxonomy): Eukaryota > Metazoa > Arthropoda > Insecta > Lepidoptera > Nymphalidae > Podotricha > Podotricha telesiphe. The sequence goes on from JAOYRR010000241.1 coordinate 2,820,335, forward strand.
TTAATATTTAAATAATAAGTTTTTTAATCATTTGAAGATTAATTGGCGCAGTTGAATTATAAATACTGGTTTTCCTTGATTTTCGGCTTCACGTTCACTCTAGTTTAGATATTTTCCTAAATATTATCCAATTAAATATTATTTTTATGTTTTATATATACATTACATTTTGGAAACAAGGTACATACCTATTGGCTTCATTTGATATATTATCGAATTATTACTTATTTGATTATGTTTATAGGTACTGTGTATGAAGTTTAGTATAATTTTTTTTATTTCCTAAATAACAAATTACAATATGAAAGAAATTCAAATTTACTATTTTTTCTATATATGTACAACTAGTGGCGGTAAACTAATCGGCCATTTTATAGCGAACAAGTTTCACAAGGTCAAAGCGGTCATTACAACACTACTACTGTCGCTTATGGTTGCTTTCCAATAATTCAACCCGGCTTAAACCATTAGCTGCTAGATCTATTTTTGCGCATTATTTGAAAATATAATTAAATTGTAAACACTCACCTGCGGTAACTGATTGATAGCCATACCCATTTTAATTTTTGTTAACGAAACTCTTTGGATTATTTAAGCACTACACGGACTATTTGTACGGTACAACTTGCCAAAGCTGCTGAGAACCAAGGAATACGTCTCAATCGCTAACGTTATGACCGTCAATTGTGCTTCTTTCCAACAGACTGACGCGTTCTTTTTCATTCATGATAATAAACTAGTGTTATCTCTCTCCAATGTGTAAATATTCATCGCGTTAGAGTAGTGCGGCATTATGTTGTGCAATACAATGAGTGAGTGTAAATTAAAAAATAACCTATGCATTTTGTAATTCTTTCCACATATAGTTTTATATTTTCTGTGGCAATTTTAAAATATAAACAATATTTTATATATTTTGGGTTAATTAGAATATAAATAATATGTTTATCTAATTTCATCCGGCGCGCCTCTTCTTGTATGATTCTGATTGGGCGACGCGTGGGCTCGCTCATGACGTCACAGAAATTCCTCGTGTCGATGTCTTTCTATATTTACAAATGCAACAGTATGGGTAGTGATAGTGGAGTAATGTGTGTGTACAAGTAGCGGCGCATCTTATAAATTTTCGGGTCACCCTACATTACAAATTGTAACTCAAAACCTAATATCTTTGTTGTATAAGTATTTGATATTTTAACTGAAAACGTTAAACAATGTCGCGAATTTATTAGTTCGTTTCATTTAATGAACTAAGATTATTTTCAAATATTAATGTATTATGTTTTCAAAAAATATCTATGGCACTTATTTGAGTGAATGTCCTGTACATTTGGCAATGACAAATGTATATACGACTTGTTTATTTTTAAGTGTCTCGTGATTGCTAATGATGGCGTCGACGAACGTAACTATTATATACAGTGTGCCTAATTACGCACTGTGAAATATGAAAAAAAAATTACAGAGTATAAATTATTATAGTATACTATATACTATTAAGAATGTGACTAAGCAAGCTTGAACAGGAAAATTTGCGTTTCTGTTACAGTATTTCCCCATTTGGGTTACAAGGTAGCTAAAGCTTCCTTTAATTTTCAATTGAATTTATTGCCAGACTTTATGAAAATATGCAAAATATGCCGCCTTTGGATCGACTATAAAAATTTCACTGACATGTAGAGATTTCTATATAACTATCTTAAACATTGAATTACTGTAAATGTTCTTTTAATTATAATAGAATAATGTCACAAGCATTATTGAAATAAAGAACTAAATTCTACTGCGTCACGCTACTCAAAGTTCAAGTATTTTGATAAAATCCGCATTTGTTTTAGATAACAATTTTCACAGTGATTCACACATCGATAAGATAGCTTTACATTTAATTTAAAACTTTCCATTCGGAAAGCAAAAATATTATAGCGCTTTTGTTAATTAAAATGGGTTCAACAACAAGTTAATCCAGTTATTTGCATATTTCTCAATATATTAGGTTGCTAATCTACCTGTATAGTTGAATTTATTTATAAAATAATATATATTTATATAAGTGCTTTTGTTATATTAAACTAGTATATTTAGACATCATAATTAACAATGTATTTGAAATAAATTAGCATGGCATGATAGTAAAAACTGCTAAAATGATCGCTTATCTCGGCCGTGATTAACCACTTATCAGCAACGTATTCGTTGAAGTGTATTCGATTTGGGTAACTTCGACAACAAACTGGTTTGAACCGAAAATAACTAAAATACTAATATGTACGTGCGCTACAGATGGCCATAACCATTTAAACAAACTCTTTATCATTGTCACAAAGTGATACTTTAAAATGTGCTTAAAAACTGGAGAGAAGCAAAGAAACAAACTCAAAGTATATTAAATTATACCCACATACCTAATAACCTTGCCTGTGCATTCTTTACCAAAGTGTACATGCTCTACTTACTAAAATATAACATTCAATTTCTTTTAATCTTTCTATTACAATAATAATACAATATTATTTTAGATAGAATTTTCATAGTAATGTCAAATGCCTATACCTACCTGACACTTGACCTTTTGACCTTGTCATAACCATTCATGTTGGAATTTATTCTACATTATAAGAATAAAACATAGTATAATTTAATAAATAATACTTGAAATTAATAGGTTAAAATATGATTTATGCAGATTTCATAAATTTGTTATTTATAATAAATATTTCTTTCAGATATTCATATACTTTTACAAGTCGGTATATATTATGTTGTGTTAAGGCGATTATTTGATATTATATTATAGTACAATATAAAATAATATTTTTTTGTTTCCTTACACATATTTGGCATGGCATTAGGTACTCACAATGTCTCGCGCTTGACGCATATCGATTCGTCTTGTCAGTCGCCACGACTGAGATAAAAGGTGATGAACGAGGAGCGTTGGCGTCCACAGGGTGCTGTCATAAATTCCACAGGACACAAGAATTGTGTTGATATCCGCGTTTGAGCGAATACCGGTTTGTCTGGACCGTAAAGTCGACTCGTGCTGAAGTGAAAGGAACTGATCACAGTGACCGAGCGGCGCAACACAGAGCACTTGCTCGGTGAATCGAGGGTCACCTTGAGCCGAGACAGCCGGCGCATGTGCACCACACCCTCGGCCTCGCGTCCCGCGCGCCCCGCCCCCGCGTGACGTCACGCCCGGCCCCCGACCGCGGCCGCTTCACGTGATGCCTTTCACGCAATATAGCGTTAAAATAAGGCAATCCAATACACGCTGTATGATGGTGAAATGTTTGAAGTGTCTAGTGTACATGCTCATTATTCGTCATAGTGTTATCAATGACATAATTTTCTCAATATTTGACAATGAAGTATAAAATAAATAATTGTTAAACAAAATCAGATCTCCTAAAATACGAGATTTTCCTCGTAAAAACAATACTTTTCTATGATAGTAATTTATATGTTCTGATTTATTTATTATAAAATTATTGTAATATTTGCGTATTATATATAATTGTTATTTCTTTTAAATACCCTAAATTTGTAGCTACAAGGCTCTACATATAGTCGACAAAACACTCTTAGACGTCTCGGTGAAAGGACCAGGTAATGTGGGCGTGGCATTGGGACGTGCCTGTGCGCATGTGTTTCTGTTGTGAGCAAATGTTTCGTGACGAAGCGCACGTGCAGCTCGCTCCTTTTTCCTATTAAATTATTAATAATTTGGATGGATTGGATTTGGATGGATTTGGACAACTATGAAAACTTTGTATTATATATATGATTAATTTATGGTTTCACCTTACTACAAATTTAATAGCTCAGGTAGTATATTAATGAATAATTATTATTGGTTAAATTGTAGACTAGCTAAGTATCGATTTTGTACAGACTTTTATAGGTATGTATGTACTTATGCTTATCAAAGTACCGTGACTCAGAACGGTTTCGAATGACTTCATTACACCACAAGACTGGAATGCGTTAAGTATAAAATGTAATGTTTATTTTGTTTTGTAAAATCATATCATATTCTTAATGTAGGATAAGCTGGTCTGATCTACTATTATCTAACACAGTCTAGATAAAAAATCTAATCATTGTTACACTGTAATCTTTTATATTTTTCATATGTCTATGGAATTTTAATAAGACAATTGCATATCCATGTGAATAGTTTTCTGTTTCTGTTACAGTATTATTCACAATTTAAATTTGACGTTTAAGAAGGGCTATGTTAATTGTTTCCTATTTTGTCGACGGCACACGTCATGCGTTCTATAACAAAGGTTCATATTATGCCGATATGCAGATATTTCTCTCATTTAGTATGTTCCAGATCTTGCATTTTTATGTGTCAACGGAAAATATTCATCACGGTGAATAACTTTTATTAATGTGCCATTTCTTTATATCTTATAGTTTAGTTGATCCACTATGGTTCTAGATCAGTGTGTAGTAGTAGTTCATTCTTCAAATCAATTATACCAAAAAGCCTGACCACGCTTAACAGGTATACAACAAAGTTTAATTGACATCGATCCAGTAACTACAAAGATGTTCGCGCACAAACAGACAAACACACAGAAAAAAAATTAACAATCATAGATTCATATTCTATTACTATTTTTATATCCCTCATGTATTGAATTTTTATTGGATATATTTACGTAAAAAATACTTAGGCTGATGTAAAAACAGTAAAAGGATACAAATTTTGTCTGTCTGTTTGTCTGTTGATAGCGAGCCGTGGCCAAGATAACAAAAACTGTTCCATTGTCGTATAACAGTTAAAGATTTGGAAAATCTGTCAAAGAACCATGATAGACCAGCTAAACTATAAGAATCAAGTCAATGCCGCATTAGTAAAAGATGTTCAAAGTGGCGTTAAGTTTTCGTTAACAAATAAAAATCATTAAACTTTAGCCATCCTGTCGAAGTGGGGTAACGTCTGACTATAAACGCAGTAGTGTGGATTCGATGATCTTGATGGATTTTTTTATATTTATATTGTTTTAATTTTTTTCTCTTCAGTAACAAAAATATGGACATTTCAGCATTCAATTCACAACGTCTCAAATCCGAGCGGAACGAGAAAAAAGCCTAAAGTTGTCACTAAATATGTATATAAAAATATATCTTGCAAACATATCTCTAAATTTACACGCACACATACACACACACACACACACACACACACATACACATACATAGCACATAAACATTCACACATGCACACGCTCATACACACACACATATAAATAATTATTAATTTTTGTTTAATTTTATTTGAGTTGTATCTCGATTTGTACTTGTTCCTATATACTGTTACTACCCATTAACCTTATATTAAGTATGGGCGCCTAGCTATTTTAAACCTTTGTGGGAGTGGGAACCTGACGACTTGTAACACAAGCTAAATGCTTACTACAGGCGTCAGTCTCAAATAATTGTAAATTATATACTATGTGCCTAAATATAGACCTAATATTTGTTAACGGTAATTTACATTGTGTTAAGAAATAAAGATATCTTGTTATTACGTATCTCGAAAGGAACCGCTAAACTGATTGTGGTGAAATGTTATATAGATATACTCGAAGGTTTAGAGGGATGAACATAGTTTGTCCAGGAATTTCATTGTTTCATGAAAAAGCCGATAAAAATACGAGACGGCTATAGATCACGCTGGCGAAGCCGCGAGCGGGTCCCTAGTCTTACATAAATGAATAGAAGTAAGTACCTAAGTATAAGTGCAAAAAATTGTACTTATGAATTATGTAATCAAGTGTATGTAAAATAATATTAGCAAATACGAGTGAATTACTTATCTAGTATGTATAGTTTAACATAATATATTATCCTTTGTTTAATAAATGGTTTCGCAGAATAAAACTATGTTGCATGTTTTGCACTATCTGTATAGAAGTGACATATATGTATATAATCATTACATACAATGTTATGATAAAAGTGTAATAAAATTAGAAAGATGGCTATTAAAAGTTACTTTAGTTAGTTTTATTTATTTTACTCGCAAAAGAAGCCTTTTTTTTTATTCTATTTTTATTTAGGGACTTTTTATGCAATAGTACAAAAATGTCAGCCCCATCGTTCCCTAAAACAATATTCAAACACACAATTATAGCATTTCCTTAATCTTCTAAGAACACTATTTATACTCAAATTTATACAACATCTTAGTAACCACAGAACAAGGTTCAGACAATAAACATTGGAAAACACCTACATCTCTTAAATTTAAATTATGGGCCCTGGCATTACGGACACATTCCACTAAGAAATGGTGAATATCATCTCCACTCCGCACAATTCACAGTTAGGAAAATTTACTTTCTTCATGAGAAAACTGATTTTTTTTAACGGAATATGCCCAGCACGCAAAAGAAGCCTTATTTTAAAGTTAAATGTTGATACAGATGGAAAACAATTACCTAGTCTCTCTGCGCGTGAGCAAAAAACGTGACAAAGAAATGCTTTCAGGAAAAATATCAAATAAAGCCGATATATGAGTACCTCGTATGTCCATATGTTCTTTTATCTAAATTAGCAAAACAACAATTGTCTCAAAGTAAAAAAAAATACTAAATAACATGAATGGTCATTGCAAGCGCTACCAAATGGACTATTTATTTTTGTTAATCTTGTAATAGGAAGTGGAATTAAGCGCATAATATTTAGTATTATAAAATTATAGCTTTAGTATTAATCATAACACGCCGCTATTATAGGCAATTCATACTAAATTACCTTAGCAAAAAATAATATGTAATATATTGTTATATAAAAGACTTTAACTATATCGTTATAGGTTCGCAAACATTCGAAATGTGTAATACAAAATTCCGTATAACGCAAATTATTATTAAGCTAAAAATATAGCGAACATCTACATGTCTCTCAGAATTATTTTATATATTTTCTATTTTCATTTAAAATTTAAAGATATCAAATGGAAAAGTTTATTGTATGCATCCAAGCAATACACATATCTACTATGTACAAGTGAAATCGTAGCAGATTATATAATTTATGATTATAAGATTTATATTAAGAAAAAATAGAGCAAAAGAGCAAATTATTACTTTAATAATGTTTAATAACATTTCAAGAACATTTGAAACGGCATTTTGAATTAGAAAATATAAAATACCCACCTCTGATAGCACTAAATCCTCAGTCATTTTCGTTTTCGAAGAGCTCGACTCACTTCGTGCCGCACTTAAAACGTAATGAGTAGAATTATTTTCAACGGTACTTTTCTATAACAACTCTTCAATAAAATCCTTTATCTGAAGTTACCATATATAATCTTTATCCAAATTAAAAGCGACAATTGCCGCAATTATATGGCGACGATATGAATAATAAATTTACAAGTGTGTATTGAACTCTTAGGGGGCCATTATGTGTTGTATGCTTCGATAGTAAAACAATAAATTAATTCACTTTACAGGGCTATAAATGCGTTTTGATAAAACTCCTGTATCACCTCTTATAAACTAAATAGGACCGTTGTATTAAAGAACTGGGAATATATTTAGTTGGCACGATACAACTCCGGTCTTGGATCTCTACCAATTAGGAATGGACTGTTGACTCTATGAGTATCTAGAGGCACACTTATGTTTACATTTACTTCACAAACATATAAACATGCTTAGTTTTACACTATATTGCCCATTTCATAGTACATACACGTACTTTTAAATAAGGTTTATTTGTATAAACTCGTGATGTCTTCACACTCCTCTGGGAGGAGTGGAGGAGTTGGTGCCAGGGCGGAGCCCTATGACCAAGAAAATCTTCTCCACCTGTTGATACAGGTGGGTAATTGGGGATTATGGCCATGAGTGGCCTGGGGGGGTGTCAGTCCGGGGTTAGCGGATGGGGGAGTATGGGGAGCTGGGGGGGATAAGCTGTTGCTGTCCGGGCGATCAACCCAGCCGGGTGTATAATAAGTGCAAATTTCTAATTTATAGGGTAAAAGTTGGTGTTGGGTTGATGATATGAGTAGAGACGCAGTATGCGATACAGATCTACCTTATCTACCAGTGCTCCAAGTTGTTCTGATCCATTCTCATAGAAATTGATCCGTGACGATACGGCTGCGATTTTTTCTCGAGCCCTTTTTATCACCAACATTTTGTAAGTGCGCTGTTTGAGTGATAGTAAGAAAAATAATAAACCTGGAAGGCAAAGGACACTTTTGTTATGTCGTTTTGATTGTTTCTAACGTATTTAATCCACATTCATTTCAATTATATAATATGACGATAAGTAGTCCTAACTGTTTGGCGTCACTCCCAAGTCCCAAGTAATGAGAGATGCATCCTGCCCTCCAATAAACTGTTTTTGTTGTATATTTTATCGAAGATGTTTATTGTTTTTAGGATACTAACAAAATATGTAAGTAAGTAAAGTAGTCGAGGATAATGGACAGAAGAAATTAAATTTAGGCTCTGGAAAAAGGTAAAATAAGGTATAATGTCAATAAATGGAGCTGAAAGACGGTATAGGATAGGTATTTGATACTTATTTTTACCTTATGGCTTAAGACCGATAATACCAAAAAACAGGCTTGTACCATTTGCCGAGGCTCATTCACCAACTATCCCATCTATCAACTAGCTAGTGCCATAGCATCTTTATTTTCACAAGAAATTATACAAAGTCCATTCGATGAAGACAATAATGTGTGCACAGAGAGTTTGGAAATTACTATATATTATTATATAAATTAAATATTATATATTATTATTGTGGAGGGGATATCGTTTGCAAAAATAGCGAAAATAAGCAATGTTAGCATGTATCGCATCTGTCCCGCAATGTGTGAGACAGACGGCCCTTTGCTGAAGTTAATTAAAAATATGTATATTTTGATAAAACGTAAAACTACTTTACAAAAAAATCAACAGTATTATTTTAAAATATTATTTTTGGCATTTACTGTTATTACTGTAAAAAAAATATGTACGTTATAACTGCTTAATCATTTAACATTAGCAATAATTTCAAAGAATTATAGGCTATTCATTTACTTTTATTTACATAATAATAATCTTACTCTATTGTCGAAATTTCGAAAACAATATGATGGTATACGGTTAATTATAGCCTACTTTTGTAAGAAAAACTATTTTTAGTTAGTGGACAACTATTTTAAAGTTTTAATTTATTTACTTGATATTTTGTAACATACAGAACTAAAATATCAACTTGAAGACATATAGTTAATTTATATTTAGAAAATGTATAAAAATTTGAACGCAGCATGATTTGAACCCGCGCCTTTTAAAAACCGTTCTAGCGCTCTGGCCGCTTAGCCATGTCTTCTCTTTTGCGTTAATGCGTTTTCTACATATGTCTTTTTCAATTTCCTAAGTGTGCGAATAACACTTTAAAAAAATGTAGTTAATTTGTTGTAAAAATGTCATTTTTACTGTACCTGCGTAGATATAGAACAAAATATCAAATAAACACTATCTAAGTCTTACTTTATATTTTATGTACAATAGAAAGTGATAACGGATATGATATTATTAGGCTTTATGGCTACAGTTTACGTAGTGTTGTGTTATATATTAAGTAATAAATTTATTAACTAGTAAATATCCAACTATCTACTCATATAAATATGACAGATTACGTTGTATCAATTATTACAAATCCTCAAGCTGGAATGCAGTCTTTTAATTCCATAAGTTCTATTATTATGGTAGTTATTAGTTTATTTGCTGACATTGTAAAGGATGAAATTAATATTTCCAGGTAAATTTATTAAGTACGGGTTGTGTAACATAACTTCCTTTTTAGCATCGTAGTAAAAAAAATTATAACGATTCATTACTAGACGATACCCGCAACTGCAGTATACAGACCATGGAGTTCATAAGTTCATGATATACTACTCCCCATGTTGACACGTTGTATCCAAAATGTACCCAAAATTATAAGAATTGTCTTTAATGTGGTAATTTTATTATATCTAAGACTGGACATCAGATGTTCCAGATGATTTTAATTTCTATTCAGTTTAATTTTTTTTGTAAAACATAACCGTCACAATTGATTGCTATACGGGCTCGTTTTATGGCATTTTTAATCACCTCGTCGAGAACTTCGGGCGACAGATCTCGGACTCGTGTCGAATGTTGTCCTTGAGGGCTTCCAGGGCCTCGTTCATGTTCAGGGGCTTGTTCACGTAAAAACGGGACTTCTAAACCCCACAAAAAATATCTGAAACGGTTGCAGGTCAGTGCAAATCGCCAAAGCGAGGGATGAGGCGACTCAGGATGCCTTTAGAATATCGGTTGTGGCTCGCGCAGTGTGTCCCGTTTCTCCGTCCTGTTGGAACCACACGTCCTCCAGTCCTAATTCGTTCAATTGCGGCAGAAAATGCATGCATGGCCCTATAGCGCAAACCGTCCACTGTTGTCGTTTGATCAGCGGCGTCCTCGCAAAAAATGGCCTAATGACTCCTCCAGCGTGAACAGCGCACCATGGAGTCACTTTGAACGTGTGTAATGGCTCCTCGTGCATCACTCGTGGATATTCAGTGCCCTCATCACTCATTACGATTTTGGTCGAAAAATCGTCCACTTCGTCCTCGACATTGAGGATGGCTTGGGCGTAGGTTACACGCGTTTGGCGGTCGACAGGCAGCAGCTGATGCACGGACTCTGTACGGGACGCCTTAGGGACGACTGGCTGATGGCTAATTGCGAGGCCCGGTGTCTAGTCGATGTTTCTGGCGACAGCTCGACATCTTCAGCAACAGCGGCGATATTCTCGGCGGCCCATCTTGTATATATGTATATATATATATATATATGATGTGTTTATACTCAGTGTAAGCATGCCAGATTTGAGCATATCAGATTCAAGCAGGCCAGTTTCAAGCATGCAACAAGCATTATAGCAGGTTTCTTTAACATCCAGACATCATATAATGAAAAAAACCAGATCCACAAAAATGTATATTTATACAAAAATAATACATTTTAAAAACCAGTGACGCAAAAATATAGTTATTTTTTTGTTACCAGTATAATACATAATAAATATTTTTTTTTTTATCACAATTACCACTTTTATACCTAATTTCCCTAACCAACTTCTCAAATTTATCGATAATGCGTATCGATACGTGTTTTCAGCCACGGCTGCTATGTTCGTAAGGTTTTAGTGTATTTTTTTCATTTGCATGTGTAGTTTCGTAGTCAGGGATCATTGTTTTTTGTGTGCAGTCTGACAGTGTGCGTAACTAAGAATTCCCCCCGTAGAAAATGGCAGACAGTTTTGTATCGATATAGATGACTATGGCTACTCCCCTCCGTGTTGCTCTATGGTTCAGATACAATTAAATTAGTAATTTATATGTATTTTAAAATTAAGTTGTGGAGACAATAAAGCTATTTTATTTATTATAGAAATTAAAGAGATACATAAAATAAAAAAGAAATTTTGGATTTAAATTGATCCATTTTAATCGGGCTTTTTGATTTAAGACAACTTATTCAGGATAACAAATTAGGATATCCGATTTCTGATTATGTAATATGATTTGTGAGATTGGATAATCAATTTCTGATTACAGATTTGGATTATAGATTTAAAATAATAGATTAGGTTTAAATACTTATGGAAAATTATTATGAATAGTCGATTTAAGACTACTTATTTGAAATTATAGATTTGTGTTTTGCTTTGTTGTTGTGTTATTATATAAGTCGTAGCACTATATTACTTATTATCACCGAGGCCATCGCGGCGTAGTGGAACAGCGTCTGACTGTAACCGCGATTGGTGGTTGGTTTGATTCCTACTCATAAGAATGATCATAATTTATGATTACTCGTATTTTCATTTCGCCGTTCTGCCAAACAAGACAAAGCAAGGCGTTAAGCTTCGCCACACAGGCAATGTCTCAAGTTCGAGCGGGCAGGAGGGAACGGAGTGCCTTAACACTTTTCAAACAAATTCCCCGGACTACCCTGCTATGCGGAAAAAAGCGTGAAAATATAACACTGCACTGTTTGGCAAGAGAGAATGCTAACATCAAATATAAGTTGTAATAATTATCTCTTGCCAAAACGGTTCTTTATAGAATAATCTTCGGGAATCAGAAATTTGTAAAAATCTATGATATGAATATCTAGGTGTTACATTTGACTCCCGCTTCTCATTTAGACCCCGTCAAACGTGTTTGTAACAGAGCACGTTTCTACTTAAACAGGCTATACCCTCATGATTAACAAGCACAGTAAATTGTCACTTAGAAATAAGCTGACATTATACATAAATTAGACCCGTCCTCACGTTCACGGTACGTTCGTAACATAGACCTACATAGGGATTTCGAACTGGAATCGATCAAATGCTTATCCAAGTGCTTTTTCGAGCGCGCAGATACTCACGCGAACCCGCTAATAGTAAGGGCGACGAAATACTCCCCTTCCGCGCACCCCTTACTCAGACGCCCGCGTAGCGTCTTATTAGACCCCGATGACCCCATTACGATCGCAAACGCGAATTACGTAGGTAGGGCTTACAGAATACATACACGACACTCACACAGCCATCGACGGAAGAGACGACGAAGTCCAGCTTATTTAACGGCACGGCCGCGCATTGTCACGGTCGGGTCCAGCGGTTAGGGACTGTTATGCTCCCTTAGAATAAGTTTCTAATTGTATCCCTGCCTGGAAATCGTGGTCGATGTCTCAAAACTCGTGCAGAATGGATCCAAGGTACCTGAACTTTTCTGATTTAACGGCTAGTTCAGGATCTATAAGGCACTATCCTTATAGAGTCCAGGTTCCCGCAAGTCACGTACTCGGTCTTCGTAACATTCAGTTTAAGACCGCCGTTCTCAAGCATTCCCTTCCAGAGGTTCCGCTCCAGCTTGAACCGGCTTTCATCGATGAGCGCTACGTCATAAGCATACATCGTCGGCCATGGAGTCCGGTTCTTTACCCTATACTATATAAATATGTATTATTATTTCAACAATATTTTGCAAGGTAAAAACAAATAAACATTTCGACATATCTTTGAGTGTATCTAATAAAATAAATACTCCTGAATGATAAGAACAGTAAAAATAACTTAGGTATACTATTCATAATTTTAAAGAGTTAAGTACTAAAGTGAAAGAAATATTATCGATTGAATCCTAACCTTACAAGGTGAATATTAAATGTTCAGAACTATTAAATTTTTTTTTTTATATTATATTTATTTAATATGCATTTTTGAAAAAGCGGACATGTGGAATATATTAATGACAAATATTTTTTATTAAGTACTAGCTAAAGCCCACAACGCTGTTTTCGTGGATTGCGTGACTTTACGACATAATGTAAATATAATCATTACCTCGAGAAGGATCGAACACACGCCTACAGTCAGCCGCTGTCCCACTTCGCCACGGTGGCCTCAAAGTTCTATGATTTTTTTTTGTATACTAAACGCTCACGCTATACTAAACAACTTTTACTAATGCGACATTTATTTATTTTTTGCGGTTTAGCTAGTCTACCGTTCCGAGTCTTTAATTAATATATGTGATTTTTTAAGAATTTTTAAAGTGTTATTCGCACACTAAGGCAATTGCAAAAGACATTTAGGAAAACGTATAAATATTTGAACGCAGCGGGATTTGAACCGGCGCCTCTTGAAAACCGTTCAACCGTTCGTTGGTTACTTCCAATAGTTTCGCTGGGCTTATATATGGTTAGTCACAAAATCTTATATATACCAGAGAACCACAGATATTAGAGAACTTATGTAAAGGTGCCATTTCCTTATTTCTCACAGTTTAGCTGATCTATGGTACTATATCAGGTGTCCCACTCTTCAACCTAAGTTTTGCTCGGGTTTAAATGCTAACAACAATAAAAGTTTCCAGTCCAGTAACTACTAAGATGATACATACAAACAGACAGACAAAATTTTTCAAAATCATAGATTCATATTTTATTACGGCATTTTCACCTGTATATAATTTTTTTCATAAATATTTAATAATTAATATACAGACAACTCTTTTATTATAGTAGAGATTAAAATACGTTTTGCCATAGAGACAGCCTCCGTACTGTTTCTTTTTTTTTCAAAATGTATAGCTAATTTAATTTTTAATAAATAAAATAATTTAATTAAAAATGTTTAATGAAATTGAACGTCAAATTAAAAATAGCGGCTTCTTCAATATACCATGCAAAACGGTTAAAGTGAGCGGAATTTTTAAGTTGGTGACGTCGGTGACGACGTCGAATATGCTGCTGGACATACTAATAGTGATATTAGTAGGTCCAGCTGCATATTTACCTAGTATCTACCTGCATTATTTGTGAAGTTGGCGTCTTTAATTCGCAAGTATAAACTATAAAGCGTTTCCACCACTTTTATGTATATAGTAACTATTTCATTTCTATAGTGGGTTCCTCGGAACCTAGAGGTCATGAAAAAGTCACTAGGGTTCCGGAAAATTATTCATTTTTGGCTGTCAAATGATACAAATATATTGTTTTAGCTCCCGCTTACAAACATACAATAAACACATTCAGGGCGAGATTGCATGCTACCAAAAGTCCAATACCAAAATGTTAAGAGAATATTAATGAAACTGTAAAACAATTACATTCTACGCATTCAGCGTTAAATTTAACAATAAAGTGCTTCAATTAACAGTTGTTTTATCTTATATAAATTATAGGTCTTGATTTGTAATCATTTGATATGGGATTTTATAAAAAAAAGGTATCTGGTAGGCGTATCGTTGTCTTAAAAGTGAGGGAATCCCTGCAATACACTGCTATCTGATAATCCCACAAGACTTAATAAATCTTGGATTAATTTTATACAATAACTTAGGTGATACATTTTTTGCCACAATTTGACAACTATAATCATATTAGAAACTCGAAGAGAAAAGATAATAGATTAGTTATTAAAGTGGACTTAATGTACGCACGCGTTTTAAATATAAGATGACAAATGTCCAAAAATAAGAATTGCTTACGTCTACTGTGCACGTAACGATGACGCTTGTTTTCATATATGATATAAGTAAATACTAGAACAGATACCTACTTAAAATAAAATTAACATAATTGTACTAATAATTTAAAAGTTGCTAATGTTAATATTAATAAAGGCTTTGTTTTATACCTAACAGGTTAATATGTTAAAAAGTAATAATACAATATACGGAATATTTTTAATTAAGTTTTCTTTGTAGTCAATACTGCCATCTGTTGATATAAAAACCAAATGTTATCATACAGCGCCATCTATCATGCTTAAAGCAAATCAGACATTTGTCAGCACGTATATTTTTATTCTATTAAGTTAAAATGTTAACAGATGGCGTAAATGGTATATAAATATTTTAAATACAGTTGAGTATCCTCCGCATAATATGCAATGACTCGGATTAGGGTGGAAAGTGGAGAACGGAGTGTCTTGACTATTACTAGATTTTCTCTTTCCCGCGTTTTAGGGTACCCGGGAAAAAGCGTGAATTTGAAGCTGTAGTGTGATAATGTATCGGGGCGTTCATATTATAGAAAATCGAGATCCAATAAAGTGATAAAAGGAAACAAATATCTTAACTCCTTTAATGTTTGTATTTCATATGAAGTAAGTCATTTGATAATTCACATATACCAACCTACTTATTCAACAAATAGGCCACTGGAGTATCGTTAATTTAAAATAAAACGGTATTTTATATACTTATAGATATCATTATACATATATCTTATGATACTGATACCTGATGAAAAATTTTTAGCCTTCGATTTATGAAAAATGAAAGAGAGGATACAGAGGAGTACAAAATTAACTATTACATAGTTAACATTGATGCAGAAAGGTTGCTTCAAAATTTAAAAATATGAATGATTTATTCATTTATAAAATAAAAATGACACAGTACTTGCTGAGAAAATCCATATCTTTAATCCTTTTATTCCTCGATACAGGAGTGTACATTCTTATAATAATGTGAAATGGTAACTATACGCTTTGTGTATCATTTTACTTCCACTCTCGCTAGAGAACTCCACAGTTTTGAAAAAATATTCTCTGCATTTTTTTATTTTATAAAGCTCTAACACGTTCCGTGCGTTTAGTTTCGGATTATGCGGCGGCTAAAATCGTGTTTTCTCACTCCTTGTATTGCCTAACTTCTGAATTTATTTGTTCTTTGTATGAGTAAGTTTAATATACATACTTGCATATAAAATTGATTGAATAGCGTACAAAATAAAATAGGATATCTCCTCACTAGGTAAGATGTAATGGGATATTAACTATTAGATAGAGGAAGATAATTTACCTATTTTCAAAACTGTTCTGATCAGGTCTCGCACGCCCCACGGGATACGACAGTTTGGAGGTCTTTTAAGTCAACACCAGCTGAAAGTTCTTTGACAATAATGCTGCAGGGAACGTGTTAAGTGTTAAATTAGTTATAATTTTTTTTTTATTACATAAAAAAAATACATATTTTGATGAGAAATTTTAATAAGTGAATTTCCTTCCAAGAGATGAGCGTTCTCAACACACAGTACTTATCTTATTTATTGTTGTACATAATTGATTTAGATATACAATACTGGCTTCTTTATAAAACATAGAAACAGAAATGAAATCATACACAAGTGGAATGCAGTTAGTCGTGGGAAGACTCGTAGTTAACTAATTGAAAGCGGTGTTAGAATCCACCATTCAGTGCTGGCCTTGTTCGCTCTAACGTATGTACGTCAATATAAAGAATTATATTAGGACATTAGGCCTTCCGAGGTCAATAAGACAAAATTTTACCAATCCAGAAAACTATTACAATTATGTAATCGTCGTACATAAATTCATACATGATTTGGTTATTTACGTAGTTAAACGGAGAGTAGTTATTAAGTAAACATACATTGACTACACCTTATATGTGAGCTACTTATTGTATTTTTATTGTTTAATTTTGATTATATACCTTTAATTTGCATACCTACGTTTGTTTTGTAAAGCGAGATTTTATTACAGGGAAAACTTTTTAGATAAACTGTTAACTTCAAACGTCGCTACCGGGACTACATGAATTTTGTACTTAATTTATGTCATAAAAATATTTTTTAAATTTTACTTCTTGCTTTTTTGCTTAGAAAAGTATTTTTGATATTGTTTGAATTTATTAATATATTGATTTATATAAAAAAAATCTAAACGTGTATGAATTATGACTATATATTCCTACGTAATAAATATTTAACGGGGGTTAGGGAAGTCAGTCAATTGTTATTTATTTTTATATAAGGGCGCTTACTTATGTAAGAACAAATAAGAATCGGGTAGGTCCGCTGGGGAAAAAGGGTCAAATACTGGCAAAAATCGTACATAATGAGTGAATGGTGCCTTAAGATAGTTTTTTAGTCTTCTAAGGATGCGCATCCGTATGCGTGGATTTGAGCGTCCAAAAATCCTATCAAAAATCAGTAACAATACCTAGCAAGGTACTTACAACATTTTTAGTTTATTTTTATCAAAATTTACAAGTTTGGGTAAACCGGCAGAGGTGTCGGTTGTCGATCGTCTGTCATCTTTTATGCTTAGTATATGAAACTATGACCACTTTTCAAACACAATTTAAAACTAAATTTTATTACTATTGTGATATATCTATATTCATAGATTAATATAATGTATATTCAGAATTATATCAATTGATCTCTTTCTTCTCTATTAATAATTTGAGGTTTTTCAACATTTACATCTATACATTTTCATCCACATATGCGTCAAATGTATTTATTCTCTTTATGAGATAACTACAAGATTCATATCCATCTACATACATAACTGTAGATCGATATTCCTGTTGTAATGTTATTAATGGATGTCTGTGAGTGCAAGTATATATTCTTAGTATATAGAATACATTTATAATAAATATTTTATACTAGTATATCTCTAATATATACTGAATATTTCAGTTTTATAAAATTAAACTAATATTAATATTAATATAGAAAAGTAGAATAAAATATCGCAATAAGTAATTTCATGCATTTCATGTCCATATAAACCTAAATTATCTTAAATTTCATATGTTTCCGTCCGCATAATTTGTATAAAAGTTATCTGAAGGGTTTTCGTGACGAATTAATATAATGATATGTAGAAAGAAATCAAGTTAAATCAGAATAAGTAAAGCATAATAATTATAGTCAAACGTAGCGCCCTAACGTAGCCGCGCCGTAGCGCAATCGCATTGTTGACGCTCAGTTGGTACTCAGTATACGAGTAGCTTTTGCTGCGTAAGCGCATGTCAAACACTACACCGTACCGCGCTCGACTATTACTGCGAAAATAATTTCGATGTGCGTTTGCTTTAATACAAAATTCGTATTTTAAATTTTGATTAGTGATATAAACGTGCTTATTAAATACAATTATTAGTAAAAAAAAATGAAAATACTATGATTATAAATAATACAAATGAGACATGTTTGTTGTTTTCGTGTGATCGTAAGTAGTGAGGTTCAGTGGCGGCGGACACAATGAGTCCGCCGCAGAATTGGCACAAATGGCTAGTGTGGTCGCTGTTCGGATTGGCTTTGTCCGCTCACACAATTGGCTGCGATTACAGCTCCATCGCCGAGAAATTTGGAGCGGAAGCCGTGGCTCGATGCAATGAAAAATGTCCTTTCCAGGTCTGTTTCGTAAATATTTTGATATTACAAAAAAATATATGTTAGACAATATTTCAGAAATTAATTCATTAGTACTTTGTAATATTATTAATAAATACGTAATTTAATTATTATTTATTTTGATTTACGTAATCACTACATTTTTAAAACAACATTGACTAAATCTTTGACGAAAGGTTATCAAAAATGTATTCGTTATTAGCAATGTTAAAATTACTATTCTTGTGATTATCATCATAAGAGGACAATCGACGTAACGTTTTCATAAAAAATAATAAAAACAAATAAATATATATACAATAGAATTAATTTATTGTCGGATAAATGCAAAATGCTGTACGCGACAGGCGGCGCTTGTATAGGTTCAACGCACAACTAATTGTTGACAATTAGCAAGCTAGTAATCAACGAGATCGCGCTATATATAGAGAAGCGTGCTACAACCGTATTGTCCAACACCCGCCTGTCCTTGGTATTTACAATCAATGTGAAGCACTGCAGCTTAGTGACCGATATATGCTTAGTTAATTGTAATATAGTAGGTAATCGAAAATTATTAATTTATTATAAAATGCGTTATTCACTACATTTCTATTTATTACCAATACTTTTTGAATATATATTTAGATGTTTAAGACAATCATGTAAAAAAAAATGAATACTTCGAAGAATAAATTTTACAATTATTACTGAGATAGGTAATAAGAGATTTTGATTATATTTTTTATGATAAAATGAAGTAGTTGTCTAATTCATATTTTGCCTAATACATTTGTTGTTAAAGACATATTTAGATTCCTTAGTGTGGGAATAACACTTTAAAAATATACATTTGTTGTTGTTGTCTAATATATTTTTTCATCATAGATGACGAGAGAGAAGTAAAAAGAACCCAGTGACACTATATTCTAATTCCATCTTTAATTTAGAGATACTTGCAAAATGAAAATATTAAAAATATAAATACTCCATCAGCTAGAATTCGAATCTACAAGAATTACGTATACTCAAAAGCTTCCTAGACCTAGGGTAACCTACTGTTTAACCATAGTTTTAAAATGTCTATTTCTGATCCGCTAATCCTGATTGAGTGCCGATTGATTAATGAAAAATATACAGTCATTATTTATTTCTTTATAAATTTAATGTAGGTCTTTATAAAACATTGTTAATGGGTTGTGGCATTAAAATTCTTTTGATATATAAAATATTATTGATGATCGGATAACATGTTTCAACTATATTTTTTTGCCAGCGTGTGAGCGGATCCGCCGGTAACCTCTCGCACTTTACAGGTTTTACACTGATATATGATATCCTATGATCAGGATTCGGATTTTGTCGTTCTGTACCTTGTCAATTATGGTATATAGATACAATAATTTATCCTTGTACTCTATTTAATCAGTTTTATATACAAAGCAAGCAATGTTATTAGATATTGTTGCCAACACTAACAATTGGTTATTAATATTTGTGAAATATTAAAATTATTGTGTACATATAAACTTTATAATAAATTTAAGAAAATCATCATACATTTTTACCACACACATATTAATTACCATGATCTGTATGAAATGGTTAGATTAATTCAAAACTTTGAACATTTAACACGGACATCGGTTCTTGTCATCGAACAATACGTATTAAAAACAGTAAAGATAAAGTTTGAAAGTAAAAATCACGCTTTTATAGTTAATCAAACTAAAAAGTAAAAAAATATTCTGTTCCAATAGTATAAAACGATTGACAAAAATTCATGCTAGTGTTTTAAAAGCGCTGTTTGCTATACATAATTATATATTATTTTTATATTATACTGTGAATTTTTTTTTTACTTTAAGTTTGATTAATTATAAAATCGTGGTATTTAGTTTTTCAAACTATATTATTTTTACAGAGGTAAACTTACCCTTACTTAAACCTTACTACATACACACTTAACTATTTTCTCCCTTTTCTATGATTAGGATAAATCGTATTTTCAGTGTATTTTCAAATAAATATTCGTCTTCATATCCTGTTATATATCTCAGTTATAACGATCAAGCCCTAATGTCGCGTCGGCACGCTCCGTTGCGCGTGCGCAGCGGAAGCTATCAGGTCGGTGTCCGGTGGATGTTCAACCTGATTATTATCAAAAAAACCTTGATAATAACTGTCGCATTTTTTAGGCTTAGAACGTTAAGATTGACTTGAATCTTTTTTTCCAGAACCGAACAGGTGACGGCCATTTTGATGTAAGCTGTGGATCAGACTGCAATGTACAGCAAGTAAGTGATATACAAAAAATCTGTTTAATACGATTTCGTAGAAGCACAACCAACATCACATCTTAAGATAGAAAACTTATTAAGCGGAAAATGAAAAATAAAACGTTTTTATATAAAACATAGTTAATATGAATATTGCATTACATACTTTACATTTGTTAGAAAATTAACATATTGGTATTATTTATAATAAATATTAAAACTTACATTTTATATTGGTGTATTAAACAGGATGGCGAATATTGAACTACTTATATGCTAACATGATTTAAATTGCAAGGAAGGTTTTACTGTATTATAGTTTGACTATATCTTGTAGTTAATTTATAAAAAATATCTTGAAATTATAGTATGATTAAAAATATGCTTTTTATTGGCATTATTAATGTACATATATATTTAGAATTTATGTTTAGTAAATACGAAAATTAATAAATATTTATTAATTTATAACAACCACAATAAAAGCATTTATATCGTAGCAATGTTCTCTTTTACTGTATTTTTTTATCATCAATCGCGCCATGCGGTGTAAACATGAAGAACCTTGAAATATTGATATATCATGATATAACAATACATCGTCGCCTTCACTTTCTGCTCGTATTACAGACATTGGGTAGTGGTCGAGGCGAAACTCAATTCCCCAAATTTGTTTGGAGAAACAGAAAACACATTTCGACATGTTGTACATTGTTTCAATTGAACTACAACGTTCATCGAGTGAAAATATGTACTGTTAGATTCCTCTCATGTTCTTTCTAAGTTTTTTATTATTATTGCATTGATTGTAATGAGCAGTGCACTTTAGCGAACTTGCGAGTCAAGTGGAAACTAACGGGCCACCCAAAAATGATTAGCTTTAACTCCACTATTTTCCGGCTATACTATTCGAGCTCCTTTCTCTACCTAACAAAGTTTGTAAAGATTCTAGTAATTCCGCTTTCGAAATACGTGCTAGAAATGCGTTGATGATATTTTTAGACAGATTCAGATATTTTAGTAGATTATGAAGATATTTCACATACAAATTAACTCTAAGTCCTATTCCTGGTCAGTTCATTAGTAAGTTTGAAGTATTTATTTACAAATGATGATCTTTAGAAATGTTGGTTCCCATGGAACTTAAGTTCTACCAGTATTACACGCTTTAGGTATAATAAATAATGTCCGGTATGGATGATGATATACCAAGATCCTAAGGAATTTTTGTACTGTTTTTCATACATGTCTATCATGATGAGAGTCTAATCAGGAGCTGATTCTAAAACTAAGTAAGGCTTTTAAGTGGATTTTTTAGACAAGCCTTTAAAAATTCATTAATAATTTTTTGGTTGTTATATTTCTCTGCGCTCAAGCTTGAGTATTGATCACTACCTAAGAGTACAGTACCCTGGCCTATTGCCTCCCTACAGATATAGCAGGACTTCTCGGTGGCTTTACTCCATAAAAAAATTTCATAACTCCATTTTTGACATTACTTATACGTTATAAGCCGTCGGCTTTTACACCAAGGGATGGAGTGCTGCATTAGAAATCTTTTTGCTGCCGAAAAATTAAAAAAGTAATCTTTAGAAATTGTAGAAACGCTTTAAACTCATACTATACGTCCCGGTGCGTATGAGGTGTATTTGATATTTCGTCTTTTAGTCTTAATAATAGAGTATTATGCTCTAGGCACCTAACACTTGACCATTTTCGCTTAAAAACTCGAGAATTAGATTTTAGATAAAGTGTTCATAAGAGAAATCAGTCTAGTATCCTTTGGATTTGTTACCCGTGCACTGTGGTACTGTAACAAAAATTAAAACGTAAAAGAAAAACTTTAAAACTTTTCATAGAAACATATTTGGACAGAGTATGAATTATGGTGTACTAAAAGAGTGTATAGAGAATGACAATATATGTATGTATTGGAAATATACATTAAATAAAAAAAAATTAACAAACTTCTGTGTTAGACTCGTGTAGTTTAGTATAAAGTGGCACGCTGTTAGGGCAAGGCTTATTATTATACGCCTCAACGGGTCTACTAGTTATAATAAAATCATATTTTGTTAACAAAGATTTTGTTTTGAAAACATGTAACTATTTATTGTAATTCAATTATTCGTTCATATCATTTTAATTTATGAGTATAACATATACATTAAGTTGTCAGAATATTGTTCGTTCACGACCAACGCAACTGTCGTAAAATTGCCTTTACTATCGATAACTTGACTTTATTATTGTTATATTTATTTTTATTTTAAAACTGGTTGCTCAACAGTTAATTTTTTTTAAACGGAAATGAAGTAGAAACCAATAATATCAGTAATGTTTGAATCATTTTTATGTTTATTTTTTATTTTTCCTGACTAGTAAGCATTGTAAAGACAGAAGTATTACAATTATACATATTATTTTTATTTTATAACTGGTTGCTCAAAAGTGAATTTTTTTTAAACGGAAATGAAGTAGGAACCAATAATAATAGTAATATTTGAATCATTTTTATGTTTATTTTTTAATTTTTCCTGACTAGTAAGCATTGTAAAGACAGAAGTATTACAATTATACATATTATTTGAGAAATATGTTAAAGATAACGTATATACAGAATGACAAATATACGTTCTATATATTGATTGTGATGTTGCTTTAACGAAATATGAGAAATTTGTTATAGTTATTAATGATATCGTTGTTTAAATTAAATGTGTGCTTATATTTTTTTCTGATATGTACATATATGCACGAGTATATACGTCTTACAGATATGCAAGAAGTAGGCAGGTATATATTATAATACTTTCAATAATATTTTTTATTGATATTTAGACGCAAAATATTTATCTTGGCAAAAATAACCAAAACAGTGAGCGATTTCAAATCTCCGTTACTATACAAAATAATTACCTACGTTTATAATTACTAACAGATAACTGAATCACATCTGGCAACCTTTGACACATTTTGCGTGATATAAGGCCTTAATGAATACTGGTTCAAAAACATTCGATAACGCTAAACATTAAGATTATGAATTCATAAAGAGGCAGTCACCAATAACTTCTTACTAAGTTGCTAGGCTACACATGATTATTGGTACTAATTTTATCAATCCGTATATTGTAAATTAAAAATAGAACCAACTTAATATAAATTAAAAATATAGGTTAAAATAAAAGATTAAAAAGAAAAAAAATAATTAAAAATTTCTAAAATTTAGTAACATCTCATAGAAATTATTCATTTATTATATCTTCAAAAATTGAACCATCCAAGCACTTTTAAAGACACCGCGTTCGTACTATTGGAGAAAATTGGAATATTTTAATATTTGGCGCGTTACTGACTTGCTACTAAACTTGGCGCGTTACTGACTTGCTACTTACAGCGAAACAACTATTCATGAGTTTCTGCTTAGTAATGGTAAAGAAAAACATTGTCTATTACGTAATAATATTTGTTTAGTTTTATAATAAAACTACAAATTTTATTATCTTAAGTCATTTATTATGTTCATGGCGAAATATACAATGTCTGCCTAAACGCTGAGATCATCCTCGTTGCTTGTCGTTACACTGGTTGAGGAAATAGGTTAATAAAGAGCTCGTTACAACAAGTTATATTCATATGAACTAGAGCGCAACCGAAAACATTGTATAGTTTCAAACAGGATGACCGCGACGTTTTTAGATCAGGATTTGCTCGTAATATATGCATGCTCATAATGACATAATTAAATACTTAGCACTAAAAAAGTTTGAAATACATAATTGTAAGTTGTATTTTGTTCAAATATTTAATTTACTAGACTACGTAAATTGACATGAAACGGCATGTTACCCTAATTTGTGACAGTTACTACTGGTTTATGTCAAAATTATCAGTCTGTCCAATTTATGCGCTCGCGCCCGCAAAAACGCTTAAGTGGCAACTCGGGGCGCGCACCCTCCGCATGATTGAAACCAATTGACTTGTTTCCATTTCATTTCAAGGGTAAGTTGTATTTAAGTTTGGCAAAAGAAATTATATGTTGTATTCGAAGACATGACTTACACTCTTTACTTCTTTACTTAAATCTATCTTTGTAGTATTTGCTTTGTAAAATAAGACAGGAAATATACCATACTAAAAAAAAGTAAAAATTTAAAAATATTTTATTATTCTTTTTGAAAAGGACCACGCTGTATTTTAAGGACAGCATTCTTGGTCTCCTCAATCATAGAATAATTATACAAATAATAACCTTTACAATCTTAAAAAATATATGCAAATTAAGATAAAGTCATTTTAAACACAAGCCTTAGTTTATTTTAGACAAATAAACATATTTTGATGCTTCAATTATATTGATTTCTTTTCATTTTCACTTATTCTTTAAAAAAAAACCAAATTCCTCTAATAAATTGGAATTTATTGATATTTAATAACCAAGTCGAAATTTTATTGTTTTGTAATATCACAATAACCAGATACACAGACGCCAAAGCATGTTGTTTTAAATCCCTCATCGAGTCGATGAAAGGTGCAAGTGAAAACGTGCAATACGTATACCTGTTTCAATACTATCCGGATACTGTCAGTGTTTACACTATATAATTTATGTAAATAGTTTAGTTCTAGCCTACCTGTTCAAGTTAAGTTGAAAAGGCACATTTGCTATATGTACTGGACAATTTAAAATACGTTAATTAAATGAATATTACAAATATATATGTATAAATATGTTTTTATATACCTTTTAAATCAATTTAGGCAATTTGTGTAAAATGTAATGCAGATACTTCTCAATAATTGATATAATTATATTACTATTTAGACGATCTATATTTAATTATTTAATTTAGAAAAATATTTTGTAATATAATAAACCATAGTTAGTAAATCAATAGTTTAGAAAAAAAAGGCGATCTAATCGATATTCTATTTATAGAATAATGTTTTGGCATACTTTTACCAATATGTATGTAATTTACTTGATATGAAGAATGCCCAATCATTGTATAAGTATACGACGACATTTCTATTAATGATATAATATAAAACTTATAATTATTTTTTTATGGGTTTAACGTACAATAAAAATTTTTATTGTACTTTAAAGTTATCTGTGTGTTCAATACATAACCTGCTGAACGTTCTCCATTTTTTAAATACTTTCAATTAGTGTGGAATGATTAATATTTAAGAGTCTGAAGTGACAGCTCGGCCAAAAATCGCAGAACTCAACGCCGCAATAGAGTAATTTATATTTATACAAATACTCCGGCAGCTTGATGAATTTAATAGCAAATTAATATAAGAGTTTTGACATACAGATTTAGAAGAGCATATTATTGTCGTTACTGTTAACATACAAAAATTGTAGAACCTATGTAAAGACATGTGAGCTAGTGAACCCAGTGACAACAAGTGATGGGAATTTATCCGGCGTGGTGGTCATCCACCATGCTCGGGTTATGGCAGTGCGGGGTCGCGTGAGATCCACCGCCGGATGCACGCAGGAAGGAAGCTGCTAGTTGCCTGCCTGCTCCCCTCGGATCTATTTTAGAGTTCATTTTATTCCATTTTGTATAACGCTCTTTTAAATAAAGAGTTTATTTCCTAATGCAATTTATTTACGTATGGAGAAGAAAAAACACCACCATTTTGTTTAACATTTTATTAATATATTCTTACCGTAAGAACATTTATTCTCCTCTGTTTTTTATGTTGATGAAGTAAACCTTTTCTAAGAATTAATTAAGACTAAATATTTGTACGTTGGGCGTCAAGAGAGTTATGGGATTTTCCTAGTTCTCCTATTTTCTTTCTCTCAAACAACAAATTACTTAATTTAAAGCTACTAACAACAAATATCAAAGTACTAAAAAATAAGTAATTATCTACTTGTTCTAAATATAGGCTTCTGAAAGAATGATTTTAGTTAAGATATATTTGCTAAGACTTTAATATTTTATGATTAATATCCGATTATATTGCCATAATAAAAACTAATGTTAGTAGTTAAACGATGCGTGCTTATTAACAGGGTTAGACTTGCCCCTATCAGAATTCTGAACTCATAATATCCTTATATAGCTTTTAATAAAAATTCATCTCCAAGCTATTTCTATTAAAGTAAAAAAAGACATATTTAGAAAACGTATAAAAATTTGAACGCAGCGGGATTTGAACCTGCGCCTCTTGAAAACCGTTCAATCAATTTCCTTAGTGTGCGAATTAGTGTGCGAAAACACTTAAAAAAATGTTTAAAAAATATCTATTAAAGTATTTTTAAGCAATAATTTATTAAGGACATATTGTATTTTAAGACATACATACAATTTTTATATAAAATATTTTGATATAAAAACTAAAAAAATCGATATACTCATAGGTATATTATATGAATATTTATAAAAACGGTTAAAGTTAATGAAGTCAATAAAGTTAAATTAATGTAGGCGCATACCGTAACATGGAGTGAATCGTGGGAAATCTAGAGTATTTCATTTCACGGATTATAATAAATAATATATGCAAACACTCAGTGGAGCAAAACCGTCAAAACAATTTTTGTAAAACGTAGCGGAACTAAAACGAGAGTGGTCATTGCCTCACCGTGCTTTTATAATCTGAATAAACTTTCTAACTGTATAAAGTCAAACTCAACATTTTTGACTGTTAAGGTATACGTTCAACATTCAGCTACATCCAAATTTGTAAACGCTTGTTACAAGTTATTTTTGTTGTTAGCATCTCTTTAAAGAACTGACGACTGAACGGAACGTATGGCTTAGCAGTCAGTGCGCTTCGACAATCTCCAAAAGGCGCGGATTCAAGTCGAGGGAAATTCTTATTCGTTTATCAAATCAAATTTTTATTCGTTTTCTAACAATATATTTCATATTTGTAGTGTAAGAATAACACCTTAAAAATGTTAAAATATTTAATTTAACCTTGTCTAGACAAAAGCTCTAAATAGAACAAAATTATATTCAATACTCCATCACTACATGGCATAGAGAAAAATTTACTTATTGTACGCGACAGAAATATTATGCAAGTTTATTATACAAGTGTATATGTGATGAGTATATACTCAGATTAAGAGCTTCAATAAAATTCTTGAAAATATTTTGTATTTTCTTTCTTATGCATTATCTACATAATATTTTCACACGAGAACTTTCACTCTCTCTGATCAAGTGTATGAAGATCATTTTTATCGTATGCTACCAATTGGACAGCTAATTGAAACATGCGCGATAACATTATAAGGACGTCTCGGCCCTTTCGTTGGGCAATCGACTTTAATTAGCGCTGTTTGTTTTTGCTTTAAGCAATGTAATTGGGCACTTGAAAAATCGTCACAAATTACCGATGTTATTAGATGAACTTTCAAGCTTTTACACGTGCTCTGAAATATATAGCTAAAAATTTCATCACAATGTTATTTACTAAAATAAAGAAACAAGAAGAAAAACCACTTAAAAAATATATATGAAATTTGTACACTCATTTCTTCATATAATATTGAAAATATATAATATGTTTAGATAAATATTGTTTTAAAATACAATGCAAAATGATGTTTCGATAAAACGTATATCCATAAAAAAGACATATTTAGAAAATGTATAAAAATATGAACGCAGCAGGATTTGAACCTGCGCCTCTTGAAAACCGTTCAAAACGTTGAATTTATTAACTTCCTTAGTGTGGGAATAACACTTTAAAAAATGTTAACAAAACGTATATCCATTTTCAATATTAAAATGTTTGTCATATAACTTTTGAAATAGAATCACACACAACGGCTTCAATAAAAAAACTATGTATTATTTTTTAAGATATTTTAAATAATTAATCTAATTAAATTCCAGACACTTTCATAGATACGCTACGACCATCTAAAATCTAAATCCGTATAAAGATTCACACTGCAGGCATTTCCTTGTCACTATATATATATATATACACACTAACTGACCGAAAAGGCGTAGTAATTATATTAAGCCTTTTAAGTCATGTATTATAGCAAAGAATAAATTTAATCACAGTGCTCTATGTTAAAAAATCATTGTTTGATTAAAATTTTAAATAATATACTTTACATACATTACCATTTCTAAATCTCGTCAACACTATATACTCTTGAAAAACAAACTAGTTATTAACCTAAGTGTAAAAAACTTTCTTTCTAAGTATAAAAAAGTTAATGATAAATTTGATCAATGTCTATGTTCGTAGAGGACTAAGTGCATTCAGCATCGTCGCCCGCTAATTCTTATTTCCTCATTAGGCGGAGCGTTCCCCGCCGAGGCGCGCTCGCGGTGCGCCCATTCAGTCGTCCTCATGCCCCACGTCCCCACCCCCGTTCCGTCATACCGGGCTCATCCGCCGAGCGAAATTGTAGCGAGTGCACTCAACCATGGAGTGTTTTGATTTATTGTCCATTTATTGGAGTCTCAACGGTTGCATGTGTAAAAATAGAATAATTTTCAACTCGACACTGGTATATTATCAATTGCTACGGTTGTCCGCCAGTGGTAATGGCAAGGATGTTGTAATCATTTGTCAGATTACTATATATCTTCATAAATATTGAAATAAGTCCCATTTTGTAATATTTTTGTACTGTTCTTTTTATAAATTGCAACCATAAGTGGCAAACGATATAACGTAACTGACTGATAGAGGCCAACAAGGATACTAGAGCACAGAGAGCACTTGAGAGCACTAAAAGCTGCTAGCGGGAAACAAACTGGTGGGGCCCAATTTGCCCTAACATTATTCAATTGCCAGAACCAAGCGTTTGGCGTGGGCCCGCGCGTGACCTGCATACATTTTCGATTTCTTCAGAATATATTAATATTATTTCGTAAATAGAGTTCGACCAAAGAAATGTTAAATATTAATAAATAAAAAGTTATAGATTTTGCAGAATGTATATAGATATTTACTTATACATAATTACACGTGACGCTTAAAATGCTAGTAGATGACCGCCTCGTGGAATAAAATAAATATGGGCTATTATATCTCAAAGTTTATCTCAGGTCAGTAACGTATGAAATTAGAATATAGTAAAATCATCTTAACCACTGGCGCCAGTGCAATAGGTACTTATTTTTACAAAGAGGCATAAAATAGCAAACGAGTGTTATCAAACTTGTATGTGCGTTACAACTTGTTTGTAAAATTCTAAATGAGAGGTCATCTACTCTTACTTTTTATAAATTACGATTATTATCTTAAATTAATAATCTTATATTAATCACTTCGAACACAATTCTTAGCTTTTGTTCAATATGAAAAAGGGAAAATTTTAAAATAACATGATATCATCATTTAGTTGCCTGAGTTTTCTGGGTCCTCTGGATCAACCAACAAAAAATTAGAAAGTTTACTGTTGAATTCTACATTAACAATTTCTAGTATTTAAAAGTAGAAACTTAATTTAAATTTTTAATAATTTTAAGTTATTATAACAATTAATAAATAAACACTGTGTGTGCTTTCACAGCGTTACATCCGGTGCGCCTGCGCTCCCAATTGAACTTCCGAGAGAGTTTCCGAAATCGCTTCAACAATTAAGTGGAGCGACAATTTTAATGACTCCAAAGGGAGCAACTATTGTTTTGTTATTATTAGGGCACGAGACAGGATGCTGGCTAATTAGACGGTAATTTACTTAGCGTTACATGCGTAAGTGTACAAAACTATTTTTTAAATAGGCGCACGAGGCCTTGTTGTACTTTCATTATCTGTTAATTTGATTACATATAATTTCATTACTAAAGACCGAAGGAGATCTCCTTTGAAATATAGCATTTTAAAATTGCCTAAATTTCAAAAAGTTCAGTTAATTTTAGGATGTTTCTGACATTCTTAATATAAATTTGTACAAAAAAATGACGCTATTAGATTGAAGTGTCAATTTGGGCGGAGTGTTTTGACAGGTCTGATAACTATAGCGGAAAAGTCCTGTTAACGACGGGAAGAAAGGGCATCGTTCAAATACGCTGCCCATAACTATTAGCCTTTATAATTCATAAATTATACTCATTCTGTTACTCACAACATAACATAAATAGTAATAGTAAATACTAAATAATATTCTTATTATTTAATATAACATTTTTTATATGGCTGTGTAAATTTGCTGGCTAATTAAACTTAAAATAGTTATATGTAAATGTTTTACATAATAAAGGACCATTATTTTTTAACGGTAACTTTTGATAACTAGAGCAATGTGCTCAGTGTTTGTTCACAAATCCCTTTTAGTAGTTCGCGAGAGTGTTTTGCGTTTGTTTACGTCTAAACGTGCACATGTTCATTATAACGTTTTAAACATTCACAGGCAAAATGTTCGTGTCTTTGAAATTCAAGTGTTTAAACCATTTCTTTGTTACTACTGTTCAGTTGCTTCAAAATATTACGCTTAGCACAACTGAAAAACAAATCTATAAACTAATTAGGTATGGTATCGTGGCGTAGTAGTACCACACTGTCAACGTGATTGGTGGTAGGTTCGATTCCAACTCGAGGGAATTAACGCAATGCTTTTGTGAACGAATATTTAAATAAAACCATCACTCTGGTTAGGCAAAGCGCGGAGTTAAGTTCCGCCACTTTTTGCCACGGATGGAAAGTGGAGAACGG
Source organism: Podotricha telesiphe (assembly GCA_038994665.1). Classification (NCBI taxonomy): domain Eukaryota; kingdom Metazoa; phylum Arthropoda; class Insecta; order Lepidoptera; family Nymphalidae; genus Podotricha; species Podotricha telesiphe. The sequence continues at coordinate 2,852,001 of JAOYRR010000241.1, forward strand.
AGTGTCTTGACACCATGTTCTCGCTGATTTATAGCCAAAATACTTTCATGCATTATTTTTGTTTAAATAAAACAGTATTGAAAATTCACACAGTAACCCGGTTTTTAACGGATTTTCACGGTCGAGTTGCGACCTTTACGGACGGTGGGCCGTAAGATTACACATACGAGTGACGCAGGTGTCTCTACATTTCTTTAATACACCCTTACTTCTCTACTTAGCTCATTTCCTGTATAATAATAAATGTTTAGGTATAAATGAATATACAGGTGTTGCTGAACGCAATATATTAAATTTATACATCGTTTTAACTATTACTTATAAGTATACTTAATATAGATTAGCAACTGAATTAGTCACTCGCAGAACAATTAGTAGGCGAGGATGAGTACGCTCGATCAGTGCAGTTTGTTTTGGGTGTATAATTATGGGTCGTGGCCTCGCGCACTCCTATTAGCAATATAGAACACGGTATCGTACAGCAGCGCAATGCTTTTGTGAACGAATATTTTCTTTACAATGTAAGATATAAATAATACTGCACAATTAAATGATTTTAAATTAAAAACAAATTTAATTTAATTTCTACGTTTTAAATTACATTTTAAACTTACTAATATACAGTATATTGTATATTACAATCAGTATTGAGGAGTTCTGTTTTTTTACAGTGCACCTATGGCTGCAGTCTTTGGTTGGAAGGGCTGGAAAAATCATGTCAGACTGTTTGCGTAAGTAATACTTTAAACGTGAATAAAAATATTATTGTATGAGTAGAAATGTAAAATTATTATGTTTTATTTCAGAATGTTACTTCAGAAACAGTTTTCTCAAGAGAATTATATTGTGTTATGGGGTGCAATGAGGCTTTGAATATGTATTTTCAGAACATACGAGGTACTCTTTCTTAAATAATTCTTAAATTTAAAAATTGATAAGCCTTATATGTGTTTTAGAAACGTTAATAATTTCCATATCAAGTTATGAATATTTCTTGTCCTTTTTGTAAAAATATTTAATTATTTCGTTTTTTATAGATCTCCTCGGCGCACCTCCTGCGCCAGCTCTCGTAGCTGATAGTCTAACAGCTACGTCTTTATCTTTAGTATGGGAAGCTCCGAATCTTGGAAATCTTAGTTACCTTGTACAATGGCGCTACGAAGAATTGCTTGGAAGCTGGCAATATTATTCAAATTCGAGCCTTTCAGACAGATCTATTATTCACGTAGAGAATTTACGGCCGTATACTAAGTATAGAGTAAGTGAAATATGTTATAGCATAAAATGAGTATAATTATTCTACGAAATTGATATTTATTCTATAATTTATATATACATTTAAAAGAAAAACTATTTTCATTTCAGTTTCGTGTTGCGATATTTTTATCTGGGCACAGTGGTGCTGGTGAGCCAGTATATTCCACGCCTTCCGTAGTAATATCTACTTTAGAAAGTGGTAAGCCCAGTTCTGCTCCAACTGCTTTACGAGCTGCAGCCCCCGATCCAAGTAGGGTTGCTATTTCATGGGAACCTGGACCTTTTCCTAACGGACCTCTCATATCATACGTACTTAGGCTCGCTGATACTCAACCCAATACAAATGATGCTTTGGAAGTAAGTATCAATATATATTTATACTTATAGTCGATTTAAACAAAGCGCATACTATGCAAATCTATAAATTATAAGAAATGTATAGTAAAATTTAAAAACTACAATTGTTTGATATAGTACAGCACATACAAGCTCTTCACAAAATACCATATTTCCTTCAAAATAAAATTAATTTTTAATTGCTGTAATAAATACTTTCTCTATTGCTCAATGTTGATTTATAATAATATACTGTAATTGAAATTACTAAACCCATTTTGTTTTTCCAGGATATGCCTGCGTCTAACAACACATTATTTTACATGTTTCAAAACCTCGAACAAGCAAGGGAGTATGAGGTATCGGTCGCAATGCGAAATGCTGTAGGTGAAGGACCTAGAGCATATGTAAAAATTAAAACGCCTCCACTACCAACTTGTAAGTGTGATATATTGTACGAGTATAGTACTCTACTACTTTATAAATATGTATACAACTGCGACATTTTTTTTTATTATTCTCCACAATAAGAGTTTGAATTAATAAACGAATATACTGGTTTTATTAAATTTTCAGCCGTTCCTAGTCAACAGCCCGTGTTAATTTTAGGAGGCGAGCACAACATTCTGGCTGCCCTTGCAAATGACATGCTGTCAGATCCTATAGAACTTTACAGCACAGAATACAAAATTACGGGTATAATATATAATATTTACATTTTTATTAGAACTAACAACTCATTCCTATGACATTTTAGATCATACTACTATTACAAATGTGAGAATAACTCTATCTGTCTGTCTGTCTCTAATGTAATCACGGCCAATCTCGAGGGTGGGATAAACATAGCCTACTTTTATCTCCCGTTTCTAGTTTTCTAAAATTTAATTGAAGTAAAGCCGCGAACGGATTTTTTTACATCTATTTTAATTAAAGTTCCATATAGCCAAAATTATATGTACTAAAAAATAGTTTTTTTATGTATTCTACCTTTTCTCAATAGACACACATTTATTGTGTCTTTGTCTTTATTGTGCTTCATAAAAAAACATCCCTTAGCGTCCGCAGTCCTGTAAAAATACATAAGAGGGATTCCGTTTTTTTAATTTGATTAACAAACAATTTGTTTGGTACAAAATTGAACTTTATATTTCTGCAGGCGTTGGTCTCGATTTGTCAAGCGATTCTTTATTTGTATCCGTCTCTAATGGATATGTATATCGAAGTTCTTTAACGAAGAAGAGTTTATCAGAGCCCATACTAACGCCAGAAAATATTTCATACAAGCCTTTGGATCTCTCCGTGGATTGGCTCAACCGCCATTTATATGTACTTGGCGAGGTTTATTACACGAGAGAAGGGTCTAATTGGTCAAACACAAGCTTATATTCAAGTTGGGAAATATTAAGATGTGATTTTGATGGTAAAAATGGACTAGTCGCACTCTCTGGTTTTAATTCCCGTCCTATACACTTTGAAGTGGATGCATATAATGGGTAAGCCATATTGAATATTTTTATTTTGTATTTACTTTATTCGACCACGTTTTACAATATAAGCACTATGTTTATCGCATTACATTGTACATTTTATCGTATAACTTATTGTGAAACCTCCACTATTATCCGGTTAATATTATTTTTTGTATTACACAATGTTTATAGAGTATAAGTAGAATTTTTATTAGTGTATTTATTAAATTTAATATTGTCTTATTAAAACTTAAAGATATTAAAATATTTTAGATATTTATTTTGGGCCTTACACGGGGTGGAACGCGGTGGTTTATACAGATTGGATTTAGCAAATATATCAAATGGAGTTCGTCACGACGCTCCTCCTGAATTGATTGTGAGGGATCCTCATTTAGGTGCTTTCACAGTTGATCACGCTGATTTTAGATTGCTAGTTGCACATTTGCGAAGAAACACTGTTTTAGCGGTTTCTCTCGATGGGTAAGCATTTACAGTTTATTCATAAGTTATTAAAGCAATTTTCATAAATATATAAGGATTAAATATGAAAGGAAACGTTATAAGTACTGTATTTTATATTATTATATTGTTTCAGACGAGAAATAACAGACTTTCGTAGTAATACACAAACTCCAATGTTTTTCTCTGCGCGCTCGATAGCATACGCCAATGGCTTGTTCTATTGGACAAATGGTCAGGAAATGCTCACTGAAGAGTATCACGGTCAAAGTGATAGTTACTTCCACAATGAATATCCTTTAGCATATAATACAAAACCAATAGCAACTAGGCAAGTCCTCGTTGCTTTGAGAAGTGTTCAACCGATACCGGTTCCGGTTAATCCTCCTTTAGGCGTGCAAAGTGTGATGGGCATTAATAGAGCAAAAGTTTCCTGGTCACCGCCCCACCTCCTGGGTCATCAGGGTACAGGAGCTTGGCAGCAGTGGACATTTTATCTGCAACTCACTGAGTCTAAATCTGGAGAAATAATCAAAAGGTTAGTACTTAATCTTTAATTAATCATCAAAGATTTGTCTTAAATTTTAGTAGCTTTAAACCCTTAAAGTAGAAGTTTTGCTTATGTCAATATGTCTGTATTTACTATACATTTCGAGAAATTTAATGACTTATTGATATTATTTTTAGTTACAACATAAATGAATGTATGTACGTCGTTGAAAATTTGATACAAGACACAGAGTACGTTATACGAGTCGCTGCAGTTACGGACTCCGGATCAGGGCCGTGGTCTACAGAGTTCATCGGAAAAACTTTAACATATTCCCCTACTACTTTACAAAGTACTTTAGTGTGGTCTGGTCCTGATGGATTATTGCAGACTGATTTAACTGGTGATAAATTGCAAATTTTAATTCATAGGTAAGTCTGAATATTTTATTAGTTAGTCAAGTAAATATCCTAAATACTAATATAACGATGTGATAAAATTTAAAAAATAATGAGTATGATCTATTTTCTTTATTTTTATTTATTAATCGGAGATGAACTTAATTGTCATATAAAATTATATTCAGGTCTCGGTTAAAAAATGTATATATCACCGATATATCGTGGTATAGAGATAAACTCTACCTAGTAACGAATGCATCGACAGTGATGTGGTATAATATTACTAGTCATGAAGAAGGCTTAATGTCAGATATGGATAACGTTGGCAGCTTAGCCGTTGATTGGGTCGGAAAAAAGATATACTGGTCGAACCCTAAGCAACAGTTGGTGAGTGCATTAAACAAATTTACGTAATATCTAGCTGCTTTAATATTTGAATAGCGACAACATCCTGCAAGATTCTTTCAATTTCTGTTTTTTAACATTATATGTATATCATATTTAAGATAACACGTGGAAATTTTAATGGGGAAAATCGTGAACCAGTGCCAATAGTGACTGTAGCAAAAGAGTTGACAATAGACTCTATGGGAGCTTATATATATTGGAGCACTGGGCATGCGGTCGAAGCCGCCAGGTTGAACGGAGAAAATAAAATAATATACTATCCAGCCCAATTGTTTAGTGGTAAACAAGGTAAAACACCCATTATAACAAAACATTATTTATTGTGAATTAATATATGAGCAATTATACATACTATATATTGAGATACAGTCAATATATGAGTGATTCGCTTGTAGTTAAATTACAAAATTTGAATCTACAAATTCCATATCATTTCGTTTCTTTCTTACGTTTTTATCACTCCGGAAGCGTTGGCCTATCAAATACTAAAGTATTATTACTTGAGGAATAAGTGATGACCACTAGGTGTAAATATTAATATTTCTATTCTTAAGTTTACAAACGACCTTTAAAGAAAGATATTGAATAGATATCAAAGCTATAGAATATATGATTAAGTTATTATCTACGAATTATTATTTTTTCAGTAATGGGCCTTACAGTTGACTTAGAGAAAAAATGCTTATATTGGTTAGTAAGAAGTTACGACGGCTCAGAATTGCATCGCGCTAGAACCGCCGATCAGATCACGGTCGGAAATAATGAGGTACATACTAGGTTTCTTATTTCTATATTTGTCTTGGAAAATATGGTTTGTACGTTAAGATGAAATTGAGATATCTTATCAACAACAAAACTATCAATATTAATCTGTTTTTTACATCTACGGACATAAAACTATATACTACAACATTAGACTATTGACATAAAATTATATTCAATATTAGGCGTTCGGTGACGATGACGCGGTGCCATGATTTTTATTCATCCAAAAAGTACTCAACTAACATCCAAAAAAAATATTAACTTACTAATATTTTTTACTCTAGGTATCCAGTTCATTAGTGACACGGTTGTCAGGGACTGCAACGCTCGGACCCTTATGCTACTACAGCGGGAGGTTAGTATGGGTTCAAGACTCCGCCAGGGCAGTGGTGTCAGATTTGGTCGGAAAGTATACTGCTGAGCTTATTCCCCGCGTACATGTCATAGCTGTGAGAGATCCCACTCTGCATAAGGATAGTGGTAATTGAGTATTTTTTCTCTATATTATGAAAAGTAAATTGATATAATTACAAAAATAGAATTACTTGAAATTCTTTTTTTAATACGTATAATAATGTCAAGAAAAGCTACCAAAGATAAAAAAAATAGAAAATATAATTATTTTAAATAACATTTTTTTATCGTGCCACTTGGGAATTGAAATTATTATTATAAACATGACTTATTAAATAATATTTGTTTAACCTAATAAAAAATATATTTTTAGAGTCAATTATTGCGATACCAGAAACAATGAAAGCGTCTTCAATATTAGTGCAAGGTGTGTGGGACAAATTCAATGTGACTTGGGCGCCGTCTGCGCGAGTCAATGTTAACAACAGCAGGGTGTGCTACGACGTCAGCTTACATTTCCACGGACAATATAAGATTGAAGTACGTTTAATTTCATGCTTTATCCCGCATAGTAGGGTAGAAGATAGTCTAGTCTAGCCAAAACACTCCGTTCTTGAGACATTGCGTGTTGAGTGGCGGAACTCGACGTCGAAGAAAAAATGTAAATATAATTATTTCCTCGATTTGGAATCGAACCCAGAGCATCTCACTATCCACATCCATTGTAGTTGAACTCAAAACCGTCACGGGGACTGAGCCAAAAAGTCGTCCTAAAATGTATTATATTTTTTATTAGAAAACAGTAGAGGTGCCGTGGCTAGAGGTGACGTCGCGTTCTGTGCTGCCCTACAGTTCTGTGGAAGTGACAGTGCGTGCGCATACGCAGTGGGGCGGCGGCGCAAGCGCACGCGCGTCTCTCCGCACGCCGCAAGCCCCGCCCGCCGCCCCGCGCACCCCTCGCGTTTATGTTCAACCACAGCATAGGTAAAAGCTTTTCAATTTAATTTCTGTACAAATACAAATCATTTCCTTTAAATGTTTACCTTAAATTAATCATACACTATTAACTATTTAAAATTTTCCCTATTTCTCGTTTATCGTCTAATGTGTAATGGGTGGGTTATATTCCTTGTAATTTTTTTTGTATTTATAATTAATAAAATAATATTAAAAAACAATATAAAACAACATCATAAGTCATAGTGAGGGCCGCTATGATATCTCATTGTCACGAATCTATACATACTCGTATAATATAACTGTAACTGATCGATGTCTGTACGTGAGAAGATATATAAAAAAATATATATTATTGGGGGCATTTATCAATATAATAAAACCAAGAACAATAATGTTTAATTTTCTTTTTTGTTTGTCTGTTTATATATTTGTCTGTACGTTTGTGCTAGTCTCAGAAACAGCTTAACCGATTTAAGGGCAGTTAGTATTTTATTTTCTTAAACCATTAGCATTTGGTGTTTATTTCATTTCAATCGCATAATAATTAAAAAAGTAACAACCATTTAAATTATAAATTTAAGCAAAGTTTGTGATGTAAGTGAGAACGCGGGCGGGAGAAAAAACGAAGCCAGCGACCATGTCGCCAAGTTCTATCACAACTGTTAAAAACCTAATGACTTAATGGAAAGTCGAAAACGAGACATAAGATACATACATTTGTTATTTATTTATTTTTTATGTTTATCTTCGTAAATAGGTCCGAGATAGGTAATTTTTGCTATTTAATGATAGGTAATTTTTGAAATTTAAAAAAAAAGGCAATGCATATGTGTTAATCAATTCATTTAAGTTCACATGTAAGTGGCATATGTTTTTATGAGAAGAGAATAACAATTAAAGATACCTACCTAACAATGTAACCCAAGGTATCAAAAAGTTGCCAATAATGCCAATAGAAATCATGATTGCGTCCAGTCCGTCTTTAAACCTAAACCTTGTACAGTGGTGGACCGTTAAATGCTATATTCCGGTGGGAGGCGCCTCTGCGAAGTAACGGTGTGGTGCGCGGGTATGAGGCTCAGTGCTGGGCGACGCCGCCCTCCGCCTGCGCAGACGCGAGCCTCTCGCCGCTGCACACGCAACTCGTACTGACTGACCTGGCTAACGCTTCTACCTATTTTTTTCGGGTAAGTACATTTATTTCGCGGCTTAAACTTTAAAGATAAGTTGTCGAAATTTGGAGCTACATATAACTAACTTCATTATGGAAAAATATCAAATGAAATAAATAGCCTTTATTTCTGATACTTAACTACTAATATTAATGAGTATAGATTGAGTACATTAAGTTAAATAATATCAATATTTTCTTAATTGTTCATCAACTAATTTTATTTCATTAATTTATATCTTTAACCAACCTAAAATTCAATTACACAAAATAATTTAATTACATGCATCTTATAATTATGGATTTTATTAATTATTAATATTTACTTTAATACTTCATAAATTTTTCAATGAAATCTATATTTCAATCATTATTCTAAGACATTAGTAACATAATTTGTATCAGCTTGCCCCATGGCAAAGGTCTCGCCTAGGAATTTTCATTGTTTTCTGTTTGTGGCTTCTTCATACTGTTCCTGCATATTTTTTAATTTCATCTACCCATCTTAATCTTTGCCATCCTTTCTTTCTTTTCCTCTCACGAGGTTACCACGTTGTGACATCTTTTCCATTTGTTTCTCTAGTTTTTCATCAGATGGTCTATCCAAATCCATTTAAGTTTTTTCACTGTTACTGTTACATCTCTAACTTTGGTCTTGCTACTTATTTCTGTTAATTTAGTTTTGTCCCTTAATTTAATATTTACAATGCTTCTTTCTATGTTATTCTGACATACTCTAAGTGCTGTTCTCTGTGATTGATGTATCGGTTAAATATGGTAGTATACAAATTAACAAATAATAAATAATGGTTTTTATATTAAACATGGTTATTCAAAAATTATGGAATTTATGTTTGTTTATATTGTTTTAACAATAAAGGTCCGTGCCCACACCGACGCTGGATTCGGACAATACTCCGAAATAGTATCTGCTTCATCTAATGAAATAAGCCCGATTCCTAAAGTTGTGATGTCTTCACACGAAGCACTTAAAATACTTGATTTAGACTCAGGGGACAGTGAGGATATTCGAAAAAGTACTGGAGTTCCTATAGACTTTGATGTTGCCATTGAAGAAAATATTGCTTACTGGGTTAATAGCTTTCAAGAAATATTTTCATCTAGGATAAATAGCAGTGGGAATTATAAGGTTAGTGATGTTAAAAAAATTATTGACAAAAAATGTAGAAGGCATTATTATATGGTAACGTCGAGCTTACTTTTTTCTATATAATTTTCAGTTAACAACAATAAATGACACTGCAACTAGTATATGTGTAGACTGGGTTAGTCGATCGATATATTGGACGCAAAGGGAACTGTCCTCCACAGAGACATATGTTATGTATAGGACAGTCCTAGGAATTCCTAATGCAGAGCTTATATTGACTAGGAAACGACCTTTATATAGTCTACAAATAGTTCCTTCGTTGGGGTAAGTTCAAAGTAAAATTAATGATTTTTTTAATAGGTCATGGCTGTATAAAAATATGTCCCAGTTGTATTTTAAAATTAAATGTGTCTCTATTATTAAATTGAGTAAAGCAAAACATTCTTGTTTGTCTGTGAGTTTAAAAAAAATGTTTCAGATCATTGTACTGGTACGAAAAGACCAATCATTTGGGCTTGGGAGTTTTAATGACAGCAAAGGTAGATGGATCCGATATAAGAACATTCTTCAATAATTCAGATGATTTTATGTCACCCAATGATTTTCAAGATAAATGTGATTGTCCTGAGAGTCCCCAAATGGCAAGAAGCTTCATAATTGACCTGACAAATAATAAATTTGAATTATACTGGATAGATCCATGGCTTCATAATATATTGGTCACTGATGAACACGGGTGCAATTGTAAAGTTGTCGTTAATGCTACGGAACAGAAAAAGTATGGTTTCACACCGATGTCTTTAACTGTCGATAGTAAACATATTTATTGGTATAATTCGACTGAAAAAAATATTTATTTTACAAACAAATTGGAAAGGAATAAAATTGAACAGGTTAAATCTTCTTACGGGTATAAAATAATGGCGTTAGATCCTGGACGTCAACCGTATCCACCAAGACACTGTCTGTACCCGTCACCTCAAATGTTGACTCCAAAAGTAATATCTCATTCTGCAAATAGTATGAAGTTCAAAATGCCTGATATAAGTAAACCTGCAAATTGTCAAGACTTCCTATACAGCATGGCAGCTACAGAATATACACTATTGTATAAAATACGATCAAAATATGATACAAGTCCTTGTGATCGTGAAACATGTTCATTTCTAACAACAACAAGCGGGGAAGTCATTTTAAATGAGCTAAAACCGTTTACAAATTACACTGTAATGGTAGAAGCTACAAATTATTATGGCAAACTACACGAGATAAAGCCTATTGTTGGCGTTGCATTGATCGCACAAACTGCTGCTGAAGGTATTTTATATTTTGAAAATAACGTACATTAAAATATTATCTAGTACAAAGAGTAAAGATTTGTTTGTTTGTTTTTCGTTGTTACAATTTAACTCGAACTATTCGGAGATGCTAAAAACAAATTACTGTTGGAGCTACATCTTCACAAAGTAAAATAAGCTATATGAGAGATGCCTAACTAATAATATAACCCAAAGTATCAAAAAGCTGCTAATTAAAACCGCGATTTTGCGTCCACTTCAAAAACTATTGATGATATTTAAAACAGTGTTCTATAATATAGTGTAGTATAATTACAGCACAATTCTATATAATATTAAAACAATATTTATATAATAACAATAGTACTCATGATTGCTCACAAAAAATAATTTCAAAGATTTTCCCTTTTCCGCTTATATTGCAAACGCTGGCTAAACTTTGTAAAATATACCATGGAGTTGTATATCCTAAATAAGTCTTAGGTAGGCAGTGTCCATCAAGCGGGACCCTCAAAAGATTGCTTGGCCAAAATCCAGAGTCACTAATAAATGTTAGCATGCGGGTCCTTTCAACACTATACAATAAACTATTAATGTAGTATTCCAAGGAGCGCTTAGGTTAGGTAGAGTGAAGAACAGAAAATATTTTTAATATAAACATTACCCTGAGTGGGAATCAAACCCAAAACCGTTTGCAGTCAGACACTGTCTCACTGCGCCACGATGGATAGTTTTTAATAAAATCACATCTTTTTTTGTTTTTCTATTTAAAAGATCAACCTACCGTAAATAAATGTCTTTTTTTTACAACTTTAAATTTTTAACGATAATTACTTATAACCATATTTGAAATCTAAAGAGTTATTTTTTACAGGGCAATAAAGATAACACATATATTTTTGACATACGAAAAAATATTTTCAGAGTTAAAAAATATAGAATAATATTTTATTAATTCTATTTTTAGCACCGACAGCTCCGAAAGACGTCAAAGTGGTTGTTCTCAGTCCCGTGCTAGCGCGAGTAGAGTGGACGGCTGTGCCCGGCCTATTGTACGAGCTGCACTGGCGGACTGACGAGTCACCGTCCTCATCACACCGATTCAAAGGTTAATATATAATATAATACTTGTTTAATACTCTCTCCTGTTGTAAGCTTACATTCTTTTCAGTCCAGTCCATCTGTTGTCAATTAGTTGCCTAGCTTAAAACTTCTTCCTACTTAAACTTATGTTCAAATTGTGTATTCATAAAAAATATATAAAATAGAGGCAAAGTATGTCTCGAATATGGGAAAAATAAAGAACATCACAGTTATCTGATTATTTATGCCTTTTAAAAATATAAGTGCTCAATTGATTTTAGAAAATATACTAAGTACAAGATATTTTTGTGTCTAACAGTGATTATTATGGAAACATAATAAGCCAAATATTGCTCAATTTCACTTAGAAAGTGTTAAAAAAATCTATAGTTTGATTGTCGTGAATTTTCTCAACTATCTATATACTCGTATATATTTTTTGGATATATGAAGTCAGTGCGCATGTGCTGCGTAGGTATAATATACTTTTTTACTCAACAGAGCACAACACAATAGAGGTGACATCGGGCCGCAGCGCCAACATGACCCGGCTGTCCCCGGCGACGCTGTACCGCGTGTGGGTGCGCGCGCGCTCGCGCCACTCGCCGCAGCCGGCGGACAGCGCGGCGCTGGCGCTGCGCACGTACCCCGCGCCCGCGCCCCTCGCGCTCCGCACCGCCGCCGCCTACCACCTCGCTGTGCTATGGCCTGCACCCACGTCTTATAAGTTGCATGCGTGAGTTATACAACCTCTCCACTTTACAAAACTTGTATTAGACCCGTACTTACGTATGCGTGTGTTGCGTTCGCGCATACGAAGTTAGACCCGCTACAAAAAATCCAAAATAAATTCTTACGTATCGCATCGGGTTGCCCATGCTACGTACGTAACGTAGACCTACGATAGGGACTTCGAACTGGAATCGATCAAAGAGTACTGCAAAGGCATATCTAAGCGTCACTATGAACGCGCAGATACTCACGCGAACCCGCTAATAGTAGGGGCGAGTAACTACTCCCCCTCCGCGCTCCCATTACGGTCGCAAATGCGAACTACGTAGGTAGGGCTAACACTACACAAACACGACACTTACACCGCCGTCGACGGAAAAGACGGCGAAGTCTAGCTTATTTAACCGCGCGCGTTGGCGCGGTCGGGCCCAGCGGTTAGGGACTGTTAGGCTTCCTTAGAATAGATATCTAGGCTGGTTTGCTTAGTATAGGATTTCCCCTCCCCCGCCCGCTCAACGACGCAAGCCGAAGTCCTTGCCCCGAAGGGGGCGCCCTTGCGATCGTTGACCCCTTTTCTCAAGCAGCCACACATGCTTGTACTTCGCAGGGATTGAGCACCCTCTTCCCTCACCCCCCCGGTGTCGCTGTCAAGACCAGTAAGGTCAACAGCATAGAAACAATGTAGAAAAAAAGAAAAAAAATATATACAACCTCTTATATTCATTTTTTACAAAATTTATATAAATTTTAAAAAAGGTTATTGTATACTTTGTTTTTGCGTACATTACTCGTATAACTAAATATCAAATCATTTGCTATAAGGTCTAAACAAAATCAAAGCGCAAGCAACTTTTATTAACGATATTAAGGTTCTCTCTTCTTTTGTAAATAATGTCAGGAATGTGTAAAAATAAAGAAAAATAAATAAAAATACCTTTATATTACAAAAAATATATATCTTATACCTATTAAGAATACTGATAGGTGGTTTTTATATCAGAATAAAATGAATTAAATAGAATATTATTGCATTTTCAGCTACTCTGTGGAATATACAGAATCGTCAAGTCTAAAAGACGAGTGGATACCATGCAAACAAAGCGGCAACGCAGAGTGGAGTGCCAGCAGCCTGCGTCCTAAGACGCGCTATTGCTTCCGCCTGAGCCTGCAGTACGTCGCCGACGCTCAGTTGTACCACTGGCCGAATGACGATCGTTTTACTTTCGAAACATTAGGTATATTTAAAAAGAATTACTAATTATTTCCTAAATGCCATAGTGACTGCCGAGCAGTTCCTGACTGTAGTCCGATGCTTGTTCGACCTCCATTTGGAAGAATTATATTTAAGTTTATTTAATTATTTTCACTCTCCTGCACTCATAAGACCATACGCGGCGTTGAGTTCCGTCACACAATGTCTCGACTTCGGCTTAATTGAAACAATGTTATTTTAGTTAAATTAACATATGCCACAAATTTAAACACAGTTTGAAACTAACATTTATTATATATAAGGAACAGATGTATAACAAAAAGAAATAAGTGCTGAAAGCTTACAATAATATTTTTTAGGAGACGTGCCGGGTCCTCCGGGTGTGTTGCGAGTAGAGACGATCGGAGACCGGGTGTCGCGCGCCTGGTGGGCGGAGCCGGACTCGCGCGGGGCACCCGTCTCTGCGTACAGAGTGTGGGGGCGACCTCATCACAGGTCAGTATTTCTTTTCAAGACGTGTCACATTCCATCACTAAAATTGTTGCCTCAATATAATTATCAGCAAAATCCTACAGACCATTTTAATGCAGTGCTGTCGCAAAATCCGTTCTCATATTGTTGCAATTACTATATCATTTTTACCCTTACTCGTTTTTTTACTACAAATTCTTTCACAGGAATAGTAAAAACTTATCTAAAAATATTAAAACCTGCATACTAGATTTATTGAAAATACTTATTCAATATTTCTTTCTTAGGGTTAACAATGTAGAGGACAACAACATCAGAAATATCAGTGAACTGCTACCGGAGAATTTGCCAGATGATATTAATGAGGATTTGAAATCGCGTATCGTTCACGAGGGCCTCGAGTTACTTCATAATGGAACAGGTTCGCTATGTTTACAGTTTAATAAATTATATTTTTAACTGTACGTAAAAAGTAGTGTGATGACACCCAAACAAGTTTTATACAATATTTTTAATTTTTAAGTCTCTTTTTACTTATGTTAGGATTCATGTTTATTTGATTAACTGAGCCATAATAGCTATGAAATTGCTCAATCATAATTTTATATTTTTCATAATAGGTTATTTAAGACCGCAATTTGTAGTTCTGCTCTGCTTACGACGTAATATTTTTCAGAATCGTACTGGCTAGTCAACACCGGCGTGGTGTCGTCGGGCTTCACGGTGCAGGTGCAGGCTCGCAACAGCTACGGGTGGGGCGCGCTGTCCGCGCCCGGCGAGCTGCAGGCGGCGCGCGCGCATCCCGCCGCCCTCGCGGCCGCCCTCGCCGCGCTGGCCGCGCTTGCGCTGCTCGTGGCGGCTGGAGTTGCCTACAGTGAGTGCGACGCGCATTTCTTATTGAATACACTAGTATTACGTGTACCATACGGTTCATACATCTATTATTTATTCGTATAGCGTATAAAAACAGAAGCAAAAAGAAGGCCACCATAGAGAGTCAGTTAACCGCTAACATCGTCAGACGAGGACCTGATGTAGAGTTGGCTACGCTACGGCAACTACCAATCCGACATTCCACAAACATATTATATAACCAGGTACGTAGGTATTACAAATATACTAACAACAATTATAAGTTGTAATAAGCGTAAAAGAAATTCGACATAGCTGGATGTAGAACGCATGGCTTAGCGGTCAGAGCGCTTTGTTTTCAAAAATTGTTTTAAATTTTTTATACGTTTTCTAAATATGTCTTTACCATGTGTTTGACATACACATTTGTATGAAAGTAGCTCAGTTACTACTGGGTAACTGAGCTACTATTAATGTAATAAAGATATATATTATTAATTTTAATAAAAAGCATTTCTAATCGTAATTAATTTGTAAACGTATTTAGAGTCAGACTCTGTCCCACTGAGCCACGAAGGCGATGTGTATTATGTGCAGGGCGT
The DNA here is from genome assembly GCA_038994665.1 of Podotricha telesiphe. NCBI lineage: Eukaryota > Metazoa > Arthropoda > Insecta > Lepidoptera > Nymphalidae > Podotricha > Podotricha telesiphe. The sequence goes on from JAOYRR010000241.1 coordinate 2,867,439, forward strand.
GCACTGTCCGTCGGACGCGGAGCTGGCCAGCTTGCCGCACATCCGCCGCGAGCAGATCACGCTCACCAAGTTCCTGGGCTCGGGCGCGTTCGGGGAGGTGTTCGAGGGCGTCGCGCGGCAAATCAACAATACCAACACCGACACCAAAGTTGCTGTTAAAGTTAGTTTATTGACTCAATATATACATTGTAGATTGTGCCAATAGACATTTATAGATCTGGATTTATAACATTCACCTGTCTATCTAATTTTCTCAGACGTTACGCAAAGGAGCAACGGAACAGGAGAAAACTGAGTTCCTAAAAGAAGCAGCGCTGATGTCGAATTTCAAGCATGAACACATCTTACGTCTCCTCGGCGTGTGCCTCGACAATGACCCTAACTATATCATAATGGAGCTGATGGAAGGCGGAGACTTGCTGAGTTACTTGCGAGCGAAACGAGCGTCCTTAGTGCGTATTTCATACTACAAATATTTGACTGACTGCTCATCGTATTTCAAGTCAAATTCCTTTTAATGGCTCTGATTCGATTATGTATTTGTTTATAATTTTTTGTTTTGTTTTTTTGCTGCCCAAGACCAAGTGCGATGTTTAATTCAGTAACTTAACACTCGATATCTCTGATTCACATAAGATTATAAACTCAAAAAAATAAGCATTTCCTGAAAATTTCCAGTATACATCCGAATCCCTGACATTACTGGACTTGCTGAACATGTGCGTGGACGTGACCAAAGGCTGCCGGTACCTGGAGGAAATGCACTTCGTGCACCGCGACCTGGCGTGCCGCAACTGCCTCGTCGCGCGACGCGGCGACGCGCGCGTCGTCAAGATCGGCGATTTCGGGCTCGCCAGAGACATTTATAAGAATGACTATTATAGGAAAGAGGGAGAAGGTGACTTTTATTTACTATTTAGTTTATGACTATTGGTTAATTCATCGTTATTGTGTTGCATTTTTAAACAATATAATAATCATGATATAAGAATCAAATATAATAAAATTAAACAGAAATATTTGTTTCAAACCTGTACCTGCTACATACTATGTAAATACTATAGGTAACATAAACTTGATGGATGGATAAAAATTTAATACACAAAGATTGATTATATTAAAATTGTAAATGCTGTAATTAAGGACTGCTACCCGTGCGGTGGATGGCGGTGGAGTGTTTGGTGGACGGCGTGTTCTCGTGCCAGTCCGACGTGTGGGCGTGGGGGGTACTCTGTTGGGAGGTAACTATGCCGACATCTTTTGTTTACACCAAAATAAACTTTTTTACTTAGGAGATGTAAATTTTTACTAATTTACATTTTCATTAAGATATTCCTTTTCCATAGGTACTGTCGCTAGGCCAGCAGCCCTACCCCGCGCGCACCAACCGCCAAGTGCTGGCGCTAGTGCGCGCCGGCGGAACTCCCGACCGTCCACCCAACTGTCCCTCTGCCTTGTGAGTACTAAAATAGATTATTTTATTCTGTAATAATTTGATTACATAAATGTTGACACTGTTTTATATTCACATATACTGGGCTATGCAGAACACAAAAAGATATATTTTTCTCACATTATTCTTACTATAGCATATAAAAATAAAAATTCAACTTCTAATCACAGACACATCTATCAATTTAGTTATAAAATTTTAACAAATAAAACCACTTTTTCACTTTACAATTAAAGTCCTATTTAGTTATTTGCCAGCATGTGACTGTAAGTGCAATAGGTTGTGAATTCGATCCCCACTACTGGGAGAAATTTTCATATTATTTTAATTTCTCTGCTTTGGCAAAACAAAGGCCAGCGTTAAATTTGTAAGTCTTGATTTCTGGCGGAAAGCGGATAACGGAGTGTCTTAGCACTCAATTCTTTTTGGAACACCACCAGAAGGAAAAAAATAATGTGACTTACAACATTTTAGCTATGAATTGCTACAAAAGTGCTGGAGTTACTCAGCGGAGGCGCGGCCTTCATTCCGCCATTGTCTAGAAGTAGTGACAGCTCTACGAGACAAAACGTCGCCTAATATCACGCTAACAGCCAGCGCGGAGCCCGCGCCGCACTACCTTACGTTGTTGGGCGATGGTAAGATCTTCCTTCCTTCCTTCCTTTTTTCGCTCTGTCGCTTGCCTCGCTTAATAAGACAGTCTCCTTGTCTTTTTCGATGCTTTTCATGCTTATCGTATTTTATTGTCGGACATAGGTGTACATACTCTATGTATATAGAAAATATTTCAATAATCTATCAACAATCCATGCTTTGACTATTTTTCAAATTGTAAAGTAAAAAATAAATTTTAAATGTCCTTTTTTAAATTTCACGCCTATGCCTACATTTAATAAGTATAAATTTACCTATTAATGCATAAATATTTTTAAGACTTTTTCTTTGTTGATTCTTTTCAAATTACACTTTAATTGCCAAATAAAGCATGCCATTATCGCAACCACCTACAAGCATGTTATATAAATTATTTTAATAAACTTGTCACTAAATTACCTATTTAAATATCATTATTAAATAAGATAATTAACCTAACTAATATGATATGTTGCATGGCCGCATGTTCAGATGCTGTCGACAACCGAACCTACCTACTGGACGAGAACGACAACGCTTTGGGTTAGTCAAAAAACATCATTACTATTGATTCTTAAAATATTACAAAACTACTTTAGAAACCATTGCCTAGGCGCTTGACTCATTTTTTCACACATTTTTCTTATATTTAAAGATGTCAACGTTTTCTTTGTAAATATTCTATCCCATGACCGAACAATTAGATTTTAAATAATAATATCGTCAATTCACGATTGTGCTTCTATACAAAATTAAAATAATACCAAAAATACAGAAATGTTATCTGTGAACAGATGAAGATTTCCCAGAGCACGAAATGGAGCCTTCGCGTTTATTACCGCAAAGGACGCCCAAATACTTGGAGCTTATGTACGACAGCGACTCCCCCGCCAACACCGTGAGCGACGGCTATGAGATACCGCGCACGCCCCTGTCCTACGCGCCCTTCTCCCGCCACAGCATCGTGGGGGTCGCGCCCAACAGACTCATCAAGCCCGTTTACAGGACGCATTCCCTGAGGGCCAACACTCGGCCTCCAAACGCTACGATCATCCCCCTCCGGAACGGCATCATGAAGCGAGCCTCCCTCGGCGAAGTGCAAAGGTCCTTCCACGAGCCCGGCCCTTCGAGGAAACCTAACGTAGACTTCGACAAACACATATTCAAGACTACATTTTAAACTGTGATATTAGGAAAATTCATTTTTATAATTCCACCGAAAGAACATTTTAATATTTAACTATTTATTTTATTGTAAATGTACATATGGGTCAATGCAGGTCCAATGTTGTAAATATTAGTGTACATTGGGTATATTCAAGATGGGTGAGTAGCTACTGGCTATGTGTATTGAGTAACGGATCCAGTCCATGTTGTATGTATAGTTCATTTGGCTACTTTCGATGATTATAATAAAAATTATAAATTATCACATAACTTAATGTTAAAGGGAAGTAAGCGATATAGGGTACAAAATAAAACTATATGGTCATAATGCATTTATTATATTGCTAAAGGTTATCTTAATAAAAAATTATAATGTATGGTTCTTCTACGATCTACTGTAATAAAAATAAAACGGTAAAATCAGAATAACAGAACGTCTTTTACTTCTTTCTAATCTGTTTAAAGGTAAGTAAAGAAATGATTCGGCACAAACAAAAATAATATACCTATTTACACCAACCATTTAAACACAATTTTAAAGTAAAAAAAAATGTCTTGTGTGAAAATAAAAATTAACAGATTTTTTTAAATAACAGTTTTACATAAGAATGAAATAAAAAGACTGAATGTACCTAACATCTATCTAATTTATACATTATACATGATAGATAAAAACAGGGCATACGCATATTCTACAAATCGATTATGTCTTAAACATTGCAAATATTTAAGCCCTATTCAAAACACATTTGAACACATTTATTGTGTTTCTAATACCTAATAGACACATAAAGCCGGTTAAAACTTATAGTCTTGTGGAAATTTCATTCCCTAATAAAAGGAACACCACTTACTTAAATAGTAAGCTATTTACTTAATTAATTTTACACGTGTGACAAAGATTGTCTGTATAAAATGGTCTATCCCAATTTTACTTTAATTTAATATAGTATATGTTTAGTATTAATGAGGAAATATTGGAATGTAAATATGTTAGAAAAATAATAGTATAACATAGCTCAAGTGTCTGTTAACATTTTATGATAGCTAAATTATTCCCAGACGAGTTAGACCATTTTAACATTGACTTACTAACAACCTCAATCAAAATATTAATCTTATACTGCATACCGTTACTGTATTCAATCCTGGAATAAATGTAGGAATTAGTTTTAGCCAAATTAATTTAGTTCACGCAAAAAAAATTGAAGAAAGTCTTTAAATAAAATTGTTTCTACTTATATATTCTATAATTTTTTAAATTTTAATCACGTACGGGTAACATTTACGTGTATAAAAAGACATTTTCAGGAAAAATATATAGATTTGAACGCAACAGGTATCGAACCCACGCCTCTTTGTCCCACTACATAAAAAATGTGTTCTAAAAACATTTCTTATACTGCCAATTTCTAACATTTACTTATTTCTCTATTTTATCATTTATTAAAATCCTAAATATTATATAATGAAAATCAATTTTTTAACAAGCAAACACCCATATACATATTAAATTCATATAAATATTTAGAATTGTCTCACCATTCAAACATTGGGTCTCCAATGCTTAATCGCCATCGGCAACAGCAGCCTCTTTAGCTTGCTTCTCTATCTTAATTTGATCCGTGGTAGTGACTTCGGTGAGGGGCTCCTGATCATCATCCTGTGCGTCGTCTTTACTGTTTTCGTGTAGTAAAACATACTCTCGCTGAGAAAATCCAAATTTGACAACATCCCGCTCTAACAACTCTACATAGCGACGGGGTTCCAGTTTTTTGTTGTTTACAAATGTTCCATTAGCTGACTCTGAAAAAAGATTTCAATTACTGATGTTAATATTTTTCTGGTGTTCTAACAATGGATTGCATAATTCACCAACACATGAAATAATTTTACTAATTCACGATTGGTTAAATAAAAAATAAAAAATTACAAGAGAATGTAGAAGAAGAGGCCATCGTGGCGCAGTGTCATAGCGTCTGACTGTATAATGGCGATGGTTGTGGGATCGATTACCACACGGAGAAATTATTACATTTAAATCATTTGACGTCAACAGTTAATTTACATTCCAACAAGAAAAACCTTGCTATGCGAGAAAAAGCGTGAAACTGAGAAAAAAACAATTATTTAGACTTTAGGTGGTAATTGATGAAAGGCCAAATTAATAAATTTGTTACCTGATTTTTTTTTTAACACAGCATATCAATTCTATAGCTGATAACATATACACTAAGAGTTACTTTTGCTATAATAATATGATATAAACAAAGCCAAATAATTTAATTCAAAACAAGCAGTTGCATGCTTCATTTTTTGAACGTCAAACAATTAACCACCAGTTGACTAAAGTGAATGAATGAGACCTGAGAAGAACAGGCGCAAGAGACTCAAAGAAGCAAAATATTACCCAAGTCTATAATATAAGGGCGCACACGCCGTCCCTGCGAGCCGTCAGCGCGCGCGAAGGGCGTGGCGCGGTACTGCAGCGCCGAGTGCTGCTTGCTGATGGACGGGTGCTCCAGCGGGATGTCCACCACCTTTTTGTCGCGCCCGATGAGGAAGCACGACTGGCGGTGGATGTAGAGGATTGGTAACGCTTTGTCGCCCTTGAATGGATAGAATCTGAAAATAAAACATGTTCAATTATAAAATATATGTACCTTAAGATTTACTGGAAAGTTACGATAAATTCTAAATTTATCGTAGTTCGAGATTTTACAGTAACATATACATTTATATAAGAATAAAATAAATACTAAACAAACAAATAAAATTCTTTCTTCTTCTAAATTTATTTAACTTGACTTGGACATTATGCGAAGTAGTTAGACAGAACATAATACATCATTACATTGTCTATTTTAAGATCATTTAAAATATATAATTATTGAGATAAAAAAATCTTACAAGTCGTAATATTATTACTGCATACTACATTGCTTTGCCACGTGTTTCCTAAAAAAGATGACCTCCACCTCCAATTCTTTTCAATTAAATTAAAATATATATATATATATATATTCAGATTGCAACTTTTTTAAAACATGTATTTACGCAAATACTGTTCGTACCTCCACCTCCGCTTGGGTTGCTTCGCGTCATCCGGTTCCGTGTACTTGATGACCACACCGTTAACAGTGTTAGCGTCGGCGGTCAACTTGCCCGAGAGCCCGAAGTTGGGTTTCTCTTTCTCTCCCTCCTTCTCATCCTCCTTCTTCACTTCCGTCTTACCCCAGCTGTATTCCTTCTTGTCGTTATCATTTTCAAATCTAACAAAACAAATGTTTGTTTGTTAAAATATTAATTAATTTACATAAAAAAATTGTAATTACAAATTATGTTTTAAATTTAAAAATTTAAATAAGTCTTAAATCCCAATCCCAACTGTATTTACCATGTGTTATAAAAGTAAAACTTAAGTTTTAGCTAGTTATACGATTAAAATTAATTATGATGAAAAACAGTTCGGACTTTTGCCAGAAATTTGATAAAACTATCTCATGCAGCAATATTGCAGATCTCTGCTTTTTATAAATTTAAAGAAATAATGCATGATAATCAGATTACATGCACAAAATTTTATAACAAAGTTCTCGAGAAACTTTGGCCTAAATGCACCACTAACTAGAATGGAAAATCTCTACACTTAGCAAAAAAAATCTAACTTGGATATATTAATGACCCGTTACATTCCTATAAAGCTAACCTAAAAAAATATTTTGCAAATCTAGGAATCCTTAACCAAGTAATCTCAAACCATTCAATATTTATTAAGCTTAGTTATATAGAAATTACACACCTTAAAACTTCGCACTTCACTCTGTGTAAATGTTAAGTATTATTAGTAAATTTTTGTTTTGTTGGCCTTTTGTTTATGTTAGCAATTTGTTTTAAGAACCAGTTTTATTTTATTTATTTTTTTTATAAATTTAAATTATGTAATATTCAAATAAAACATTTAATATTTAAATGAAATATATACATATCTCTCTATTTTTAGATTCATTTTATTTTGAAAATACAAAAATCTTCTCCCTGGCATTAGTGTCAGCATTAGCCAAGGTCTGCCTTCCCACTTACACTTCGCTACTTGACACCATCTTTAACATTCTCGGTGGTAAGTCTATTGGCTGTCATATTCTGTTTCACGACATCCAGCCATAGCTTCCTTGGGCCTCCGGGAGATCTAACTACAGGGACAGATATATCCGGCACAGTTCATAGGCCGGCGCGCAACGCGGCCATAACATCTCACACACCGCTCTTGGAGCATGTCCGCTAAGTCACGGACTCAAAGACTGCCTTGAATGAATGCGTTACTTATACGGCAAGCTCGCTTAACGCCACACATCCATGCCGTGACAGTGCTGGCCAACATTCACTGCCGTATAAAAGAACCGGTCGGATTATATTCTTGTATATTAGTGCCTTGAGTTAAGGTGGTACTCTGCGGTCCCAGATCACACCTGACCATTGACCATTTGGCCAATTACCCCAAGCAGCGCTTACCTGAGCTTAGACAACGTTATCGGTAAGATTTTAGTCTATTGATATCAACGTTATCAATAGACTAAAATCAACGAAAAGAACAGGTGAAAGTGGGAAATAGATTACGAAAGAGGGACAGGACACCACTTTCATGGATTGGATAGTGGTTGCTCGAGGCTCTGAGGTCGCGTACCCGTGTTGTGCCCAAGACCAAATATCGGACAGATACTCAGTAGGACATTCTGTATATCCAATTATTTCTATCGTAGTGGACTTTGTATGAAAGATTTGTACTCGCACAAGTGAAACTATTATCTCTTAGTAGTTACTTAGTGTGGCGATCTAACAAAAGACACGTTACCTCGACTTCCGTTCCCGCGGCCTGTTCCTCCTGTCGCCGCCTGCGCCCGCCCTGCGGTCGTGCGAGGCGCGGCGCCGCTCCTCCGCCTTCTCCCTGTATTGCTCCTCTGGACTTTTGGACGCTGACGGATCTCTGTTTACATGAACACGTCAAATATCTAATTAATATTTTTTTATTTTTAACCAAATATTCTTTCCCAAGTTAGGAAGTTCTGTGTGATAAGAAGTTAAATTACAAAAATACACATCATTATTTATTTTGAGTTACCTGCGGGCAGGTTTGTCAGGCCTAACTGGTCTCTCTCGGCGCACGTCACGAACCCTGCAAGCGATATAATATAAAATCATTTTCCCTATTATGTATCCCATTGTAATTCAATGCACTTAAGAATATAAAATTGAAAAGCAAAATCCACATAACTAAAATAAACGTACATGTGTTAATCAACATTTCATGTTTTAAAGCTGTAGTGACTAGATTGTTTCATAGAATAGTTGATTTCAACATTTGGGGGCCTTTACTATAAACTCCATACAGGACATTAAATTGTAAATTTCGTATATTATTACATACAATAGACATATTTTTTCTTATCATTAAAAAACATTCTATTTTTTATTAAAATACCAAATATACAATAATGAGGTGGCATAAAAAAAAAGTATGTATTATCTAATGTTTAAACATCAAAAACATCCCAACACGATGTATATGCAGTTATTTGACACTCCTTGGAAACTTACCATTAATATACCTTCATAGATATGTAGACAGGAAATACCTACTGATTTTCATCCGATCGTGGATATCTCTGTTAAAATATTCATGTTACAATATAACACTACTTATGCTTATGTATAACGACGAACATTTATTACACGTAGAATGTTAGGATATAATCACAATAATAACATTCATACAAATTGTGTACATGGAATAATTATATTCTATTCAGTAACCTACATGTTACTATTCTGTATGAATTATAGTTAAATTTAACCTTTAAATGTAAGGTTATTGAATAATATTTATAATAGTCATAAAAGTAAATATATCCAGTATTTTTCTTAAAATTATCCTCCATCCAAATGGAGGTCAGTAGATAAAATATGGGATCATTTTTTAAAAGTCTGTATTATCTCCCATACATTTTATTATGTTGTCTCGTGTTCTTTACTCTAATAAGATTGTTCTTATTTTATAATGAATGACGACAATTAAATTTTAATACATTTCTGTATATTTTCATGTAATAATACCATCCTGTATCTTATACTTCATTTAACTTCCTTTCAAAATATGCCATGTGGATTTTTTTTAAGGATTTTTCATTAGCCTATTATCTTTTTTTATTATCCTTACAGCAAATAGCGTTAATATTATATCTTACAGATTAATGGCATTTCTTGAATGATTGCATCTTCTCTTTAATCTTTATCTTCTCTTCTAAATACCATATTGTTCAATCATCTACTGACCTCATTCTTCATTTTCCAAAATAAACGATAAACAAAGCAGCATTATATAGTTCAAATGCATATCCTTACTTGTATTCCAAAATAAACATCCAGCAAAATCCAGAATATCCCAAAACAATATGAACAAATAATTGTAATCACATTCATTGTAATTCCTCTATAGGACACGCTTGTTAGAACTTTTTAAATTATCAAACAATATTAAAATAATAGTTCGGCATCCATTCACATAGGTCTTTCCAAAATAAATATGTAAAATGATAAGAAACTACATATCTGAAGACTGGTTCACACGTGCCTAGAGTAATTATTAGTGTTTAAGTTGAAAACATTAAAATGTCTTTGCAACTGCAACATGTTCTGACCAAACTCATTATAATTGTCTGTAGAGATGTCACTGTAAAAACAAATAGAGTCATTTAACGTAGCGACCCTCGACGCATACACAAACGTGTTTATTTTTAAATCTATTATTAACCCCTACTTGTGTTAATTATTTTACAAAGCGTTTATTTGATTGACTTAACTAAAGTAATGTAGCTAGTTGTATTTTCTTTGAACATACCTTTCTGGTGAGAACCTTTCCCTCTTCTCGTAGTCCTTGTCTCGATACCGGTCGGGCTCTGGAGGACGTCTGAATAAAATTCATAATATTAAGCTATCAAAACTGAATTTTCAAAAAGCATTGAAGTATAAAAAAGCAATAAAAATAAAATAAAATATACATATATGTATATCTTTTGTAATGAACATAATGCAATGACAACACATTTTACATATATGGAGGATAAATAAATAATTGAAAGTTTAATAAAGGCACAATGATTATAATTTATACCTTTCACGATAATCTCTAACATCTTCAAACTCTCTGCGTTTGGGAGCCCTGTCCTCATACCGATTATATCTGTTATTGCCTAAAAAGTTAAAATTATTTTAAAAGTTACATATTTACATGCACCATTTGTAAGAATAAAATAACAAAGGAGAATCGCTGGCAAATGTGAAAATAAATAATTACAATATCATATTTATATAATGTTAGTATGTAGTGGACAACTCCCATAGCTTACAATATAAGTGCTACTATGTTATACACAAAGAAAAGTCGGCACAAATTCACAATAGTAGCCAATCATATCATATTTGTCTAATATAAAAAAAATGAAGCATAAATATCACTAACAATATATTGAAATGTGCCTGAACAATTACACATTTTACAAAATAGTGTTTACATTCAAAATCATTAGGGTTTCAATTCTATTTTGTATTGACAAATAACAACAAACATTGGCATAAACCAGTGTAATAGAAACATATAGTGAAACCACATAACTTCTTGATTTCAACAATTCCATATTTTCAATTAAATGCAATGTAATGAGTATTAAATAACAGTATTTTTTTTTGATGCACTTACCTCTAATGTCATCCCTAGGTTGATATGGCACCTCCCTATCTCGCCGACCATGCTCTTCTCTCACATGTTCTTCATATCTTGAATGCCTGAAGAAATTAGAAAAAACTTGTTAATTTATATAATATTGAATTATAATCATATATTTTAAAATAGAAAATATAATATAGAACTTTTTCATTATTGATGACTGAAAAACAATAGCAGCCAAAACTACTGGGTGTAGAAAATAAAAAATCTGCATGAAGTACTTGAGAGAGTGTGGGGGATTCATTATAATTATAATAGAAACAGGGCGAAAACCAGATTTTACATTGTATAGCCCACCCAAAACTGCAGGCAGCAGCTCTATGACAGCTTACCTCTTGTAATCTTCAAATTCTCTTTGTCTTCCACTAGGTCCTTCCTCATGAACATAATGTGCACCACTAGCTCCATATTTATCCTTTTGTCTGCCATACTTATCATCCTGCTGTGGATATCTGTGACTGAGAAAATTATTAATTTATATAATAAAAGGTTATCAACAGTGTTTTCTTTTTATTAATATACAGTATATTTATTAAAAGTAAATTTAAATATGCCACCTCTCATTTCTTGCTCTATCATAGCTATAACTATCTTGGGGCTCTTGATGTCGTCTGTTTGATTCTTGATAATATCTTTGGGTGTCTCGGCCGCGGTTATATTCTTCTAAAGATTCCGAACGACGATACTCTTTCCTACAATTTAATATTTATATAATATAAAAGAGTTTTACATACTTATAAAAGCCTTAGTAGCAACTTACTGATAATATGTACGGCTCGGTGGATTGCCTTCTTCGGAAGAGGGTCTACGTTCTTTAACAACACTGTGTAACCGACGTTCTGATCCTCTTTCATAATTTTCATCTGTAAAAAGAATACGAATATATATACTCAGGAACATAATTATTTATTTAAGGAATTATTAATCTATTCATTAAATAACCTTCACTAGCTGATTGAGCTCGTTTAGAATGCTTATGTTTATGTTTTCTCCTCTTCTTAGGAGATATCTCGCCTTCACTTATTGAAATGGCTTCATCAGATATGTCGTCGTATGATTCTGATCGGCGCTTCCTCTTATTGTGCTTCTTTTTCTTTTTTTTATGCTTGCGTTTTTTTGATCGCCTTTGCTCATCGGTGTTACTATCTGAATCTGAAGAATCAGCACGTTTTCTTTTTTTCTTATGCCGGGGCTCAGAAATCGAAGAATCATCGCTATCGCTTTCTGATGAACTGCTTGACTTTACACTATCATCTGATTCTCCAGATTCATCAGAGCTGTCATGATGACGCTTTTTAGATTTCATTTTATTAATCAAAAGAAATGACTGTGGAATATACTATAGCAATAATAAAATGAATTGATTAAAGAAAAGATGGACTCCCAGATTTAACTACAGATAAGTTAAGAATATTAGTGCTAGATTGCTACACTAATAGCACAGATCAAAAACCAACCTAATAAATATGTGCACAGATTATTGTATATTCAGCAATCATCTAGATAAATAATACTTAATTCCACTCTTCTCTCAGTTTAAAATGTTGTTTTTTTTTTTATTAATTTTATCACGGGCATATAAAGAAAAGTCTTTATCGCAGATTATCGGTACACAATACTAATATAATAAACTTAAAGTAGTCTCTTATGTTACTTGATACCCTTGTGCAAATATTTTTTACTTATTGTCACGTCAACAACAACCATTTCCAAAAATAATTAATAACCATTGCACTAAAAGATATTTTTGACTAAAAAGAATAGGCAATACATTCGTTAACAAATTTAACAATAATGTCAAAACAATTGCTTGTCGCTTGGCAATTGACAAATGACGTTGAGTGTTGACGTTAGTGTAGTCGGTACTTGATTTTGCTTTTCCTATTAATCTAAAATATATCATTTGTAATTAAAAGGTATCATAACTAAAAAGTGTAATATTTTTAAAAACATACATATGAATTAAATTGAAGTTACCGGATAAGTTTACCTAACTTAATTATAATTATTTGTGGATTACTATATTATTGCTTGTGTGACTGGGCTTGTGAATATATCTCATAAATAAATCATATTTGTTTTCTTATAATAAATAATTATGGCTACCCGTAAGAGAAGTGGTTCTGGGTCTAAAAGGCACTTAAAGGAAAAAGTTGTACAAATATACGAATCCTTTTTCAAAGGAGATGATTTAACAAGTGATAACCCCACATTTTGGGATGAGTTTTTTTTATTAAAACCAAAAATACCACAACTGGAAGCTGAAATACAAAAACTAACAGTGGAACAATTAAATAACTTGAAGGATAATATCAATTTGCTGGTTATACAATGTATAGAAATGTTAGGACAGGAGCATCATATCAGGTAATATTTAATTTAACAGACACAATATCATTTATATAATGGTGTTAAATTTACAATATGAAATATAATTCACAGATTGGTGTATGCATTACAAACATTTAGTGCAATTTTAACCACTATGTACCAAAGAGCATTACAAGATTCTACTATAAACATTAAGTATATATTATTAGGAGCAGATAATGCCAATTTAAAAATGCAAAAATTATTAGAACATTGCAGCACAATATTATCAGGTAATATTTGTTTACATTAAGACTTTATATTTAGACAATTCATTTCCTAAAGTATAACATTTGTTTTAAAATTTTATGTTAAATTAATTCATATTAAATGATATCTGTATATTTATTTATAGGTGATGTGCCAGATAGTTTGAAATCAATGGTTCTGAAATTACTTCTAATAATTGCAACTGGATTTGACAATATTGATGATAATCCACTTGTTGAACATTTAATGTTACAATCTTTGTTTGAACCTTTAATACAGCTACTATGCACATCCACTGAAAGACAGCAACATGGTATGTTTCTTATCTTAATTATAATTTCCATAATTTACCACACATTCTTTGATTTATAGTATATGTTAAAAAAAGAGAAAAGTAACATTAATTATTATCAATTAATTATCAACAAAATCTTGACGTTAAGTGTTTGTCTAAATACTATTTTTTTTCAAGATTGCCTTAAATTTGTCTTATACATTTTTTTTAGGATATGATGTAGTTCTTCTCTTAATGTTCTTAGTTAATTACAAAAAACAAGAATCTGCTAACCCCTATGTGGTTAAGTTGTCCATACTAGATGATGAACTAGCCTTGAATGGGTAAGGTTGCTTAGTTCTATTTTATTTACTTTTATCTAATCTAAACTAACATATTTATGTATGGACAAGTCATACACTGCCTGTCCTTGATATGAGAGACTTGTACTATGATACTCAAAGAAATCATCAACATATACTTGCACACCAAAGAACTTTTTTTATGTAATATATATAACTGAATATAATCAATATAAGTATGTATTACATATGTTATAAATCACGACAAACTATATGAAATATATATTTAAAAAAAATAATTTTAAATACACTAAAACTAAATACTAAAGTATTTTTTTTTCATACACTTAATATATATATTAATATATTGGGAGATTTAAAAACCTTGCAAAATCTTTCTATATAATAAGTTCTTTGATTATCACGATTATTACACATTTTGAAATGAAAGTATTTTTAACCTGATTCGAACACAGTAACTATTACAGTTGTCCGTGGTCACAGGTAGACTGAGGTGGGGATTGTCTGTCATTTGATACAATTATTATATCAAACTACCTCCAACAATTTCTTAGTTGCCTAAAGTACTGCCCTGGATTCTTGCAGAATGAGCTGACTGTATCTTGCTCTCTGGTGTGATCAGATTGAGACTTCAAAGTTTTCAGTATTGGGTCCCAAGTATTTTCGAATACTAAGTTTATACACGATTAATCAGGTTAAAAATACTTTCATTTCAAAATAATTAATTATATCTCAAGTACTGTTAATTTTTCAGTTATGGTCAAGTAATAACAGCTGCATTAAATGATTTTGTCATGTCTACATTTGGGGGAATGCAAGCAAGTGGTGGAGGCTGGCTTTCCTCCCTTACTAGTATGGTGGGTGGTATATTTTTAACTAGTGATGAGACACAACCTGTTGTACGAGGACAACGAAACAGGTATTATTTATAAAACATTTAATTTATTAAATTATTACTTGTATAATTAATCATATTGTTTTTCATAAAATAAAAATGTTATATATATATATATATATATATATATATATATATATATATATATATATATATATAAAGTAGAAAAATCAAAGTAAAGTCTGTCCATATGAAAATATTTAAGACAAAAATCAATTGGATCAGTTAGTATATCGATAAAAAAGCGAAAAAACCACGCAGTAGAAGATTAGTCTGTCTGTCTATTACTTAGATCGTCAATCACGCAATGGATGAGTGTTTGCATCTAATAGCTTAAAGTCTTTTAGACTTACATACAGGATAATTTTATACTAAAGTTCAATGTGGTTCCCATTGGCAAAATGAAACACAAACAGCCTCAAATTACGTCTGTTACTTACATAGTTCACGTTATGTATTTATTAGAAGAAAAAAAACAATATAAAAAGGATGTACAATTATTTCATAAGATTTGTAATATACCAATTTTAAATTTGAGATATATTTCATCGTTCCCGATCGAAGTAAGAACCCGTCACGCCATCTGTTATTGAATAGGTGATATTGGTGTTTCTACTAAAATATTATTATTTAAGTTTAGAAAGTTAGTAAAACAAACGTTTTAAAAAGACTATATCTTTTTATAAAACGATATAATTAACTGCTCCCGTAACTAAAATATGAATCTATGAAATAATCTAACTAAGAAGTCTTGCACCGCCATTTTGCTATTAGACTCTCTGTAAATTTGCATACATATCCGGTTCGAATGACGATACAATACTTTACGTGTGTTCTTTTTTAAACTTATTTGTTTATTAAATGCTTATGTATTTATTAAGTGGAGTATTTATGAAGTAAGACTCAACATGACAACAGATATCGCAAAGTAACCTATATATAGTATCTAGCGATCAGCTCGCGGGTTCAACGGCGTGAACTTCACGAATAGCTATTTCGTATTTTCACCGGCCTGTGTTGTCACAAACTGTTCACATTTATCATTTTATCGGATAATATAATTTATTGAATTATATAAGTACTGGGCGCAGGGCAGTCAGCAATTTTTATAATTTTAAATCTGTTCCAACTTCGATAGTACTCATTTAAATGAAATAACTAAATATTTAGATCTACATTAAATAGAGATAATATTACTGTGAGTCAACCTTAGGAGATAGATATAATAATGCTATTACAGACTTTATTGTAGGCCTTTTTATGATATACATTTTTGTAATATATTGTTTTGAAGAAGGTATCTGTTTAGCCAGCGCTTGCCATTGTTAGCGCTCTAAAACCGTTTTTTGTCGATTTCATCACAAAATATGGAATGTTCTCTATTATACAAATACTTAATTAGAATATTTTGTATGTTTGGAAATAAATTATTAATATCATTAAAAGGTGCACCAAAATCTGTTCAGTGCAGTTCAATTTGTTATTCCATTACCCCGGCCACATGTCATGCGTCCCTGAAGCACAGTCGCGCACAAATATTATTTGATTTGTTATATATTTGTTGTTTTGTGTTAGTTTTTGCAGCTTATATGTATAAGTCGTGCAGCATTGGTAGAAATTCCAAAAAGTAAGATATTAAGTATTAACCCCGCAGGCCTGGAAAATGGTTAATGATGTAATAAAACAATCACATAAAAAAGGATATGGATAAAAATAGAATAAATGTGTTTTTATTTGACACTAAGTTATCATCATATTATATACACATATGGGGAGTGAACCCTATACTAAGCAAACCAATCGCGACATAAAGACGTCACAATTAGAAACCTTTTCTCAGGGAGCCTAACAGTCACTAATCGCTGGACCCAACCGGGTCCCCCTTAATATTGTAAATAATCTGGGTATATGAACATTGTTGTTTGCGAGTGCGCCTGCGCAAATATCCCCTCTACTTTTACCGAGTGCCCATAAATCATTGCGACATCTATACGTGGATTACTAAATTACAAAAGTGAATAATTTTTTTACAATATAAATACACTATTAATACTAGTAAATATTTGTTTTTAACAGTAAATTCACATGAAACTCCTTTGATATACACTTATTAAATGGAATATCCATTTATTAAGATACAGTAATGGCGCAAAACCTGTATTATTAAAGTCAAATTTCACATAACATTACATGGTAATTAAATAGTATAAAACTAGGATACGGGTTTTAATGTGGTTTTTATTAATAGATAGTGCACTATGAGGAAAAGTAATATACGAGCCCTCTATATATATAGTACAAGCATATTTAAGTAGAGTAAAACCGAAAATTCCAAAGATTTGTCGTAAAAGACATATTTTTGTTCGCTTATATTTCTTACGCTGGCTGAACCTTAAGAGATAGATATATTATCGAAGTATAAAAGTAAATAATATAATTGTGTATTTTAAAAATGACTGCGATAATAAGTGTATGGCTATCTCAGGATCAGGGTGACTCACAATAACGCGTTATTTCCGATATCAGTACAATATCATTTTTTTCCATTAAATATGCTAGAAACGTTATGATATTACAGAATAATCAATATTGTCTTTTAATACATATTGATACAAAACGTGATTTGTTTTCATTAATAATAAATTAATTACAGAAATAAATTCTAATTTCCTGATGACGTAATTGTTAGTATAAACTAATTAATTTATATTACATTGAATTTTTAGTTCTATAGTGGGATTCAGATATTGAAACCAAAATGGTTTTACCCTATTTAAACATATTATATTTTATCCATTGATACAACATTATTTTCATAATTGAAGAATACTGTAAATTTGGGCAAAGTGATATTTGGGCGGGCGAAAAAATGAATTGGCTATTAGTCGTGTAGTGTGCGCAGGCGAAGCCGTGAGCGTGTCGCTAGTAATGAAATAAAATAAAAACATTTAAACGAAATCCATTATTTAAATGAAACCAATAACAGCGGTGGCGAGGAAGGCATGTTGCTAGCGTTGTACGAGGCGGCGCACCTCAACCGCAACTTCATGACGACGCTCGCGCACTCGTCGTCCGCCGCCGCCTCCGCGCCGCCTTCGCCGCCCGCCACATTGCCGCCACATCAGGTAATTTTAGTTAGTTACTAATTAACTTACTTTTTATTTAGTGTTTAATTAAATTTTTGGTTTTTGGTTGTTTTTTTTTTAATTATTAAGAAATAATGGTTTTTTTATTAAATTATTCAGTTAAGACGCACAGAAAACAAAGATATCAATTTGCATTACTGTTGTTTTTTTATTTTGTGATCATATATGATCTCCTATTAATATTTTTTATAAAGAATTAGTTATTTGACACACTTACTAATATGAAAAGAAGTTATCTCTGTCTATTTTGTCAGAAATTGCGTTAAGGTGCCACAAAAACATGCTACGAGGAGAAAAGTGTAAAGCTGAATGAAGCATACATATAAAAAAAATATCTACCATTTTTTACTTTTTCAGAGTCCTCCGAACTTAGCACAGATACAAGCACTAGACAATGATCAACCAACAAACTTATTAGTCACATTTTTCCAATATTGGTAAGTTAAAAAATTGTATATATAAGTTAAATAATACAAATATTGTTGTTCTCTTCTTATATTATAAAATTAAATGTTCTAATTATTAAAGATATATAAAGAGATAATGAATTGATTTAAATAAAAAGTAACTGAACG
Organism: Podotricha telesiphe; assembly: GCA_038994665.1. Classification (NCBI taxonomy): domain Eukaryota; kingdom Metazoa; phylum Arthropoda; class Insecta; order Lepidoptera; family Nymphalidae; genus Podotricha; species Podotricha telesiphe. The sequence goes on from JAOYRR010000241.1 coordinate 2,886,265, forward strand.
AAGTAATATTTGATAGAGCAAATTTTTTAATAAATATATATCAGTACATAAAGCGTGAACTACCCTTTTTTGCTTCATTGCTTTATGGCAGATATAAATAACTTTCTTCTACAATTATTATGTTTCATGGTACTATTATAAATTTATTACCCTATATAATTAACCTTATAAAATGGTACTAAACTTTTTAAAAAAGGAACATTTTCAAATTATCTGGTGTAAATAACTATATATTTTTTAAATTAACAGTTCAATAGTTATGGCGGACACTCGGACTGACACAAGCATCAATAAATGCAGTCTCTGCTTCATCACTCTTACATGTATTGTTGAGGAACAGTTTGCAAACTCCATTATGCATGACCAAAATCTTACTTTTAAGGTAAAAAATATATTTGTGCCTAGTACAAAAAGTAGTTACTTCTTATATTGAGATTGTGTTTTCGAAGTAATCAGTTTAATACCCTGGTTATTTTTTTTTACCTTCCTACTATCATAATAGAAATTACTAACTTATATATTTAAATATTTTTAGAATGTTATTCACACAACAAATTAACACACAGCACAGAATAACTAATTTATTTGACAAAAACCTATAAACGTACAGAGATGATAACAACGAAAATATGTTGTAAAAAATCTGACTGTAAACGAAATTGCTTTTGGGTTCGATTCCCACTCAAGGCATTTAAATTACTTTCATTTTCTACGGTTTGGTGCCAAGGAAAAGGTTTATAGGACTTTCGACGTAGCTTGTAACGTACAACTCAATTAAAGAGCACTTGGACAGTGTACAAGAGGCGCGAGTTCGAATCCCAATCTGTTAATATTTTTTTGGTTTTTCTAAAATTGCTGATATAGAACGTGTTTTATGAAACATTACTTACAGTTTTTATATTTCAGGTACAATTGTACAGACTTCCAATGCGTCATAGAAAGATAGTTCCTGAAGAACCACCGTCGCAACCGTTGGCTTCTACTCTTATTGGTAGGTAGAAAAAGTGAGAAAGACTGTGACAATATGAAAAACTAAAATATTGAAATAATAGGGGTTTCAAACATTTTACTAATTTTATTTCTGTACCAGGCGTGAATATGTTGATTAGTCGAATTGCTTATACAATTTTTTAAATATTAATAGTTTAGTATGTTTAGTAGATTTGTTTTATTGGCAGGGAAAATAAATCAAAAACATTTAGTAAATAAACAAACATTCACGTAAAAAAGTGTTTAAATAACATAAAACAAAATTTAGAAATAAAAGTTTACATTTAAAATGCCTGCACTAAAAAGTATTAATTTTGATTAATCGACTTGTAATTCGGTTAAGGTTTATATTTGACTATACATAATAGTAACCATTTAAAATTGTACTCCAGCGTATATTTAATGTATAATATAATATATTTATTTCTCTTGTCTATTAAACAATGTGTCTTTTAATCTATTCTGCAAATGGCAGATAAAATATCTTACTAGTAAAGTGAATTTTATTTTGGCTTCTAAATTATCAGTGGAGATGTGGTGCTTAGTGTAGTCGTGCAAAACTGCCGACACGATGGCTGTAGGTTCAAATCCTACGTTTCCACTTATATATAAATATATATATATTTTGTTAAATTAGATGTATATATTTTTTCCAGATCTCCTAGTAGAATTTATGATGTGTCACCTTCTGAAGAAGTTTCCCGGCGAGCTGTACTCCCTGTGCGTGGGCGTCCTGCTCCGGCTCTTGAGTTACCAGAAGAGGTGTCGCGTGCGGCTGTCACGTGACTGGCGGCCGTTGTGGGCGGCGCTCATTGCCCTCCTCAAGTTCCTAGTCACCAATGAAACTACTTTGTTGAGGCGACATAACATATTTGTTATGGCTCAGCAGGTTTGTAGTGTTTGTAGTGGAATTATTATAGTATTTTTGTTGCCTAAATTAAATAAACGGACACAATACAATTCAAAAGAGTTTACTCATATAAAACCGTGTAAAACATGGTATTAAAAATATATATTATTCAAGATTGTATTACAAATTTTTTTTGCAGAACATTGTTATTAAGTTATTATATAAATAAAATATATCATAACAATCACGAAAAAGCTTCAACTTATATACAAAGTGTCCCAAAATTCAACGATAAGCCGACATCAAAACGTTGGTCTGCTCATTACTATACAACTAAGTAAAGAAAATGCGTTTAAACATGGCGTTTTTTAAAGAATTACAAAAAAAAGTTAAATCCTTCGAAAATTGACACTTTTGTTAAACAATAGCTGTTTAATTATCACGATCACAATTTTTCGAATATTCGATCTCTATTTTCTGTATCAGAAGTTTTAGAAGTACAGCTCTGGACCATAATTCTTAAAAAGTCCAGAACGACTAAGTTCTATACATATATATATATGTATATATATTCACTGCGCCACGACGTCCGCTCGTCGTATTGCATAAAATTTTACATTTCGTTAAATTTCACTTAACAGAGAAGCTATTACATTTCTACGATCGTATTAAACCTAACGGTTTTGTTTATTGATGATGATTAGTGATTAATATTGTAAAATTATTTATTATTTTTTTGTAACTAATTTCAGGTGGTAAATATATTTAACTTGTTCATTACGTTTGGAGATACTTTCCTGCCGACACCAGCTTCTTACGACCAGCTCTATTACGAGCTTATTAGAATGCATCAAGTGTTCGACAATTTGTTTTATATGGGTATGTTAAATTTTTATTTTAGAACTAAATTAAATCATATCATTATGTACCTATTTTTTTTTTGTCTTAGGTACCAGAGCGGAGAAATGAAAATATTTGTAATATAATCGTTCTCTTTGTGGAAATCGAACCTACAACCAAATGCGTTTACATTTAGACGCTACCTTGACGCCGGTGGGCTAGTACCTACACATAGTAAAACCAAACACAGTGTATTAAAAATATAATAATAACAGAAATTCTTGACCAGTGCAATTCTCACATCCCTTTCAATTAACTCAATAGATAATTGTTTATGATGAATTTATAGCTTCATTGATATCAGTGAATGCATAATCCAGGAGATTGTGGTTTAACGTTCAGTATTTGTACACGGACTTTTAACATGCACTCTTTATTATATATCTAAATTAATACTATAGTATTATAAAAGTCAAATAAAAATGTATTATATTAAATTAAGCGTTGAATATTTTTTAAAATCTAGCTCTACGTTATTCTACTGGTGATGGAGAGTATAAGGCAGAAGCACTTCGTCTAGCCAACTGTCTAGTAAATGTTCGTGCAATTATACAACACTTTTCTCCAAAAATAGACTCTTGGCTCGCGTCACAAAACTTGTCCACACCTACCGAGGATCAGGTATTATATTTACATAGAATTAATTCGCAATATAGGTCAAAAGTGTCGTGATTGATACTCTGTAACAGCAAATAAATAAGTTAAAAAGTTTAACTTAGCGAGATTCGAACCTCTTGGAAATCGCCCAAATACAATTTTTTTGACTAAAAAATGTTTCTCATGCTTAGTGTAAAGTGTTATTTATTTATACACTTAGGTGTATAAATGATTACCACTTTAAATAAATAAATAAAAGTTGCCATTTAAATAAAAAATATGTAGGTAGTATTTTTTTATTATATTCGTCTATGAAGTGGCAATTGCTTATGGACTTATCCATCTTATATTTTGCTTTGTTTTCATTTTGTGACAAAGGCTGTCTTAATATCGTCGACTGTGGCTGATCGATGAAAATGATTCCATTGCTCACAATGATTATATTCTATAGTAAGGACGTTTTAAGTTGAAAAGGTGAAATGAACACGAGCGTCTCTAATCCACAAATGAAAAGCTCTGAAGAAGTAATAAATAATTTGACTGCAGATAATATAGATCTTAAAAAAAACATTGAATCTATAAATACTAGACTTCATCTTCTAGAACAACATTCTCGAAAAAATAACTTAGAAATAAATAGTATTCCAGAAAATAATTCGGTGAACTTGTACATTGAGCCAACTCGGCATTGCCACCTCTTATCCCATCCAAGATACTGACATTTTTCATAGACTTGACTTGACACTTTTAAATATATAATGTTTAGTATTTATTATCAATATTTCCGTGGAATGAAAACGAAACTTGGTGATATTCGTATAGCCAAATTACAATCGAATTACAATATGATAGTGGGCACAGAAACTTGGCTAGATGGAACTAAATTGTTTTCTAACTCCTTCAATATATACAGAAGAGGTAAGAGAGAGAGGAGTTTTATTTGCCATATCTAAGAAATTCTAATCACGCTGAATAAACCATTATAAAAGTGTTCTTAAAGATTCCAGCATACATCAGTTTATTAGCGTTATATCAAGTCTACTGGCAACAATTTACCTGACAGTGATAATTGACCAATCCCAGTAATAGAAAGCACTTTCGGGGCCGGACGTGAGATTTTACCTTCGGTTTCAATATACATGTCAACAAGGCGGTTTTGTGGCTGTGAGGTACTCTGGCCTCCGTGTCCACAATGTTGACTGTGGTATTTTTCATAATATGTATCTCATAGTTCCTTATCTTGATAATTTAGTTAATAATTGCATTGCGATTGGCCACATATGAGCAGCTAGTAAGCGAGTAATAAACATGCCAGCATCAAACAAGATAGTAGCAAGCATAAGGGTAGAAAGGATGCGTGCAACAAGCAAGCAAGCACCAAGCATGCCAGTAGCAAGCAAGCGAGAGAGAAACAAACGAGTAGCAAGCTTGCAAGCAGAAAGCCAGTCAGCAGCAAGCTTGCGAGCAAGAAATGAGTCAGCAACAAGCGTAGGAGTAGAAATCATAGCAGCAAGCATGCGGCCAGCTTGCGAGCGGGCATACTCGCGAGTAGATAACAAGTAGGCGAGGAGCAAGCATAAGAGTAGAAAAGATTCGAGCAGGAAGCATGTCACCTAGCATTCGAGCATCAAGCAAACCAATAGCAAGCGAGCGAGCATCAAGGAAGCGATTAGCAAGCTTGTGATTAGAAAGCAAGTGAACAACAATCACCGAACATTAAGCAACCGACCAAATTAATAAACAAATCATTATATTCGTTCAGCCTAATGAAATAATTAAAGAAACGATTCACATTCGCTTCACTAAACTCTATAAATATATTTTTTTCGTTATACTCAGTTTTCAATGATTGGAGAAACGGAAACAAATCAATATAATAATTTCCCGTAATAGACTTATACTTATAATTGATAGCGTCATTAGAAATATAAATGTTTTACTGGTTTTAAAATATATTTTATACGCTATAGCGTTGCCATGTTCCTGCCAATAGATCCTGGAAGTAGTACGCAAGAACTACGACAGCTTAATCCTCAAGCTACAAGAAGGTTTAGAGGCGTACGAGCGGTACTCGGAGCGAACGCACCGGCCGCTACTGTCGCGGCTGGCGGCCGCCGCGACACTGGCGGCGAGGCTGCGCGCGCCCGCTGCCGCGCTGTCACACCACTCTACTGTACTTGTCAACCATTATACTATGCTCGCTTGAAATGACAAGGTTGGTTGTTTTTTTTTTTTGGCAAAGATTCTAGTGATAAGTAATTCTGATGTATATATCTATGTTCGTCAAGCATTTTACTATATAAATATATGGTTATTTTGGCATAAGGTATTTTTTTTGTAATTAAACTTGAAAAATTAAACTTTGTTTTAACTGGGCTAATAACGTATATTTTGGTATTAGAAAATACATTTTACTTCCTTAATTGCCTCGCGTACTGCCCTTGATTCTTCTGCTGTATCTTGCTCTCTGGTGTGGTGCATTTAAGACTTCAAAGTTTTTAGGATTGGGTCCTAGGTGGTAGAAAGTTTCTAACTGTCTTCTCTATTGAAATTAAGATGTTTTTGTATTTTGATACCTTCGCTATTATTTACGTTATGAAATATTACGGGCTACCTGTGCTTGTCAACCATTGCATTATGGTCTATTGTATTGATTAGATATAAGGTAGATTTTACGTATTTGGTGTTAGGAGCATACTCTTGTAAATTTATTCTGACATTAGATTGTCTTTTGTATTTAGTGAGCTAAGCGATAGAAGTTTATCTTGTACTTTAACTAATCTTCAGTGATATTAGACTTTTAGAACTGTGAACCTTTAAATATGGACTAGATATAATATTTATTAATAAAAAAATATATATGTGTTTTAAGGTTAACGTCGAGTCGACGTTAACCTTAAAACAATAATGCATTAAAGAATAATAATGATATATTTTATTTTGTATAAAATTACAGGTAAAGCATACAAGGATTAAAAATCAACGTATGCCTGCTCGAGGGAAATCTTTATTGTTGTATTCATTCAGTAAACTAAAATATCTTATTTAAAAAATAGTGTAGTTCATCAATTTGTACTTGGGCACTGTTTGTGTGACTTTTTGTAAAATATAAGTCAAGGAACAATAAAATATTTAATTCATGGCATTTGCAATATTTTGCATTTGTAAAAGAGAAAAAATCGCTATAATTTTTTTTGTAGTATACTGTATATAACTTAAAAAATCTATGTATATGATATACATATAAACATGTAACTGACATATGGATAGTGTTTAGTGCCAACATTATAGAAAAGTATTTTATAACAGTTTATATATAATACTCTTCATAACGTTAAAAAAAAGTTACTTCACGCTTCGTATTGCTAGGGCATGTGGGCAAAGAATAGCTAGTGTCAAGACACTTCTCCAATTTTCGCCAGAATTCTAGAAATATTGATTTATAATTATTTTTTTACAGATACACTGTAAAAGTACGATGAACTAAGTTAAAACTATGTAGCTAAATTTATTTTATTTTGGTTTAATAATAAAAAAAATATGTCATCCATACGCAATGGTCATTAATATAGTATTTATGTCATAATATTAATTTACTATACTATATTTATTCGTATTTTACTTATTTGTAATTATTTATTAAAACTTAAATTTAATTTGTAATTTATAAGAACTATCGAAGTTAAAATCAACATAACATTAATGTATTAAGGCGATACACTAAAATAAACTAATGAATTAAATCATTATTTTGTAATTTGGAGAGCTTCGTCCATTTTATTGCATTTAAAACATGTATTATGTGTTGTATTTAACATATTATAATTAAATATTTGTAATAGACAAAATGTTGTTATAGAGTTACGCTTTATTAAATTAGGTGTTGTACAAACACGCATATGTATGTGTCGAGACAAAATTGCAATGTAAAATCGTTGTGCATATTATTATATAATGGCTTACAAAAATAGATATCTAGAGTATTTTTCTAATTGTTTCTTACTTATGTTAGTGTTAGGTATTAATGCTTTATCGAAATATTATCAGCTGCAACAAACCATACCTTTCTTTTTTTTGTCATACTTCTTCCCGCATATCAGTGTAGGCAGAGATAATGCAATAGTCAGACGCGCCTCAAAAAAAAAATTGAAGCTAGTTTCTAAATCTGCTTTTCTTTTGGCTGGTACTATTCGAAACCAAATCCGTCAGCGGTCCTTATATAAAATTTATAATATAGTATACATATAATATACATTTGATGTTTGGCATATCTTAAATATGTACGTTTTGCACCTGCAATGCTATTATGTTACCACCCAATTTTATACTATACTCTAGGTACATCTAATTATTGAAATCAATTCTTAAGTTTGTATAATTTAGTGTTGTTACATATAAGTAAGTATATTTAATTAAGATATGTTGGGATGAAGGTTGCATTTTTTTTTGAGTTTTAGTAATTCTATGCATAAAACAATATTTTTAAGAGTATATTAATAATTATAAACCCATTTTTTTGTTATATTGTTTAAAAAATTCCATGTTTAAAGTTTCTTTGATTCAAATTTTCTTTCATCATATACAGTATTTTTTGTAATAAAGTACTAAAAATAAATTTTAATAATTTTATTTCAATTTAAGTAGTTTAACAGCCATTTTAAGATTTTGACAAAAATATTAAACTCAATTTGCTTGAAATTGAAATATTTTCAATACCCAGATTAATAAATTGTAGATTTAGATCGGAAGCAACGTATTTTCGTAGAAAGATATAAATTAACAGGTACCTAATGTATATAGGGGGTAAATGTTTTTTTTTGTCTTACTAAATGTTATATTTTTCTAATAAATAAAAGACTGAATGTATATACGATTTTTTATTTCCCTGAATTATATATTTGTACTTTAATAACATTTTATTAATAATTAATTATATATTAAATAAAATTATTAAGTAAAAAGACTAGACAAGTTGCAATAATCTTTGGTAAATATAAAACATTGTAAAAAGTATATTAATTTCTTACAAAATAATAATATTTGCGAAAATAATTATGAAAGTAATATATTAAACTAACAATGACATAATATTGAAGCTACACTATAATGCTATAAAAAAAATGTTTTATAATAATCAATGGTATTATTATAGTTAATATACAATTTGAAAATAAAAAATACATTGTGATCAAATTTAAACATTATAAACTGTATATTAAACTAAATATATAGATATGAAATTTATAACTTAATTTGCACTAATATATTAAGGATGAGATTTCAATTCAGCAAGAGCTTCTTTCACCAATTCTTGTAGTTCCTCAGGTAAAACTATTTTTGAAGATAAACTCCTAACCTTGTCACCATCTTCACAATTAACATCTGATATATCATCCTTACTTTTACTGATCTCCTCATCACTATCAGTGTAGGTTATTTTATTTATATAGTTATGGTCTGCTTTTTCTTTAGATTCATCAGACTTAACAGATGCTGAATCAACCAAAAGCTCTTCAATTAACATTTGTGAAGGAAAAATTGGAATGCATTTTTGGCCATTACACCAGCTCTCTAATGTTTTTTCTAACTCTGTTATGCGATTTGCTAAAATTCTAAAAAAACATTTTTATTTATTACTTTGCAACTAATATTTTGTGGCATCATGGCACAGTGTGACAGTGTTGAACTCTATACCAATGGTTGTTGCTTTGATTGCCACTCAGGGGAATGATTTTATTTAAATTATTTTCATTTCTCTGCACTGGTGATAAGACCTAGTGCAGCGTTGACTTTCGCCACTCAAGCTGAAACTTTCATTTTCAGTATTTATTTAATAAATAATAAAAATGTTATTTTTATGCAAAAGTTATAGAATTGAAATGATGTTTGGAATTATAATTTAACTTACTGATTAGTTTTCCTTTGATGTTGAAGGGCAATTGACTTGTCATTTAATGCTTCAAACAATCCAAGGCATAATGACTTTAGTTCTGCAGCAGAACTCCTTTTAAAACCAGTTTTTGAATTTACATCTAAGAACTCTCGAACTAAAATTTAAATATAAGTCATAAGATATTACAGTTTATTCATCTATAACATATAATAATTATGTAATTGCATAATTTTATGTTTTTTTTACCCTGTTTTTGAGTCATTACATCTGATAATCCTTTTTTAATGATTAATGGATCAGTTTTGCTTCTTTTATCAAGTAAAGACTGAAATGTTTTTAAGATTATTAATAAATTATTCTTATAAAATTCTAGCTTTTCTTTACTATATAGATATTCTTATACTAATACTATTATAAATATTTTATAGTAATCCAAATTTAAGTCCCGCTTAGATTAAAAAAGAGAATAAGAAATGTGCATTGTTACACCATCTGACTGTAAACCATTGTGGGTTTGATTCCCACTTGTTGGAACAATTATATTTAATATTATAATTTCTATGCTCTTGAGTTTTGCCACTCAACATGGAACTTTTTGAATTCTGGCAGAAAGTGGAGAATGGAGTGAAACTAGGTTGTCTCTAATTACCCTGCTATACTAGAAGAAAAAGAAGAAAGTGTAAAGCTTATATTGGGTTCCATAATCCAATAGAGCTTTAGATGAAGAAGAGAAATACACAGAAAATAGTTTTTTGTATGTTTTTACCTTGTATTTTGTCAAAGTTCTTTTTACAATTTCTTTTTCTACTTGCAATTGAGTGATTCTCTCATGTAGATATTTATTTTCAGTTAATAAAGCATCTATATCCACTATTGGTTTTGGTAGGTCAATTTCTTCTGTTGACTGAATAACTTGTGGTTTTAATCTATTAGACAGGATGAAACTAATTTGATGATTCAAACGCTGAACTTTACTCTTGTAATAATCACGGTCTGAAATCAATTCTTCTTTATCGTCTAATGTAGCTCTATAGTCCAATTGAATTTGTTGGTACTGCATAAAAATAATGTAATATATTTTTATTATAGTATAGAAGGAAACATATTTAATAAACATTTCAAATCAATGAGATTTTCTAATAAGTAGGCCATACTTTTTTTTGTATTTTCTCAAGCTCATGTACCATTTGCTCAAAATCTACTTTGGAAGCCAAAGATGTTTTTTTATTTCCATTGTATTCTTCAAGGCTCTGTCCTTTCTGCATTTGTTTCCTTAAAGCAAGAATATCACCATTAGCTTCTTCAAGTTTGCTTTTTAGAGTTTCAACCTAAAATTAAACATTTAAATTATTGACAATAAATTGAGAAAAAAAATAATGAGATATTTATTTACCTCTACTTTAAGCATGTTGTTATGTTCTTTTGTTCTAGCCAGTATTTCACTACTACTAATATTTGTTGGTGTAAACCCATCCCAATTATTTGTTTTATCTTGTAAATTTTTCTTATATTTTAACTGTTCTACTAATATTTTATATTTATCTCGTTCCATACCACATTTGTCTAACTCTTTACTCATAATTGACAGAGCATCAATTTTGCTCTGTAATTTACTTTTAAGAACTGAATTCTGAAAATAAAGAATGTTTTAATAATAAATTACTAATTAATAAAGACTCTTTTCATATTTATTTATAACACTCTGAAAATTACCTCAAGAACATAATCATCAAGTTGTTGATCATGAAATTGCACCTTACTTGTTTTTGTAAACATTTTTGTCATTCTTAAGTTTTTAAAGACAAATGAATTATAAATAATATCTGAAAAGAAACATATTTATGAAGGATATACATAAATTTAACTGTTTCATATATAATGTATCAAGCAAAAGTAAAATCTATTGTATATAAAAATCTGAATAGGAAAAGTATAAGGTGTACCTGAGGTACTTCAAAAGTAATTTTTTTTGAGGTACCTTTGTGTCGATTAATTATAGTTAATTAATTGTATTTTATTTCATATTTCAGTTAAAGGTATATTATGTTTAATCTCATCATTTTCAGAAATTAATCGATCATTCAAAATGGTTTTAGTTATGCGACATCTGCCTGACCATTGTTTTATTTATAATATACGTTATTATTATTTACTAATTAACACTAGTTAATAAATTGTACTTTTTCTGCTCCTAAAAATTTTAAACCTAAAAGTCAAATCACAATTTCACAATAATTGCAGATACTGTCACATTACCAAGTATCCACTTTTGACGTTAAAAATTTGTACGTTCGGTATTTTTCTTTTGTGTATGTGCTTCACTACTTTTTTAATTATTTGTAAAAAAAATTTTTTTTTCCTATTGTTTTAGTCACATTTTATATTTAGAGGTATTTTATAACATTTTTTTTTAGTTATGTAAACGAAATAAAAGTAAAGAATACAAGAACTGCATGATTGTCATGTACTTGTCAATATATCTTCAAATTGTCAAATCGTGTTACGGTGTTTGCACATATACTACTAGAGGTCTTTGTATTTTATTGCCGATGTTTAATAACTTTTTAGCACGTATTTATTTCAAATATTTTTTCGGTACCATGTTATGCAGTCGACACCAAAAAAATAAACTGGGTTCATCTTAACAGTTGACTAGAATGGCCGCATCTGCTACAGAGATAGAAGACTTCTTGAGCGGACCTCTTGTTTCGTGGGTGAGTGATCAACCATCCGTGCCCTGAGCACTAGAATTAGGCATAAAATATTTATATATAATGCGTTGCAACTAATTAATGTTATTATTTAATTCATTGTTATTAAAAACACTGGACATATGTGGAAGTAGTGAGTTATTTATAGGTGCAACTTTAAGTTAAAATAGCCATGGTACATCGTTTACATTACTTCCAGAGCTTTAACTTCCAAAACGAAAACTGTAATTTCATAATATATAATTTAATAATTTGTTAACATTTCAATATTTAATGTTTTTCTTTTCTATAATATAACAAAGTTTCACAGATATTAAAATTAAATTAATGGTTTTAAATTTCTATTATCATAGTGCATAAATAATTGTTTTTATAATACACAAACATTACTATTTCCTCATATCATCAATAAAAATATTAAGAAAAAGACATTGTTATAAACAATACCATAACTTGACCTCTTTTCTGAGCATCTTCCCAGACTTGAGTTACATTAATTAGATATTGATCTCTTATTTTCCTTTTGTAAATTAATGCTAGAACATGCAACTTTCACATTTAAAATATATTTAAATAAAAAATTCAATATATGCAAAGAAATTAGTTTTGTTACATATTAAAATCCTTTTGTAATATTTTATTGTTATATATTAAATACTTTAGAATTTTATTGTATATTATATATTTATAGCTTTACTACTTATATTCTTCATATCATTTTAATATGTATCAAATTATATGCTAAGCTTAACATAAATATTATTTAAATAATATGTACAGGAATATTTTGAGAAATACATATATATTTTTACTTTTATAGCTAAAATCATGTCTTCCCGATGCTTCAAGTATAAAGGGGTACTCATCCCTTTTCAATGGAGACATCCTGCATCATATCTACCTCCAGATTGATCCTGAACCTTCTTTTCATATAACTAAGCTCACTGGTCTTGAAGACCAAGCCCTACTTCTTGGTCGGGTCAAGAACTTTGATGCTATAGTGAAAAATGTCAAAGCATTGTATGATGAAGAGTTGGGTATGACCCTTTTGGTTGTCCCAGAGTGCATTTGCTTAGGAAAAGCACCTGAATCTAGAGAAGGATTGGAAAATATGAAACTTTTGAGTCTTCTATTGTTAGGTGTAGCAGTACAGTGCCCTAATAAAGAAATATTTATCACAAGAATTAAAGAACTGGATGTTGATTTGCAGCATAATATTGTGGAATGTATAAAACAGGTTTGTTATATATGTATTTATATTCTTATTCAAATTAAAGTGGTGCTTTGTTGACTTTCACTATCTTTGGAAGTCATAGGGGTCTTATCTACCATTACTGTAGGGGCTTTATAAGGACAGTAAAAATCAACTGATAGGCAAATTGTATATGTCCTGTACGGTTTTTGTAATTTATTATAGAATTACAGTTATCATTATAAACATGTGTATATTTTTTTGAATGTGAATTACATTATAAACATGTGTATATTTACAGTTATCTTAATGATATACTTATGAGAAAAGCCACTAATCTTTAGATGAATTGAGTATAATATTTAAAATGAACTCATTTCAAAGTCTAAACATTAATTTTGCTAAAGAAGGTAACAGTTTAGGTAATGTATGCTATAGTCAAACTAATGTGTTATATAGACCTTGACTTACCTACATGACAAGTCCATAAAAGTAAACATGTGTGTAAATGAATACTAAACAGAGTTGAGTAGTTTAGAATTTGTGCTTGGCTTAAAAACTTTAAAATGTAGATTTTTTCTGACTAAATACCACATCAGTTCTTATTAATAGAATATGTTATGTAAACCTATTTAAAATAACCCAATCAAAACAACATATGGAAATTCAGTCCATAAATGTCTAGCAAATGATATTTTATTGTATCACTTATAGTCTGACATAACACTCTTTTATTACTAAAGTGAAACTAAAGGTATTAATTTCTTGAATTTTTATTTTATGAGGTTTTTGCTAGACTAGACAATAATACCGCCGTTGAGTGGAACTCAACACCGTGCTTTGTCTTAGCTGAGATTGAAAAAAAATTTGTTATTTTATCAATCTCCTGAGTAGGAAAGATGGTATCGGAACCGTAGGAATTGGATCCACAACCAATCATGCTTACAGTCAATCGATGTACCACTGCGCCACGATATACTTTACAATATAAATATTATATTAAATATTTCCTTTTTAGGTAACAGACATGCAAACTGTAGTATTAACACCAGATGCGGTAGATCTTTTTCAATCGCCAACAATGTTCAATCATATGAGAAGATTAGCGAAGGAGCGTGATAATTATTTACAGAATTGGGCAACTCTTGTACTTAATGAAGGCTTGTGCGAAAATGAAACGGAAAATAAAAATGGTAAAAGCCGATCTACACAAAGTGTCAATCAAAGTAATGGTGAAAGCCAGCACTTAGCTGTAGAGTTAGCCGATTGGAAGGCAAGGCTGAGAAAACAGAGACAAGAACTGTAAGTTTTTAAATATATTTTTGAAAGTAAATAGGAAAGAATTACAGTTGAATATGTAAAAACATATATTTGTTTTGAAGATTTTATTAATTGTTATTTTGTCATATCTCATGTTTTCTCATAACAATTATAGAAAATTTCAATTTACATACATATAAAAATAATTTATATTTTATTATAATTGTATTTAATATATTTTCTTGTGAATGTTGAGTAACCGAAATCAACTCTGCACTGTCTCTTATCAGACGAAAATAATTTCTATATGCCCATTCCCCAAAGTGGGCATTGAACCTTCACCTATCGTTACCTTATGATTCTGAGTTATGGAAAATATTTCTAATAAATATTAAAAAAACAATTTTATAGAGAAGAAAAATCAGAACAATTATCAGAATGCAGAGAAGATTTAGAGCATACGAAATTAGTTCTAGCCAAACTACGCACAGACAGTCAAGAATGGTTTAACGAAGCAAGAAAGGCAACTGGCTACAGAGACGAAGTTGATGCTTTACGCGAAAAGGCAGAAAGATGTGAAAGGTATACGTTTTTTCTTTCATATGTATTTGTTTGTTTGCCAATACTCATAATTGTGTTTTGTGCGATTTTACATATAACTACAGAATATTAACTATACTTATATATATATATACTTTAAACTAAAATTTTTTGTAATAATAGAAGTACTATACCTAAATTTTCAATGTGAAGAATATTTTAAATATTGAATATGTGTAACATTAAAGATGATAATACCTAAATATAATGTGTAAATATATACGTAACAACATTTACTAGATTAGAACAAGAAATTCTACGATATCGTGAACGTTTAGCGGACGCTGAATATTATAAGACGCGTGTGGCAGAACTACGGGAAGATAACAAAGCTCTAATGGAAACAAGAGATGCCTTAGAGGAACAATTACAGAGGGCTCGCAAAAGGGCTGATCAGTGCTTATCTCTTGAAGCGGCCATGATAAAGTTAAAGAGAGAAGCTAATGACATTGCCTTGGTAAGACTAAAATATATATATTTTTATTTCAATTATATTTACACTAAAGTGGCGCAGTGGGACAAGCATGTGACTGTAAACACGATTGATTGTCGGTTCTAATGGTCATTGCTATAGAATTTAGAATTATTTTCATTTCTCCAATCTGGTAACACAAAGGATAGCGATGACCATTCAACGCCGGCTGGACAACATTCTCGAATTCGGGCGAAAAATGGAAAACGGATACGGTGTTTTGATACTGGGCTTACAACAACTACCCTGTTATGGGGAAAAAATCGTTAAGTTGCTTATAAAAAACATATTTTAGAGAGAGAGTCATTTGTAAAATGTTGTGTCTCAAGAAAATATATTCAGATTTTTTAATTTTTGTTATTTGGAAATTAAACTAAAGTATTAATTTTATATCACAGGAAAGTAGTAACGTTTTAATTTTATATCCACAGGAAAGGGATGCAGACCAACAAAAAATTCAAGAGCTAATTGAAGAAAATAACCATTTGCAATATATTACTAGGTCTGTCTTGAGTGAAAGCAACAATAGCAATTTGGATACTGACAATGAATGTGAAAATACTTTAGAATCTGGTGAAAATAGTTTGTCTGAGCAGTTAACTAGTAATGCACAAGCTCGAGCATTGAAATTGGAGTTAGAAAATAAAAGGCTTCTATCAACAATTGATAGCCTTAGAGAACAGTCCTTACTAGAAAGTAGCGATAAAGTATTAGAATTAGAAAAAGAAAAGAAACGAATAACATTAAAATGTGAACAATTACAAGAAAACTGCAACAGATTCAAACAACAAAATAGAGAATTGGAAGATGTGTTTAAAAATGCTTTGGAAGAGAACCGGAAATTGCAAGATTCTTTAGATAACCAAAAATCTTTTATAGATAGACAAGCCATAGATAGAGATTCTGAAAAAAATAAGCTACAAGATTTCGAAAGACATCTAGAATCTTTGACAAAAGATAAGCAAAGGATTCAAATGTTATGTGATTCTATACAAAGACGAGCCGATGATCTCGAAAAGACCTTGGACTCGAGAACTAAGGAGTTGAACACTGTGAAGCCTGAAGCCGAAAAGGTCACACGCTTTATCATACAAACCGAAGAATTGAAAACAAAACTGACATATAGCGAAAAAGAAACACATAATCTACAAAGAGAAGTCGCAAAGTTAAGAGAAGCTGTTGAAGAAAAAGATGTGACCTTAGATACTATTACAACAGAAATAGAACTAAAAAATAAAGAAATCGAAAGATTAACTAGACAAATAGAAATTAACCAGACATTAAGTAGTCGCCTTCAAGATTTAGAACAAAAAACACAAGAATTAAAATCAAGTAAAAAAGTAGATACAGAAACAATACAAACTCTTCAGAAAGATCTTATATTAGAGAAGGTTAATTTTGATAAACTAAGAAACTGTATGGATAAATTAGGAATTAACATGTCCGATATAATATCCAAAGACGTCAGTGTTGAGGAGTTATTAGAAAAAATAATTACTAACATTGATCATGAGACATTAGTGTCAGAAATTGCTGCAAAGGCTAATTTCTTCAAATTGGTTCCGTGTAATTGTAATAACAAGGAAAAACCTGAAATTGATGAAAATGTTGCAAATCCGCAAATAGAACAATTAATGTCAGATTTAGCTGCTTTGCAAGCATCACTAGAAAATAGTCAAGCAGAGAATGCCAAACTTCAAGTAAATGTAGCTACATTAAATTCTCAAAATGGCTCTCTAATTTCACAACAAATGACTCTTCAGCTTGCAAATAGCCAATTGGCTGCAGAAAAAGAAGAAATAATCAAACAACTAGAAGTACTAAAAGATAAACAAGATAATCTGTTGCGAGACCAAGTCGCATTACAAACTCTTCATGAACAATTAAATACGGAGTATGAAATGTTATTAAGCGAAAAAGAACCTGTGAAGGCAGCTATAAGAGACTTCAAACTAGAAAATAGGGAACTAAAAGAAAAGTTAGCCGCGTACGAAAAGAAAGTCGCCGATTTTGAATTAGAGCGAGAAAATCTAAAAATAGAATCACGAAATCTAACGAACCTTCGAGCCGAACATTCTAAACTAAAAGAAGACTTTAGAAATTTGTTCACTGCCAGTGACAGACTGAAAAATGAATATAGAAATATGCAAGATGAATATAGAACCATTAGGAGTGAAGTTGCACAATTAAAGTTAAGAAATACAGAAATATCTGGGGAAATTAACACTAAAACAGAAGTTATCACTAGTTTAGAGTTAGAAATAAATAAGACTAATCAGCATTGCGAAATGTTAATACAAATGAACAAAAGTTTGGATGCTGACAGACGATCTTTGATGGATCATGTCTCGCAACTACTAACCCAATATCATGAGTTACTGGCTCATTCGCTAAAGGACAAACAACATTATCACGAAGAAGAGAAAATGTTTGCTGACAAAGTTAACGCCTTGTGTCGGCAAAAAGAGAAATTAGAGGAAAAGATTATGGAGCATTATAAAAAACTTGACAATTGCACAACAAAGAGACGTGGTTTTGGCGCGTCATTTGTGAAGAGAGTTCGCAAAGCCGGAACTGATTTAATAAACAAAGTACCGTCAAGGAGCAACAAAAGAATAGACGATGCGAATCGTTCAAAGTCTCAGTTAACTTTGGCAGGTTCAGAGTCAGGAGAATCAGATCCAGGGAGTCAGGATTTAGAAAAACTGTCCAAAAATTCTGATCCAGATCAAGGTTCATCCAATCCAAGCGTGGAATCGCCGAGACACAGCGATTCAAGTTTTAATAGACGATTCGACGACAGCTTGCTAAAGAAATCGGATATAGATATGTCGGGATCCATTCATAGCTTGGACCCAATAAGACTAAATGAGAGTAATTTCGTAAGGAGACTTTCTTCAGCATCTATTCATAGTGGTGGCGGCGATGACGCTCTTATAAGAGCTTCTTTAAGGCGGAGACCGCATAAGGTTGTACCACCTGCTCATAGAAACAGCTTCCAGGGAATCGAAGGCGAATCCAGTTTACCAGCAGGTGAAGGTTAAATGATTACAATATATCACTTTTATATTATAAACACTTACAATTTGTCTATTACTTTAGTAATTAATTTATTTAAACTGATTATCTCATCGGTTAATTGTAAATAGGAATATTTTTCGTATAGAAACTTACTCAGACCTTCATTTTAGTTATGAGTATCTGGGCATGTCACGTCTTTACTAATTATTGTTTTCTTTATTACAGTATCAACGCCATCTCCCGTTTTTGGAACCGCTGGAACACGCAGAACCGTATACTTGGCTGATGATAACCCTGAAGTTAATATAAATACCAAACCCCAAAGTACTCCAGTCAAAGAAAATCCGACATATTTAGTTTATAATAGAATATCCACAGTGATTGGTGACGGTGCATGTCAAAACGATAGATCAATTGAAAACCATAGGCCCATGTCAGAACAATCACACTCTGTTGATGATAACTTGGAAAGGGAAGATCTACATCAAGACAAGAGAGCGAGTCGAAGTGACAAACCTGAAAATTCAAAGGAGACGGCTATTTGGTATGAGTATGGATGTGTTTAAGAGATTATTATGACACTTCTGGTTAAAAAATCAATAAACACAACATACCTCACTAAATTTTTTTATAGTATACTACAATTCTAAATTGAGTTTTGCTACCTTTGTTTAATAATGCTTAGGAAATTAGCTTACTTAAACAAACAACATATTACTTATGTATAATTATACATCATGCATATTATACATATAATTATGTACTTATATTTTAATTATTAAAAGGATAAGTATAGCAGTAAGTTGGATATAGATTGTTCTTGATTGGATAGACTGATGGGATGCCTTGAACTTTGATGTGAAAGTGGAAACTGTATTGATATTTTTATATAATTCGACATTTTATACAACACTATAATGTGTTTACTATGTGAGACCAGTATTAATTCGGCATTTATTTAAGAAAACTATATAACCTATGATGGTTTTGTTTTTTTGTAAATGATATTGACACCAGTGCATAGTGTGAAATTTTATATTATGTGACAGTTTTGTTTGAGGCTTTATATAGTAATTTTATTTTTAAATTGATTGACATAATTCGATAATTTGAGAGGAGTAAGTTTTATATGGACTTGTAAATGAAATTTAGAGAGCCTTGCCAGTGGTCTGTGACAGATTAGCAATATTAACATAATATAATAACTTTTTCACTGATATTACATATAAATAGTTCTATATACATATAACATATATAGGCATAATTTTGTTTGTGATTAATTTTGATGAGATTTTTTATAAATTAAGTAATAAATAAGCACATGCTCTTTGTTATTATTTGTGGTTAACAAACAATACTTATTGTGTGTAAACTAATTATTACTCCCAATGTACCTACTACGAGTGTAGCTATTTTAATGTTATATTATTGATTGTAATATGTTATTTTAGGTATATAATAACGACTTGTGCATTTAATCTAACACTTTACACAAATTTAATCACAATTTAGCTAAATCTACAGTATATTAATTATTTCAATCAATATATCCATAACTTAAGTCAATTCACATTTTAGTACAAATAGTTCAATGTTGGTAATATTGAGTAATAGATATAAAATATTGCAATTATGATTTAATTTGTATTTTTTGTTCTTTTAACCAACCTCTTATTATTAGTATATTTAAATAATAAATTAATATGTCGAATACATCTATTATGTCTGCCTTAGTGTTGTGTTATTGAGATTTTTCTGTGTAAAACTGTTTAACATTTTATAGACTGAATAATAGTAATTCTAGTTAATTGTACTTGACTTTCATTTCATTGATTATATTTGATAAATCTGTAAACTAAAAATATAGACCAATATTACAATTTAAGACAGTTGTGGCTAATATTTATGAAATTGCTTTTTTCAGTAAAGGACAGAAAATATTACAATTTACATATTATTTTAATTTTAATGGTTTCCGAAATTCTAACGAATTTAAGGGTTGAATGTTGTGAGCACCCGTTTTTTGGAGATGGTACTATGTGGTGCTTTATATTGATAAGGCAATTAATGACATTATTGATACAATCAACATTTTTTTTAAATTGTTTTTATTTTTGTATTATTTAGTAATGTATTCAATAATCGCCTCTCACCGAATTACGTATCTTAGCACTTCTTTCGAATAAAACATCGAAATACTATTTGTTTTTTTTATTACCCTTTTATTTAATTGCATAATTAATCTTTGACAAACTTATATATTATAGTACATGGTTATTAATACTTTTACATAGTCAGAATATAATTATTTTAAGAAAATTACATATTTCTTTCAAGCATATAAACTTATTGCATAAAGTTATTACATAAAATATATAGTCTTTTTTGATATTTGACATGTAGGTAAACTTAAAAAAAATTATATTTTTATTTTGTGCTTTTTAAGGATCATACCAATAATATAGTTAAAGCCATCCATTATAGAATCGGTTTTCATACAAATGAGACTAATGTATTTTCTAAGATTCTTTTAATAGATTTTATTTTAAAGAACACTTGAGGTCATAGACACTATTTAATTATTGTAAAATAAATTGGCAGTGTTTATTGTCAGTGTATTTCAGTACTATTCACTTTGTGTATATAATATACATATTATAATAAGGAACAACTCATAGGATTTCTGTAAGAAATATAAGAATATATAATTTTTTTTTTAAGTATCAATAAATTTAAAAAAAAATACATGTGGCACATTAATAAATTCAAATACAAATGAATATGATATTTATAATATTTTATACTAAATACACTTTAAATTAGAAGAGATCAAACTGAAAGTGATAGTATGAGTGATAAGTTACACCTACTCTCCCTTTTTTAACTACTTAAATATTGACTCTATATAGTAAACATGGTATCTATTTGTGATTTTTATATTATTTTCTGTGTATATTAAACAATTAATATTATGTCAAAGAGATCCATTGAGATTTGATTCAGTCTTTATTTCCCACTGCAATACAGGAAGAGGCTGCATTGAGACTTTAAATGGTACTCCAGAAACAACAGCTTTGCGACCAGATTCAACTCTTGGTGGTAAATGGGAAATAATACACTGTAAAATAAAAAAGTTTTATATAAATCACAGGTATAATATAATGAAACTTTTTTATGAAAATAATGCAGACAGAGGAGTTTTAAATTTGGCACAATTATAGTTTATGCAGAATGCTAATATTTTTTTAAAAATAATGTACAAACCTACATTAAATTAATAAAATAAATTATAAGACACTACCATATGTTTGACATACACATTGCTAAGGAATGAAGGTTTACACATTAACTAGTCTTCTATTACTAGTCTTTTATGAATACACATTAGAAAATATTTTTACATACACATTGAATAAAAAATCAAACAATTTTTTATTAATAATATAAGTTATATTACCCTTGGTTTAGCAGTTTCAGTGGACATGTATCCAACACACATAGTTTTTGTTGTATGACCCCATAGAAGCTCCCCTTCTCCAACTTGGGGGTTAAAAGTCAGTGCCAGAGTACCCCCCAATCTTTCAGGTATATCCCATAAGAATGGTGATTCTAAAAAATTTTCTTTCAAGCACTTGTCAAGGCCTAGTGTAGGAGATGTATTTAGCAAACTTTCAGCCGAGTTTTTTGCTAATTGTGTTCTAATAAGATGTTCCCCACACCCAGAAGTGCAAGCTGCAATTGAAGGTTTTACTCCATCTCTACTCATGACTGCCCAAACACCACTTCCAAAGGAAGCTGCTTGTCCCACTCTTCCTTCATGTTTTAACGAAACTCCACCTGAACTTGCTCCAGATGCAACAATACCATTTGAATCTACACAAAGAGCCCCAACAGTATCCAAAGGACTGAACTTTAAATCATTTTGAACTGAATATCTTTTTAATTTTCTCTTACAATGCTTATAGTTACGAAAGGCACGAGTAGATATCATTTTGTGTTCTTCTACTACCTGTAAGCCCATTCTCTCTGCCCATGTTTTGGCACCTTGACCTGTTAGTATACAAGGTGGTACCCGCCCTAAGGACAAGCTCTCACACTGTTTATTACAAAGCTGCTTTGCTAATGTTATTGGATTCCACACATTGGATACTGCCCCACATGCCCCAAAGTGCAAGGTTTGTCCATTCATTATTGAAGCATCGCATTCTACTAGTCCATCCCAACTAAGATTTGATCCATACCCAGCATTTGTTAATGGACTGTTTTCTAATTCTACAAAATAACAAAAATCAATAAAATACTATGTTAGTGCAAATTACTATAATTTTAAATGTTTTACAACATACCTATTATGGCTTTTTCTACAGCATCAACGGCATTGCCCCCCAATGATAATGCCTCAGCTGCTTTACGGCACGCTAAATAACATGTTCTTTGATATTCCTTTCTTAATGAATCACTGTGATAACCCGCGCCTGAAAAATATACTAAGATAATAAATTCGATTTAATAAGCTAAGATAATATACAAATATATAATAACTCACCACAATGAACGGCTACAAATCCATTCATCGTAATGCAAAAGATTTTTTATTGGTCTTAAATCTAAATCATTTTATTGGATTAAGTTGTCTTGAATATTAATAATTAAAGCCACTGTTGTAAGATCATATATAAAATACAATAGAGATCAATTTATTTTTTGTGTATGGCGTTTAAAAACAAAACAATAGAAATTTAAATTTTTAATATGACAAGAACAACGATTTCACAGATTGATGATAAATTTACGTAGATTATAAAATATTTTCTAATGCTTGTTATATTTTTCAGATACAAAAGTGATCATTGTGATAAACACACGATTTTATTTATTATGTACTATAATTAACTGTTAACAAAAAAAAATTAATAGCTTTGTTATTGGTTTTTAAAATGGATTACTTTTTTATAAATGTTTTTGTGGGTCTGGTTTTTTCCATTATATATCCCTTGGGCCCGGGCGTTTAGGAAATCTGCAATAATTATATAAATAAATGAAACCTCCGAATTACTAACTTAGTATTTATTATTAAATGTTAAAGCACTCTTAAGTGTATTGTATCATGATTATTTTATTAAATGCAATTTTAATATAGCACTATAATAAAAAAGTTAAAATAAACCAATTTTCTCAAAAATAATTGAAGTATTCATTTCACGTAGCGATTTTTATCAACAACGACACGGTACAACACTATCGGTCGATCGTAGTTAAAAACTTGGACCAGTTGGATCAGCTCCGACCGATTCGCATTGAGTATGAGATTCGAACCTCTTGAAAACCGTCCAAGCGCTCTGACTGCTAAGCCATGGGTTCTACATCCAGCTGCATTGAAATTCTCAAACGCTAATTACAACTTATTTTTGTTTTTAGCATATTTGTACAGAGAGAAACGCAGGTTCGAATCCCACTGCGTTAAAACTTTTATACGTTTTCTAAATATGTTCTTCAATTTCCTACGTGTATGCTTAACACTTTAAAAAATGATAAAAATTCCATACTATATATATATATTTTAACATCTTTCAGTGTTATTCGCACACTTAGAAAATTGAAAGACATATTTAGAAAACGTATAAAATCTTAACGCAGCGGGAATTGAACCCGCGCCTCTTGAAAACCTTTTCTAAATATGTCAATTCCATACTAGTTACGTGCGTTACGATAAACGCGCTAATCAATTATGATCTTTTTTATAAATAAATAAATAGCTGAACTTCAACTTGTTGCACATGTTTGGTCTTGTTATTTGCTAACTACTTATACTGGTTTTTTTTTTTGTATCTGGTAGACAGAATCTAGTGTATATGTAATATCTTAATTCTGAATTAAGATATATTTGGAACTCACTGCACTTGTACCTTTTCAAAACTGGTAAAATAAAATAAAATTTTACTATAAACAATCCCTGATGTGGTTTGAACCTTCAACTATTGCACATATTCCCAACAGCACAATATACTTTGTTACTTTTTGTTTTTCTAAATATTCATCATATTTTATTATATTTATAAGTGTGTGTAGTTTATATGAAATATTATTTAATAAGAAAGAAATAAATAATAAGGAAATATACATTAATAACTTATTTTATTTTATTATACACATTATATTTATGTGTATAAGTGATATAATTATAACTATACTAAATTAAACATTTAAAGAATATTTTTCTTACTTAACTAATATTTGAACATTTGAAAATATTTAATATTCAGTAATGATAAGAATGAATTATAAATACCTTGATCATATTAATCACCATCATCTTTGTTGATTATGATAACTTACAAGTGAGCATTATAAATAAAACAATATATTTATATATATGTCTATTAAAATAATTAATTTATTATTATGTATATGTGATTATTATTATTTGCTGCTATATACATGTTTTTTTATTTAAAAAAGAAATCAATTCATAGTTTTTCCAGCAGTCATCATAACACCAGCAACAAGAGCTGTTATTGTAAAACCTTGAGCTACAATTCTGAGTCTCATCATTCGCTGTGACAATTTAGTCTTACCAGTGCGAAAACACCATAAACCATAAGAAAGAGCTCCAGCTGTGGCAAGGCATCCTAAAAAAAGAAAATATTATTATTATTATCTTTTAGAAATTGTTTATATGATGTTGAACCTGAACGACCGCAAGGGCCATGCCCCCCATGCGCCCCATGCGGGCCCCGGGCTTCGGCTTGCGGTGTCCAAAGGGCGGCAGGCAGTGCTCTTTAATCGTATCCAGTTCGAAGTCTCTATGAAATTTGATGTTACGAACATACCAGGGGCCTGATGTAAAGCCTTTATAGCCAAAATTATCTGTTTGTTAGGAAGTGCCAGAAAGATGTACACTAGACCCGTAATGCCAGACTATGTGTGAATCTAGAAAAATATCTGCAGTATTACTGCGACAAGTTCCAATGGACGTTATATTTTGCAATATGTTGTATGAACAGTGGAGTGTTTTATGGAAAATAAAATTGCTCATTGAGCAGTTATCACAAAAATATTATTGAATAACATTTTGGTTTATTACTCCAATTACTTTACAGATAAATTATCGTAATAATTACCTATGGGCACAAAAGGATTTTCACCAAATTTTCTCATAAATTTTTCTTTTGTAGTTTCAACATGATGTAAAGGACCCATGTCGTGGCGTAATTGCACCCAGTCGAGATCAGTTGGTTCCCCATTTTCCATGGTTAGATAATATACAGTTATTATTTTTTAATAAATTATATATTTAGTTCCAGGAATTACAAAACAATTCAACGAACCTTAGTATTCATATAAATTTGACATATTTTATATTTTGTTATAACCTAAGATTATAGAATAAATATTCCAAACTGTCATTTTTTATCGATTCAATGGAATCGATTGTGTAGTATTGTTTAAGGTTTAAGGTATGTGTTACAATTTGTGATTTTAGATGTAGTATGTAGGATGAATGATTTTCAGTAAACAAATTAACATCAGGAACTAGGGTTAACTGATAGAAATCGCTAATTAACTATTGATAAGACCGCCTCTGTGCCATACACATATATGCGTACTTATAGTGTAAACTGGTTCACCAGGTAATAATATGAAATAAAAAAATCTTCTGTTGAATTCGGGTATATTAGGTGATTTCTATAGAGTTTATTTTAGTAACAGTAGTATGATTCTCTTATACGTGCGGAATAGTATAAAAAGTTCACAAAAGAGACCGATTTTGTAGATGTTCTCATGGAATTTTATGCAATGTTTTAATTTTTTTATTAGACTAAGTTTTAACTTCGAATGTATCTTTCACAATTCGCACGATAGACAAAAAACACTACATTTTCCAAGAATAGTCATCTGGGTTAAAATTGCTAAAATCTAGGTTAAACTTATAAATTTTATTACTTCATATGACATATCTCAAGTAAATCACTAAAATAATTTATTTTATATTTATTACAAACATCGATTATACGAAAGTCGATATATTTGACGTTTTCTTTTCTGATCTGTGCATTTTGTGAACTGAATTTTATCAATTGTACATTTATTTTCTACGTAGTGTTCACATTAAGGCACTGTTCAAAACATAAGATGTTTTCTAGCTGTGTTTTTATTTCGTTTAACATGGTAAGTTTGTAGTCTTCATTCTTTTAGACTTGTTATTTTTATTGACTTTCATCCTTTTACCTAGCGTACAAAACACGTGTTTTTGTTTAAATATTTATGATGTCACATGCATTAGGTGTTTTGTGTTCGTAACTCTTGACGCGTAATGCACTTTGTGCACAATGTAGTTATATAACTAACAGTGCATCAGACACAGACAGTGCAACATATGTTTACATACATTGCAACATGTTTTTAAAAGTTTAGAATAGCGATAATCTATTTGCCAATCTCAATCAAGGGCATCATAACACCATGAGCAAAAATGGCGAACTATCAAAGTTGCAATAGCATTTTGGTTTCGGATATTTTGATTTATCTTCGTGTTTATTTATTACGTTTCATTCTTTGGTCTACTTATTGATGTCAGTGTTTAGCACTTAGCATCATTATTTAAAGTATTTATATGAAACGACATTGTTCATATAAAAGGTGGTCTGAGATATTTAAAAATATAAAGTTTACTTTTTTTCATCTTTGTTGCAGATGCTTCCGTCATCTCTTAATTTGAAGTCAAGTGCTTCTCAAAGAGTGTCTTGAACACTACAATTAAAAATAATTTATTTATTTTATTAACAATATATAAGTTTCTTAATTTTTTTTAGCAATTCTTAATGTTAGCTTTGATATCAGTTTCTTATCACTCTGCTCAAGATAAAACATACCTTAATAGCATATCTTATTTTGTTTTGTAACAAAAGTGTAGTGTTTTATAATATAGAATATTAATTAATTAAGTTTTATTAAAACATAAAAAAATATATTATTTGAATCCCTATTTATAATAATGGCTTCAAGTGATCCAGAACTCAAAGATGGATTTACTCTTCCTATTTGGATGAAAAGTAAGCCTACCAAGTAAGTAATAATAACATGTTTAATTTTTTTTCTAACAATAGGGCATTGATCTACCAAATTAATCAGCAGACAAAATTACATTCCTTTTTGTTATATACATTCATATTTAATATTTACATACTATATTAAAAAAACTGATAGTAAATCAACATGTTTAAATTTTTTTATGTTTTTTTAAATGTGCCAATTTATGTGTATTCATAATAATACTTATTAATGCCCTATAGTCATGCAATAAAATAGATAACATTGACTTGTTTACATAGAATGTGTAATATCAACATTTTGAATGTTTGTTGTAATTTAGTTCATCTGTATTTTTTAAATTCTATATTTTTGTATTCTATTACTTTTTATGTTAGAAGAAGTATAAATTAAAGTTTAGTATGAGAAGTGCAATTGTATAATGTTTATTTTAAGATCAGCCCTTTCTTTGAATTTCTAATATTTGCACTATAGAACTCACTTGTGTTGAAGAAACTAAGCAACACTTAGTTTCTAGTATCTATAGATGTAAACAAGATAGAGTAATCTATAGATTGTATCTGATTTTGGCTTCATTGGTTATAAGTTGTTATATTTAATATGATATCCTATTATCCTTTAATTGCAGTTGGTTTGGTAGTTAGATCCTGTTATATAAAAGGAAGAAGTTCATTATTACAATCTTAAAAGTATTCTGTCTATTAGTCATATATTTATGTATAGTTAAATTTAGTTCCTAAGAAACTTATTAGCTTTACCAATATTAATGTAAGGTAATTGTCAGGGTTAGAGGTCAGAGCGCTTGAACGGTTTTCAAGAGGAGCGGATTCATATCCTGCTACGTTCAAATTTTTGTATGTTTTCTAAATATGTCTTTTTCAATTTCCTTAGTGTGGGAATAACACTTTAAAAAAAATGTTAACAAAATATATATTTAATAAATAGCATTCTCTCTTGCCAGACGATTGTTCGTAGAATAATCTTTGGGTAGCAGAAATTTCAAATATAAGTTGTAATAAGTGTATAAGAATTTGAACGTAGCTGGATGTAGAACGCATGGCTTAGCGGTCAGAGCGCTTGAACGGTTTTCAAGAGGCGCGGGTTCAAATCCCGCTGCGTTCAAATTTTTATACATTTTCTAAATATGTCTTTTTCAATTTCCTTAGTGTGGGAATAACACTTAACAAAATATAAATTGTTACAATGTTAATGATATCTTATTGGCATTGAGTTTTGACTGACAATATTGCCTGTGTGCTCGAAATCCATTCCACTATACAATGATTTAATAGAATAAACCTGATGACCAGGATAATGACAAAATACACAACAGTGATTTTTTTTTGCATTACAGAAAAAACATTTTTCTTGCAAACAATCTAGTGGCAAGTTAGTATTTTGTAATAAATTTATTATAAAAGTACTTACTATATACCACACAGACCTACACAAGGCCATTACCGAGGTGTGGCTAAAACAAGCTGTCGTAATTGGTCGGCCCTCGATTTATTTCAACATAGTCTTTACTAATTTCCCTTATAGAAACAACAAATATTTAATCGTCAATGTCATCTATTAGATTCATTTTATGTGTTAGTTAGTGACGCAATCGATACTAACGTTGATGCACCACTTTACGTAAAATAAAATAAAAATTGCTTTATGTAATAGTGCAGTACATTTACATGTAATACTTAGAGAAACCCTATCAGCTAATACTTTTGTGACGTCAACATCGATCGATCTTGATCTTGAGCAATTGCATAGTGAATAGTGTTTTTAAAATATGAATCCATAAATACGTTTTGTACCATCATAAAATTTTATGTCATTAAGCACGTACATATTGGAGTTGTTTTGAACTTTAATAAAATGATTACATTTAATTAAAACACTACTTTGATAACTTTTTATGATTCCCATTTCTCATCAAGGTTATCTGCACAAAGCAAAGGAAGCCATTTTTCGGCAAACACGTAAATAGTTTTTAACTAATAGTAGTGTAAAATGACACCCAGCTATGATACGTTTTTTTAACAAAGAATTTGTGAAATTAAGTTTTATATTAGAACAGAAGAATGGAATACCTTGGAAGTATGTTTAGTAGAGATGGAAGATTCGATATGGATGTAGAAAGACGTATTGCTGTCGGTAACTGGATCTAACTGGGTCAGGCTCTCTGCATTCATGTGACGGCCTAACGTCAGTTTAGCTGCACATTTGGCTTTGCACAATGCAGTGATGGTATCAACGTTGTTATACGGCAGCGGAACTAAGGTATGTCAGAAGAAGAATGAAAGAAAGACGAGTGCTGTAAAGATGCGATCTCTTCGTATCCAAACGTGCCAGTCAGCGTAGTTGATGATCGAATAAGTAATGAAGAGATACATAGAAATGAAAAAATGATAAGAAAGATATAATTGAAGCAACTGTGAGATAGGTGAGAAAGGGGAAAGTTTTAATAGCTTTATTACAATAAAAAATATAATTAATTATCTATAAGTGAGTACTTCCTAAGAGAGGTCAAATTTCCAAAACATCTTAGTTGAGTTTTTTAATCTACTACTACTAAATTTAATATAACTAAATTCAACTAAATACTTCAAATTGTGGTAAAATCTATTTCATTCAGCTGTTATTTTTATTGCTAGCTGAAAATATTGTGCAAATAAATATTATGCTCCAGGTTATCTTATCATATTATCAATTTTGTGAATTGATTTGTAAATATTGTGTTATGACGTAGCAATTCTAAAATTAACTCGGTATTTCCTCTCTTGTGTATGACATGACATTTTCAATTTGTATCATAATCTGTTTTTTTTATTCGTTTGTGTACTTTTTCTATTCAAAAGAGAATGTATGTTCGTCTTTGTGTTCACTGTATACGTGTATATATCACTTATATCAAGTGTTTCCTTAAGTAGAGCATAAATAAAACAAGCGTTATTACGCGTAGTATTTTCAGGATGTGCAGTGGTCGAGAAAGTTATAGGAATATTCTTGTACGAAAGCCAATTTGTCTATATATATCCGAACAATATATGAAAATACACACATATCTTCCAGATACAAATATTTGGATAGTATATAAATAATTTGGCACGTCATATTTTCTATACGCTATGTGCCAAGATTCGATCCCGACCCTTCTTTAATTCCATAAAGTTTCGAAAAAGTGAACGCTGTTTTTGACCTCTAAGTACCTACTTATACGTCTGTGGGTATTATGTCGTGTTGTGTTGTTGGGGGAGTGAGCGCACAATTTAATGCTATTGGTCGCCTGACTGTGACGTCACATGTTATTTTTGTTTAGTTTACAAGGCATATTATCTCGATAAGATTAAACTACTAGCAACAGTATTTGCTATAAAATGTTATTGGTGGCGTTAAAAGCTTTTAGTTACAGTCCTATTTTGTGAACGTTGACACCTTTAAATAGTCGCTTTGATAAATTTGAATACGTAATAATTAATACATTAGTTATATACTAGTATTTTGAAAGCTCATAGTGTATAAAATGATGAAAAATAGGAATATAGTTGCACAATTTAGTACTTTGAACAATTTAATCTCGTGAGTACTGGGAAGAAATACTAACATTAACTATAGAAATAATTATAAATATCTGTTTCATTACTGAAAAATATGAAAAGAAAGAAGCGAAAAATACAATAATAATACGAAACTTAAGATAATTTAAATAATTGGGCGCATATTACACACTAAGCTAAGTAAACGTTTTGTTTTACAGGGAGTTTGAACCGTTCGCTTCGTCCCCACCAGCCCCAGAGGATTCGTTTTTCTACATTCGCTATCCCAAACCGGACGTCCTATTTGGTAAAACAAAATTCAATAATGATCTTCCAAAAGTCATAACTGAACAACAAAAGGAATTATCAGCAACGTACAACGTGACCAAGGAGAAGGATTGGTCGAAACACACCAAGCCGTGCCAAGACGTTTTGCACGGCATTCCGCCTATTAATACAGCTGGTAAGAACCTTAAAGTTTATTTCGATCTAGTACACTCATAACCGCGCCGTCAAATCTTAGTACATTTCTATATAATTGCTCTATAGATTTTTTGTCATAGCTGCAGTTATAACTTTGTAAGTATCCATTGGCAGAGTATTGAATCTCCTATGCAATTTTATAATTCAAACATTACTTAATTTTATATTTTAATCTTGCTTAAGAAAACAATATATATAATAAACACTATATACATATATAACCATCTATGAAGAATCTTGTTAAAAGACTTCAGTGTTCAGTGTTATGTGCAAACAAAAAATGAATACAAAAATGTATGTGAAATACATGATATCGGGATGTATAATTTATTTTATTCATCTAATAATATGTTTGTTATGCATATGGATTCATATGAAAATATTTGCTGCCACTTTTGCCCTATTTAAACTTAATACAATATGTATATATTAAGCTTAATACTGTTCCATACGTATAATTTTCACAAAAAAGGAGTCAAAGGAAAATGTTCGTGTATCAACAAAATATTGACATCATCTAGTTTCCTTATTATATACATAGCTTAGTTGTTATTGTTGATGGTTTAATCTACGTAAACATGAGCAAAATAAACCATTCCAAACAAATACCTTAAGTAAACAGTATGCTAATTTCATTTACAACTACTATCCATCTATCTAGATATGTACACTGTAGTCACCATATACGTAAAAACTATTTAAATTGTAAAATCATATCAGTTTTATGTTTCATTTATTCACACATTTTCTTTCCGTTCATTCAATATACGGCATTTCAATATAAAACGTAAACTGGTTTGCGATATATAGGAAGAGTCAAGTTTCCATTTCGTGAAGGATATGCACGTCTTGTGCCGCATTAGATAAATAATAAACACTGTACAAATATATATAAGCAAGTGTTTTATTATAAATATAGTTAACTTTATAGAGGTCAATATGAAATGTCTTGTAAACATGACAGACTGCCTTAACGAAATAATTTAACAAGATTGCATAAGAAAAGTGAATGTGAAGATGCAAATGACTTTACCGGTAACTTGCCACGCTTGAATGAATTGAAAACTCCTATTTTTCTATATAAATTGTAAATATATACAACTTGTTTATCCTTTTATTTAAACAAGTCCATTTTATAAACGAATATTGCGTACATATAAGTTATATGCGTATATATGCTTGATGTATCATTAAATTGTACATTATATTAAATCATTAGTTGTTGTTATAAAATAAATTAACACTACTTATTGTGACGATGAAATGATCATTAGAAAACAGATCTCACTTAAGATTACTAAGACTGATGAAGAGAAATTATTTTTTATGATTTTTACTTCAGATTTTTGTTCGTCAAACTTTGTGTTAATTATAGTTACAATTAAGGCGTCATTCTTTAATTCTAGTTACAAATAAGTATTTGTAGCGCAAGGTGAACTATATACAATGATTGTGGGTTTAAATTATTAAATAATAAAATTTTAGCAGTGAACTATGGAGATAAAGGAAACGGTGTCAAGAGTTATCACAATACTTATATAACGAATATATTGAAAAAAAAAAGGATGTTATATATCTTCTTTATAATATGTTTGCGAGTGGTCATGTTTAAGTGACATTTTATTATACATATGTGTTCTTAAATAACAATCGAAACTTATAGGTCAAAATAACTTGTCTTTTATATATTGGCCATTGAACTTAAGTCTACAAAGAACAAGTCTAATTAAATTCTTGATATAAGTATATAAATGTCATACTAACCTTGTCTATCTCTAGAACAGGATATAATACCTACTATTATATGTAAATTTTACTGTACATCAATAACGATATCATATGAATCAAAACTAATAGTTATGTAGATATTGCTCTTAAGTGTTTGCACTTTTATTAGAGATGGCAGCGAATACGTCATTTCTGCCTTGAATGCAATTTGCCTTTATTGTTTAGAGTTAATTATTAGCATTTAATAACGTGCATACATAATACTATACCGTTTGCAAGACAATCGTACACGTTTTATAATAAATTAAAAATATTCTTGCGACTAATCCATTGAAATATTCACTTAAGGTATTGTTATAACTCGACTTTTAGTTAACTGCGGACTATTAGATTCCACACAAACACAAAACGTCTTTTTATTAGCGTAACGATCTATAATATGTAATTGTAGACAAATTCCATTTGAATCTAAAGTATATTAAATATTGATGTATACCATTTTATACACTTGTTGTTTGATTATAAATAAATATTTATTATTGTATATATTTTGTCTTCAGTTAAATCTGCTAAAGTCAAACCCAAGCCAGCGGGCACTGATGATGGATTCAAAGGCGAGGGTGCGGCGTGCGGCAGCTCCGTCGTCAGGGTTAGTAGATACTTGATACTAACGCACATCGCGTTTACATAATATTTATGTTAAATTATCAATAAAACCTTTTAATTTTAAGTAATTCTATTTATTATATTTTAGATGTTCGAAAATTTTCATCCTACCTTCTATAAGGAAAATAAGGTTAATTAAATAGTTAGCATTTTTAGTTCGTTTTTAATGTCTTGTACCTCATTTTTAACATTTCTTATAGCTTAATACCATATACAGAGCTCCATCTGGTTTCTCGTAACTTGTGTTGGATTTTAGCATGAAGAATAGGTACCGATAGCTTTTTATGTTAGTTTATCAGAAGTGGTAACAAGTAACTCAAGGTACTTCCGAGCTTATTGCTCCATTTAAATGCGCGTGCGCATTGACTCAGCTATACGTTCACCTAAATAACTGTAACATTATTGTACGTTTGAATGAAATTCACATTTAATGCAATTGTATATATTTATAAAATGTAAATCATTAGTGTGGAGTGTTATCATTTTCTAAACAAATATTCCATCTAGATTTCTTTTCGAGTGTAGCTAACATTGTTTTCGTGTTTAATAAATTTACATTAAAAATGCACCCACAGTCAAGTATATTGATTTTGAAGTATTTGTCAGATTTAAAATAACTGGAAGCGTCTATTTTGTGTAAAGTGCCCTTTCAAATGAGTAAAAATGATTAAAATAAATATTTCTAAAGGTAACACTATATTAGTATAGAATATTATTAAAAACTGTAGTTTTTCATGTTACATGATTAGTTAAATACGTAACTAGCATTATATAGTATATTTATTGTTAGCAATGTAAATGTACTACATCCTTTAGAACTATACCTCACAAAATATGTATATATAACGAAATATTACATCAATTCCTTATTATTAACCTATTTTTATTATAATAAATACATTTTTTACATTATTATTGTTATATTTTTAGGTGGCACACCAGATGATACAAACTCGTTCGCCTCGCGGCTTCACAGTGGCGACCCCTGTAGAGGAGGGAGCTCCAGAACCCAAGTCCAAGAGCTTGGCCCGACGTGGTAGCAAAAGTCTGCCCGCCACTCCCGCACACTCGCCACCCTCAAGTCCCACCAGCCGCAGAAGGATGAATGGCAATCGGTAATTATTATTTTTGCATCAACTATGCAACTATAGAGTGGTAAAAGTGTAAAAACAGCTTTATAGGAGAATGATTTGACGGTTGTTTTTGTAATTATTCAAAGGAAATGATAAAATTTTTGTATATTTAATATTTAGAATTCAAATGTTTTAAACATTTTCTTTAAATACTGATAAAATTAAAATATTAGGAAGTTTCAGATTACTCTTTTGTAAATTTGTGTTAAATACACTTGTACCAGTTCTACGAAACAGTTTAGACGCTGTCACGGGTCCTTACGTCGATATACTAATTGTGGACTTTATGACCATTATTATCCTATTTCTATATTCCGTAATTTCCATTGTTGCCGTAAGAATTTAAGAAAAAATCCTTCTTAGTGCTCCTCTACATTCTCCAATAAACCTACACACTTGCTGATAACTTTCTAGATTCTACATGCAGCGGTTTTGACTGTGCTATGTATGTCAGTCACATTGTAACAGAATGATTTAAAACAAAAAAACTATAATAATGATTAGCATTAAAAATATTCATTAATAAATTAATAAATGTCTTCTAATTCATTTTCATTTATTTATTTTGAATGAATAAGGCAATTTGAATATGTTCAATATTCGAATAGGAGATTCGAATCGCTTTATTGCAAATAAGCAAATGTGTCAAATTTCAAGGTAGTGTCCAATCATATTACATTGCTATATTAGCATATTCTGATAATAGGATTAATTATAGGTCAGGTGTGTAACTATTAGGGCGCTTAACTTCTTAACTCAATAGTGTGGAAAAGCTATATACATATTTTCATTACGCTGTTCGGTGTTCATCCTCTTTCACGGGTTGACTGGAAAATAAATCTTCTACAGATAAGAGTGTCGGTGGAAGGGTACCAAATCATTAAATAATAATAACGAAAAATAACGATTTTTTAATCTTCAGTTATAAAAATGGGTTTTTAAATATAAAAATCCTGTAAGAGCAAGCGCAACGCTTTTATTTATAAGATTATAAAATTTGTATTTTAAAAACTACTAATTCGATCTAAGATTAGGACGAAATATGACGTAATATATACAACAATAGATTTACGACGCGTGAAGTAAAAGAAATAGAATCGATTGAAAAATACATAGTAGATATTTGTTATAAGAATTATTCAATCATTTATAATTATATTGTTTTGTGGAAGTTACTTTTACGTCTCCGCTTGAGCGTCGAAGATATAAACAATAGATCGTGGCTGACAACTGCACTTCTTGGCTTCAAGAAGGACCTCACAACGTCTACTTCCACGTTGGCGGAAGAAGAAGCAATTGAAAATAGACTACAAGGTATTTATAATTTGTAATTAATGGAAAAGTATTATTCTATATAAGATATAATCTGTGTAGATAATAATGTCTGTTAGCCTTTCGGATTTTATATTCTTATTCCACTCGAAATATATATTTTTAATTATCTATACTATATAATATTTTAAATAAACAATTTAATTGTTTACTGAAGCTCCATTTTTTATACGCATAGCATTAGAGACAGAGAGAACCTAGTGTCAAGTAACTACGTTCTCCACTTTCCGCCGCTTGTTGAGTGGAAGTGAAACTTAATTCCCCGCTTGTCTTGTCACAAGAACGGAGAATCGAAAATAATTTATATATAATCATTCCTCCGAGTGGGAATCGAACCCACGAACATAGTGTATAAAACAGTCAGACGCACGTCACACTGGGCCACGATGGCCTGATGAATTTTGTTACTAATACTATTTTAATGTGTAGCGAATGTTGTTGCAGTATATATGTTTCTGTTATTCTATTGTTTAGTATTTCTCTTGAAGTAGCTATTATGATCGTTTATTTTTTTTCTTCTTCTAGTCGGCTCTTTAGCAGAGTCAGTGGAAAATCTGGGACCAGCTCCAAAAATGGAACCTAAAGAAATATCTCACGAGACTTTAAGCCAACAACCGAAATTGTCCAAACCAGCGCACACTTTTCGTCCGAAACCATCAGAACTTAGGGAAATGAACTTTTGGTCACCAACCTCCATGTAAAGTAATACATCTGCATTCATTAATTGTAAGTTTTATATTTACTTTCTTCTGTAGACTGTTTGTATTTAATATGTATTTTAATACTAACAAGTTGTATTGTAAAAGTAAATATTTCATTGTCTTTGCTTTTTTTGTCAATATATTATGGATATGATTATAATGGATAGATATTGTTTAATTTTGATTATTAGATCTGTTAGATATTGTAAATTTGAATGGCTAGTAAAATAATTGGACACATATTTTGTTCTTACACATAATGTGGTATATGTCATTGCTTTTTTTAAAAATTACGTTCTTATAGACAATAATTCAAGACAAACAAAGAAACAATATATTAAAATTTTGTTATTTTAGTGTAAAATTTTCTTGAAAATTCCCATATAACTCTCAAATTGTTACTATCAATATTTTATTTGTCCATTGTTTTCACAGTTTACAGGAAATGATGAATTTGCCTTATCTTTATTTTGATATATAGCTTGTATGTTTTATATAACTTGACAGTGATTAACGAACTACTCACGTGTTTTGGGTTTTATTTATAATGTAATGTATTTTTAAGTATATCTAAGTATGATTGAAATATTTACGATACAAACGGACATGAGTTTAATATTAGTAAGCTGTAATAAAGCGATTAAGTAAATATATTCCAGTTTTGTTTAAAACTCACTCATATTCATTTTAGTAATATGTTAATCATCAACATTAGTTTATTTATAAGTTGTCATTTAAAATATAATAAAATTATTTTTTAGTATGAAAAAAAATACTGTGAAGTGTGAAAGAAGGTTTTGATTATTCTTGTAATTTATGCATTATTTTATTATAGATTTTAAATATATGTGTGTATTGAAAATAAATATGAGATAACGTTTATACGTTTAAACAAGAATTTTTGGATATTTTTCAATAATTAAGTTTATTATTTGTAATGTATTAATAATGTTGTATATGAAATGATTTTTTAAATGGATATGAGTGATTGAATTTGAACGAATAAAACTTAATTCATGTATTATTCCTGTTGACGCTGAACTTTTGTTCTTAATGTAATATATGAATGTAGATGTATTACTTTACGTTGTAACATCTTTATCTCACGAATGCCGCCTGATTGATTTTACTGGACATTCAGTAATATTTCAAAATGCTACCATATTTTTTTTCATGTATTCTAAGCACATTAATTTACTGATTAATATTCGTATAGTTTTATGTATTATGTATAAATATTTAGTTGTGTTTCATCTGGAGCAGATACGATTTCCATTATCGATAATCAACTAATGACGGTTTATTCATTATGACTACTGCTAAATAAACTTTTATCTACTGCATTGGGGTTATCATTTACTTGCCTATATTCGATGTGTTTAGAATTGATTATTAGTATAATGAATGATTGAGTATTATATTTTCGGCAATTGAATATTATGTGTAATAGTATGCGAGTGACAAATGAAAATAATTTGCATCAGTCATATGTGATAAATCTCATTATCAGTAGATTCGATATTTCACAGTAAAGAAACACTGCTATGGATCGGTGGATGTGTACTGAGACTGGTTATGGGATTAAAATCCTTCTCGTACGTTCAACGAAGTAATTTTAGATATATTTCCAGTTTGCTTAAGCATTTGCCCTTTTAATATAAAGTCATGATTTTTGAGTGTAAATTCATAATGAAAGATTTATATATTATATTATAGAGATGTTAACAACAAATATAAGTTGTAATAAGCGTATAAAAATTTCAACGTCGATGGATGTAGAACGCATGGCTTAGCGGTCAGAGCGCTTGAACGGTTTTCAAGAGGCGCGGGTTCAAATCCCGCTGCGTTCAAATTTTTATACGTTTTCTAAATATGTGTTTCAAGATTTATATAATTAAGTTCCTTACTTAGTAAAATTTGAGGTTTTTATTGCTCACATGAAAGTCAAAACGAAGGTTCGTGTTATTGGAATTACGATAAGAGACATTTGGTTAACTAAAATGTATACATAAATCTTGAGTTAATATTTCTAAATATAGTTAAATTAATAATTGTTTTTATGATTACTAAAATTGTTTCGTGAGTTAAAGTAATAAGTGTAACTCTATAATTATAATATTATGACGCAAGTATAGTTTGCGTGAA
The DNA here is from genome assembly GCA_038994665.1 of Podotricha telesiphe. Lineage (NCBI taxonomy): Eukaryota > Metazoa > Arthropoda > Insecta > Lepidoptera > Nymphalidae > Podotricha > Podotricha telesiphe. Next base: position 2,925,523 of record JAOYRR010000241.1, read on the forward strand.
TGATATGATAAAAAAAAAAAATTACGCTCGTATTTCCCAGCGTTCGTGTTAATTACATTTGTTATGTAAGTATTTCGGGGTGTGAGTACTTGCGTACAATTTATGTTAATTCGTGTTATAAATTACTTTTTACAATTTGTAATTGACGTCATCTTACCAAATGTGGCGGAAGTTTTGGCTTTTTTTATCAGCTTCGCGCTTTTGCCCGCTTAGTAGGATAGTATCAGATTGCCGCCGGAGTTCCCGTGTCTCTAATCTATCACGAAAAAAAAAGAATGGGTTGGGTCATGGCGCTCCGGTCTCCACTCTCCTCCCCCCCTCCCCCCACAATTCGAGACATTGTCAGTTAAGTAGCAGAACTCGACGGCGCGCTTATTAAGTAACAGAGAGAAGAAAATAATAATATTTATATTTAATCATGGTGTAAACCCGAGTGGTAATAAAAATCATAACCAATCGCGCTTATAGTCAGACGTATCACTGCTCTCACGGCGTACTTCGTACCGCCTCAGTATTAAATAATATGTCTTAATTCAATATGTCTAAATAAAAAATTCATTCAGACATTCTTTACGAAAAAATATAAACACATAATTTTCACGGTGATTGGTTGGGGAGGACATGGAATTGGTAACTTGATTCTCCAAACTTCCCACGATTGGCCTTGCGATTTCTTTATATCAAATTGTATACGCCTAAAATCAAGTTGTAAGTCCGGATCCGGTCTCCTTTCCCGAATCGTTGCAGATATATATATATATATAGTTTTATTTCTATTTCCTTGATCTGATAAGTCAGTTTGTTTCCGCAAAACCAACACTCATTGCCACTACAATGAGAGGAACGTAAAAAAAGGAAACTATACGAGGTGTGATCAAAAAGTAACCGTTATTTTCAAATTTTGTGAGTTAAGTATATTCGATTTTCGCGTTTTTTTTCTGTTATGTTGGTACACATGTCTTTTATATATGTTGACAATATTATCCATTTTAAATTGTCAGATGGTTTTTGATAGATAAGAAGGTTAGTCGTGTTTTGGTGTGCTCTTCGTTTTTTTACTATTCGAAAAAATAGATCAAAGAAACTATTAAGTTTTGTGTCAAAAATGAAATCAAATGTGCATTTGAAATGTAGATTGTGGCGTTTGGCGAGTCTACTATGAGCAGAGCACAAGTTCAATTGTGATATAACCGTTTTAAGGAAGACCTAGAAGATATCAATGACGATGTTCGTGCTCGTCGCACGAGCACGTCAAAAAGTAATAAAAAAATAGAAGTAGTGAAAAAAATTATTTTGGATAATCGTCGAATCACTATTACAGGTTGCTGCTGATGTTGGCAAGCAATTTTTACGGACATCGTCAGGAGCCAAAAACAAAACCATGCATATAATCATGCCTCAATCACCATCATATTCACCAGACTTGACCCCCGCTGACTTTTTCCTCTTTCCAAAACTAAAGACACCCATGAAAGGAAAGCGTTTTGCTACGATTGAGGATATAAAAAAAAAATCGAAACGGGAGCTGTTGGCGATAGCAAAAAGCGCGTTTCAGGAGTGTTTCCGAGGTTTGGGAAAAACGCTGGCATAAGTATTATATATGTATTATATCTGCGGGGGATTACTTTGAAGGGGACAAGATAGTTATTGTTGCATAAATAAATACTTTTTGAAAAAATTGAAAATAACGGAATTGAAATTATTTTTTGATCACATAACGTATAACCATTTATTCTCTCCTATATCATGCATAATAGAGGTTATAAATACATAAGAATGATTTTTTCATAAACATATTTTTAGAAAGTGTATAAAAATTTGAACGCAGCGGAATTCGAAACCGCGACTCTTGGAAGCGACTCTTCGTCCAAGCGTTCTGACCGCTAAGCCATGCGTGCATCCAGCTGTGTCGAAATTCTTATACGCTTATTACAACATATTTTTGTTGTAAGCATCTCTGTAGAGATTTTAGTGTTAATCACATCCTTAGTCTGATTAACACTTTAAAAAAAATGCTTTTTTAGCTTGTCACTTTTTCCGTGCATAGCAGGGTAGTCAGAGAACACAGGGTTAAGACACTCCGTTCTCTACTTTCCACCTGAATTAAAGACATTGCGTGCTGAGTGGCGGAACTAAACGCTGCGTCTTGTGTCGTTTACCAGAGCGGAGAAATGAAAATAATTAAAATATAATTATTGCTCAGAGTGGGAATCGAACCCACAACCAATCACGAGTACAGTCAGACGCTTTCCACCAGCGCCATGAGAGCCACACACGAATAAATATACACAAATTTTAGGATTTCACTTTTCTATACATTCACCGATACAGAAGCGACGACTCAGAGAACAAGGTAGGTTTAACATAGAATATTTCCAATGTCTTTCCCCAAGGCGTGTTATCATTTATAAAATCGTTAATGAGGTAATTAGCCGAAAAACCTTCAACACAAATGTCTTTTCACAACTTTTTAAAATTATGATATAGAACATTCTCGGAACATTTTCTGCAAAATTCAATTGTAAAAGCGTACACATTTTCCCATAAAAGAATTACGGGTTCGATGCAATTGAGTTACAGATGAGGTAAGTTTATGCCTATTTCTAGTATTAATATGTCCATCACTGATTTTGGTAAAATTATCAATATTTTTCTACAACATTACATCTTCGAATATGTATTGACACGCAACTATCAATATAAATATTTCCTTAAATTTTTGCCTTAAGAATTTTTCTTTCGGGCCTAAGTTACAGATTGCGCGAATAGCTCGCTTCTGCAAGACAAAAATTTTATTGATTGCGTTACTTCATTACCTCAAAGTATAATGCCATAGGACATAACAATATGAAAGAAGCTAATGTAAACAAGACGAGCCGTTTCCACGTCAGTTAATAATCTACTTTTTTAGCCGCGAAGCCTGCTAGCTACGTCTATTTGCCAATCTATCAATATGAGGTCCCCATTGTAATTTAGAGTCAATACCGAGAAATACCGTACAATTAACAGGATCCACGACTGCACCCTTCAAGAGTAAAAAGGCTTTAGAAATTTTCGTATTTGGTGTTCTCAAAAACTAAACATTTAGTTTTATCATATTATTTTAGTAAATAGTACATTTTTGGTACTAAACCATATGCGTTTTTTCGTTTTTTAATTTAAAAAATCAATGAAGTATATATAATGTTTAAAAGAGGAAAGGAACTAGAATAGACCCCCCCTGTGGGACCCCCATAGTGACTAAGTGACTAATGATCCAGGAGATCTTTTGAAATTTAAGTATTAAAAAAAAATCTAAACAAACATGGCGCCTGATTTGTTTTTACTAAAGGCTCCACTGCAATATTGCATGCCACTAAAATCGACAATTCCAAATAATTGTAGCGATAACCCACCCGCACGGCCGGAATAAGCTTTTTATTTCATTTTCTAGCAAACAAAGCACTATTCCTGTCGCGTGACGGAATCTCGTGTACATTTTATGATTACCCAACCATTTGCCCAGTTTTGTTATCGTTTGGCTGTGACTTATAACGACGCTGCTTTAGTACGACCTCGTCGATTTATATTTTTGTAAGTATTTACTATGAATATGCTTTACGAAGAGTATAAATTTATCTAACCCGATTTTATATAAATATTTCAATTTTACTTTCCTTTATCTATGGTAGACATTTTGATATTTCTCTACAGATAAATCATAAATAATATTTTAATTTATAAAATAATTTAATTTAATATAAAAAAGTAATAAATAATATTTTTTTTAAATGTTTGTTCGTTAAGTAAAATCGTATTTACGTAAGGTCTAAGCATTATTATAAAATAGTAATGTATTATAAAAATACATAACTAACATTTTTAGAAAACCTATATAAAATTTGAACGCAACAGGATTCAAACCTGCGCCTCGTGGAAACTGCCCGAAAAGAGGCGCAGGTTCGAATAACAAATGTTTTTCAATTTCCTGTGCGAATAACAATTTAAAAAAATGTAATAACACGTTAATAATTATTTTACTAAATCTCTATTCATAAATTGGTAATTTTGTGACAATATCCTTTGTAGGTATAATTAATTCAATTTAAGCCGATGAAGGCTTCGGATAAAATTTATGTTATCATGAAGTTTTTATGTATTTAAATGCTAATGCAGTTTTAATTATTTCTCAGAACTTTCGAATAGCTTGCGATGATTTCCACGTAGCGGAGTTATATAGTACAGTATTTTTTTTAACTAAAAAAGAGTAGAGGAATCCACACGCGATTCCATCATTCTTACACACGCACGGAATGTAGGTATAGGTATTAAATATCATAGTAATATAATTAATAAAATCATTTACCTAATAAAAATATTTATTTATTTGTTTGTTCATATAGTGTTATATTCTATATAAAATAGGAAATTATAAAATATTATATATAGAGAACGGAGTGTCTTGACACTAGGTTCTCTCTGCTTACCCTGCTATGCAGAAGAAAACGTGAAGCTGGAAAAATATCAAATTGCAAATTAAAATCTCTTAATACAATATTAGAATTTCAATTGTGCAAAGAAAAACCATGTCTTTTCAACAGTTTTCTTCCGGCTTTCTAATTAGTCTTGTTTCATTACTCAAATCGGATTTGCATTCACGGCCATGGTTGTCGAGAACAGTCTAATTTGCGTCGTCTAAAAATTAATTTATGTTTTTAATCTTTTATATCTGAGTGAATTATAATTTATATTTTAGTTATTTTTCTTAACTGTTTATTTACTGACCATTATTTTTGTCTTATACAATTTTGTAAAGGATTAAAGTACCCGGATAAAGGTTGAAAATGTTCGTGCCAAAAGCTTACTAAATTTGGAGTTAAAAAAAAGCAAAAACAAATCAATAAAAATAAATTGAATAGAAACTGAAATAAATATAATATTTTCGAAATAAATCTAAATTTGTACACCTGGTAATATCTTTTATTATTTACAAATAAAATATATGTAGCTATGATATGAAAGGAATATTTAATTTGAAGTTGATTTGGGATGGGTCCATCCCGGGTGGCAATCGAATTGGAAGCAATGCTAGTCACGTCACGTGCCGTCCTTCCTATGCATCCGCTCGGAAATCGAGATATTCTCAATACCAGACAATCTTTACTTATTATATATGTTAACATTCTAACAATTTCCAATGTTCTCTAGTTGTTTTACTGTACTGTACATATATCATCACGTATTTGTATATTCGCTACTCTGTACGCCAATGCGAAAGAATAGATTCTTTCGTTCATATAAAGCCATTAATGTTGGTTGGTTGTAGTTGTACTACTCAACTAGGAGGTAAGCTCGTTCTTTCATTTTCAATTATTAATTATAAAGCTTAAGTTCCAAAGTGGAATTATTGGCAATAATCACAAGTACCTTTAAAACTGTTTCGTTCTTTTTCTGTATCTGTTTTTCTTTATTTCCATAAAATATGAAGAAGTCGTAAAGTTATATAAATACAGAAATAAATACAACCAATATATCCTCCTCAAATAATAAAAAGGTAAAGCAAATTGTTCTATTTTCATATGAGCAGGAAGTCGTGAAAATTGACGTGACGTGAGTAAATGTCGTGCTATTTTATTGGAGTGCTTCACCAAGACTGGGGTTAGACCAGCATAATGGCCGCGTTACCGCTATCATCACATTAATTACTCACGAATACCATTAAAAGGTTTCGCCACTCGACCTGTGTCAATTTTTTTCTCCTCAATTTAACGTCTAAATGTTGACATAAGTAGGGCAGTAACAAGTCATAATTGAGTAGAAAAACATAATTATTTTCATTTTGACTTTATATATATATTTTTAAGAGTTTACCAATAAGTATTTAAAATTAATTTCAGCCGTATAAGAGAAAAGTCCTGCAAATTATTATGATCAGTTCATTTATTATATTTTTTTTTATTTAATGCACCTCTTCTTTTTGTCTTTTAAGCCCTTTATTTCCATAAGCATTGTTTATAAATTATCTAAAAACAAAAAAATCTGACGATCTAACAAATATTGTAAAGACATTAAATTTGCCTTTGAGACTATTTTTCTATTTCTTCATAGTTTTAACGACATTTGGGACTCGAAACGGGAAACTTATGCCGTATTTCACCGCACAATACACAAAGGAGTACGCGCTTAACAAGCTTCCTATGATTCTTGTAATTGATATATTTATTTAAACTAGCCGACCCGGCGACCTTCGTACCGCCTCAGAAATTTAACAGAAAAACACAAATTATAATTCACGAGGACATTCCCTACTAAAATTCTCCGGATTTCTAACTGTGTAATTTCTCTAATTGTTGCAGATGAATGACTTATATGTTGACAAATATATATTTATAGTGCGTTCAGAAATGTTCTTAGAAAGATAATAAATATTAAGCAAAATCTTTATATAGAGATTAAATGACCGGCCAAACTATTAAATTTTGATATGCGATAAAATTTAAATTATGCGGCCGAATTTTACAAATGCTAGATCTTTTAATATTCCATACTCTAAGCTATTTTCCTTGCTTAATATTTAATTTCCGAATGCACCTTGTTGACAGGACGCACAGCTAATATGGGAAGATAAAACAGTTTTTTAATATTTTCCGTGCAATTTATTTATGTTTTTTGACCTTTTAAACCTTCCTTGAACGTCTGCAAATGTTTTGACAATTTTTCAAAATTAGCAGAATTGGCCCAACAGTTCTCGAGTTAAGTTAGAAGACTAACAAACTTCGTTTCACTTTTATATATATAGGTACACGCAGAGATTGAGGGAGAGAACTTAGTGACTTTCTACTCTGGTTTCCGCTTTCCATCTATTTAAATGGTGGTCTTACTAGACTATAGAAATCTGAGCAATACTTATATGTTATGTACAAGTTTAACATGAGAGAAAATGAGTGAGGTATACTTATTTTCTCAAAGACTGACTGAAATAATAGCTATAAATTCCCATTTTTTATTAGGCTCTGATAATGTTGATTGATAATGTCTATATTTAATGACCCCAAAAAAAATTTATAGTATATGGTAATAGCATTTCTTGGGTAACATTAGGTCACGTGACCGCACAAATCTAATATGATAAAACCGGACCCAAATCAAAACTGAAAAAACCATAACTGTTGTATAATATTCATACATCAATGATATATATTTTAAAAGCTTATGATTTTATGTTTAACCAGATACCCGCCAGCGGCTTCGCCTGCGTTATAATGTTATTGGTAGACACTTTTATTTATGGACCGATTTAATGGAATGAAATGAAAAATTTAATGAATGATATAAACACTAAATTTTAATGGAAGCTTACCATAATACAATAACCAAAAAGCTATAGCTAGTATTGAATAGGTAGCAATATTTTTTTAGATGGACGCCATTTTTACAAGCAAATGTTATTTACGTCACATGTATTTCGATATTATATTTTTAATATTTTTTTTGTTGTCAAAATCATAAAGAAGAACGCTAAATGTACTTAGGCATTTCTTATAAATATAATAAGACATTAGAAGTACAGGGGTGATGTTGTGTATCGTTTTACAATGCTCTTAGAACAATCGTCCTGGGAATGCGCGGGATGTCTCGTAGCAAATGACACCGTGACAACACTTATATACTTATAGAGTATATTTTTATAGCACAATAGAGATAATATGCTTTTAAGAATGTATCGTAATTTAATTCAATATTAATATCTATAAAACGTCAGTAGAAAGATTGTATATTGAATATAAAGAATATTTAGTTTCATAATGTACGTAATTTTGTTTTGTGCTTTATGAAATCAGTTAAATGTCTATTTTCAGTTAAATACAGGAGTAATTTTAAATTGGGCATAATTAAAAATATTTCTGTTTAGAAAAAGTGCTAATATTTTTGATAATAATGCCTGTATTTGATACACATCTTCCACTAATTTATATTGTAATATGTAGTTCCAGTAGTGTTCCAGACAATTCTATTATAAATGTTTATAGAGGTATATGATACAGATTAATTAATAAAACATTTCAGTTTTAAAAATATTGTAGAAATTGCAATGTAAAGACTAAACCTTCCGCAATGCATGTAACACTAGATGATATGAGACCTATACTTTGTTGAATCAGGCGCTCGCGGCCTACGCGCTGATTTCCCCGCAGACTGTCAATTGCAAGTTGAAACACCACTATGCTTTCTGCTTGATTAAATATATATTTTTAATTAACCTCTATTCATTATAATTTACTGCGAGTGGTTCTTTATTTACATCATTTTATAGCGTTCATAATTCATGCTTTTTATCTTTAGTATTAATTAAATACTTTATGTGCATATAAGTGGAAATTGCAGAGTTCACAAAGCGTGTAAATTAATAATGTTCATAAGGGCCTTTTAGATTTATGCTTAAGTTTTCTTTAATTCATTTAAATTAAATTTATGTTTGGAATAACGAATGTATTGTTTTTATTATATTATATACAGGAAAAATGATTTCATATAAGTAGGTACAAATTAAAGTTATAAAATTGTACAATAACGAAACTTGGGAAAAATATTAACGTATATATATATATATTACATCGCCAATTTTGATGTGAAATGATATACACGGGTTTAAATCCCGACGTTAATTTATTTTTAACTTAATTTAAATATGATTGCAATCTTTATGGTGTTAAAAGCACTTTAAATAATCTATAAAATAGCTCGAGTGACAAAATAATCCAAAATCGTTGTATTCAACAGTAAGAAGTGTTTGTCTGCTTTCTTTATTTAAAAGTTATTTTTACAAGAATTTAAAATAATAATTTACGTAATGTTTTTTGTAAATTAACCTTAGCGTAGTTACTAAGTTTAGTCGTTACGTTTATTTTCAGAAATACAGTGAGGTACAGTGGCTACTGCATCTCTATCAAATTATAATCTAAAATAGTGTAACTTTATCTCTTTTTTACCGATTCTTCGTGTATTCTCTATATTAGCGACATGACGTGGGCGAAATGATAAGTTCAACTTGCAGGTTCGAACCGCCAAAGAACTGACCTGAGAACTACAGTGTAGATATTTAAAATCTTTCATTTCATATATTGTTGTTTTAAAATAACACGTTAAGATATCTTAACTTTTCATGCTTTATGAATTTTAGATTTGATCGTTTTCTATTTATTCAGTAAATATTAATATCTGTAAATTTTTGACGGCCGTTGATAAATTGCGGCGGACTAATAACGACAGCTACCGTCACGAAGCCTTCGGTGATCAATCTTATTCCACATTTACCGAACCTCCTAACTTGTTAATTCATATATGCAAAAAAAAACTATTTAAATGTAGTGTTTTTATGAATTATTTTTTAAGAAAAACAATAAGATTATTCAGCTTTTTATAGATTATTTAATACTTAAATTTAACGTTCGTAAATTATAATTCTAATGTGGACCGGACTTTAACACGTAGCCTCTTGAATAAAACATGTAATCAGTTAACCTATACGTTCACATTCCGTCAAGGTAAAATTATATTATTATTTTTCAAGATTTTCTTTTCTACGGAATAAATGGAAATACAAATATTAAATCGGAGGGTTTTCTTAGCGAAAATTATTTCTTACCGATTCATATACTCACACCTATTGATAGAAGAAAATTTAATATAATTTTTATTACATAATCGGCATCTTTCTATTTTTTGTTATAATTTTAAAACTATAATCTTATTTATTGTCTTCTAATTATTGATTAAATATAATAAAGTTTATTTTCCATATAGAACTTCAATAAGAAAAGAGTCAAGTACGTGTCAATTTTTTCGTTAAGTTATTGGAGCCGGAGCTCTCAATCACCCTCACAGATTTCCCACTGATTGATTGATTCCATTTTAATTTTAGTAACGTTCAAAACCCAACAAGATTGATTGATCTTGAAGTGAGAACCGAAACTTACTTTTTATTTATGAAGATTAAAGAAAATTCGTATATTTTATAAGGTAAAAGCTTACACCTGTAAGTGGGGTTGAAAAACTTTCTAACGAACTATAAGTAAACTCTATTTTTATATATAATTATATGAATAAGGGATAAATTTCTAATTGCTAAAAGAATGTAAAACTCATCCTTTCACAATATCTTCTATAGCGGACTAACAAGTTTCGAACTCACCCGGTGATCTCGCAATGTTTTTCTTTACGGTGCACTTTTGTATTCAGAAATGCTGATCGTAATATTGGTTCTATACATTTAGATTTTCGTATACAAAATCTGCACAGATTTTCCCTGACTTTATTACTAATTTGTATATGGGATATGACTAAAGAAGTAAGAACCATTAATATATTGCAAGGGTTCTAACTTCTAGCTATTAGTAGAGAAATGTTTCATATACTAGTGGAAACCCATGAATTTTATAGTTTTATACCCAGTCACCTTTGTGCAAAACATATAATAATATCGCAAATACAGGAGAAATTGTGGACGCTTAAAATCAAATGATAAGTTCGTTGCAATCCTCGGTATAAGTGGGATCGAGGCATCGTTTTCTTTCTATTTTTTACCTTTGCCTCGATGACATCAACGTTAATTACGCAGCATGATGATTTTACTTTTCGGTTGATTCTACTTTTAATGTAGATTGTACGTCATCTTGGTTTATAACTGTGTCAACTGATAATGAAAAGAAATATTTCAGGACCCGGTGTAATTTTCCAAATCGTTGCAGATTTATTGTCAAATATTTTATAGCGTGTTCACAAATTTTCTTAGAAAGATAATATGAATTTACATAGTAATCTATTCATTGCATCAATTATATATCGTTCAATTATGCGGCCCAATTTTACATATATATATAGCTTATATCGATTCACCACCTGTTGACATACAAAGTTACAAACTTGAACCCGAAAATGATAACAATTTCCTTTAAGGTGGTAATTTTGTTATCAAGTTAGACGACGAGGACCTAGTGACACTCCGCTTTTCATCAGAATTTGAGACGTTGCATATTGAATGTTGAAATTCAACGCCCATCTTTGTCTTACCAGTGAACTGACCCTAGATTCTATTGTAAGCTTATTGTACACAACAAAATTTTAAATTTACAAACTCACTATAATGGCTGGTCTAAGTCTGTTCAAATACACCAATTTAAAATTAGTTAAAGGCTAACTGACGTCTCCGTATGTCTTTTTGTATATCTGAAACTGCAGGTATTATCTTGATATTAAATAGGTTCATTATTTATATTACTTTGTTATTATACGCATGTAGCCAACCATTGATATTAAAGTAATTTACTTAAACACAATATGGCTTTGTATAGAACGATGTCTGACAACGACGCTCTGGGGCCCTGTAAAGACCAAGCTATTGTTACAGTGTAATTAATTATTATCTAAGTTTACAAACCCTGCCACCGTCTAAATCGATTTGGGCCCTTTAAACAATAGTTCGATAATCTGTCCTAATAACAGGGTATTGATATATACCTAAGGGTTTTAAACAAATAATAGATCAATCTATGTCTTATTTGCGTAACGTTTAATATTATTTCTAGTCTATAATTTATTTCTCAATGCAATTGCAGTAAATTACTGTTCATGGTATAATAGAAAGAGGATTTATTGGATGACCACCCAATAAAAACTGCTAAGTCAAACTAATATGCTCAACAACAAACAAGACGATCTACACTCGAGGAAGTGATTCCATTTAAATTATTTTCATTTCCTTTGTCTAGTAAAACGCTACATTGGCTTCACCACCTCAACACGCAATGTCTCGAAATTGGGCGGAAGTTGTAAAATGCATTCGTAGGTTCTTTCTGCAACCTAGTAGAGCTAGAACTTAATTTTTGCAACCTACAAGAGTTATTAATGTGTGTAATAACGCCGATGATATCTTCAGGTTATATACAGAGTCTCTCTATATTATAAAGACCACAAAAAAAATACGTATAAAAAAGATATATTTAGAAAACGTATAAAAATTTGAACGCAGGGGATTTGAACCCGCGCCTCTTGAAAACCTTTCAAATTTTTATACGTTTTCTAAATATATCTTTTTCAATTTCCTAAGTGTGGGAATAACACTTTAAAAAATGTTAACAAAATAAATACGTATAACTTTAAAACCGACATTAATGGAACCGTAGGGGCTCCAGTTTTCCTTTTCTATGTGTCTGCGTGTCCGAATGGTATTTCTTTTTTCATATCACTGATTTATGCGATTTATATCCACAATAAAATCATGGCATCGCAAATGATACAAAAAAAACAGAAAACTTACATCTGTATTGTTACATCTCATTTGCCTCAGCTCATCATGTATACCCTACTAAAGTAAATATATTAAAATACTTGTATTCAAGATTTCCAAAGTAGTAAAATGTCCTGATAATAAGAATCTTTTAACATTAGTATAGAAAACGGATTGTTTAAAGATTGGGATGATTATGTCTACTAAGATTTATATGTTGTTAAATATTTTTATTAGGGTGGAAAAGTCAAAAGTGGATTGGTATATTAATAGACTGTCCCTAAAAAACCCGTATGATACAGGATATGTGTTTCATATTTTAATATAAAAGTAAAAAAGGTCGATCGCTATTGTATATATTATATTTTTATTAAATTAATTAAATCTCTCGGCTGAACGAATAAATCGTGTCGTTCTTAGATATAAAATTCCAAATGTCAGTTTATTCTCAGACGGTTAATGGATAAATCCAGAAATGGCTCCTGCATAATATAAAAGCCTCTACCAGTAGCGGGCAAGAATAAAGCTTGATATGTCAAAATCAATTTTCACATTCACGAATAGCTATTTCAAATTTAGCTATAGTACAAGAGCACGATGAACGTTTATTTAATAATAATATTATCAGGTTTATTTCTGACAATATTTACAGAAATGTAATATTTAAATAAGCTAAAACTGCTTTTTGTATTGCAGTATGAAATAAAAAATATAAAGGCAAAAATATAAAGGTAAATTAGCAGATATGTCGGTACTATGAGTATTGTTCAAAATGGTAGGACAAAGACTATGTAAGCTCTTGTACTCGGAACGCCGTTTATTAGTGGAATGACGGCATAGTTCGCGGGGGCGGGCGGCGTCCAGTCACGACAGGCTAAATGCAGCGAGACTGCAGCGACAGCGATCTGCACTTCGCGTGCTGAATTTTTAATAGCGTCAGTTATTTCGACGCGATGCCTAATTAGCTTTTGCAAATCACGCTGTGTTTGCGCGCAACTGTCTATGTAATTACATCTATTAATGTTTCCGTTTGTTATGTATATCTGCTGGCGTTCATTTTTAATTTTTAATTTTGTATATTGTCATTCAAATTTTTTAGTTACATTCTCAATTCATGCTTCTATTTGATATATTCGAGTTCAGCAAGGTCAAGTAATTTAAGACTGTGACGTCTCCCTGATGGCAGCCTGAAAATGTTATATTTTAAATCATTGCAACGCAAATATATTAGAGCCTGAAACAATATAAATTTATAGGCATTATAGTTATAAGTCACACATAACCAGGTTTTTTTCACTAATAAAGTTATTATATAGTAAGTACGTGCACCTTTAAACACGTCCTCCCTTAAGCTGTATAGTGTTTTGAAACTTACCAAAAAAATACTGTATAATATGAATAGTTGTATAAGAAAAAGATTGCAAATATTTTTTTTTTTGCAAATAGTATTTAAGCCAAATTAATTTAATTCTAGGGTAGGGGGTGGCCTACTTTGCCTATACCTTGGCCCGCCCATGACCGAATTTATTACATTATTTTACATCGTTGATACTGAAACACTCGGTCTTATTAATTATTTAAGCAAGTAGAATCTATTCTGTGAAATATTATTTAAACACTTTTTATCTGGTTTGATACCTAATATTTATACTAATATTATAAATGGGAATTGAAATGGGGAGAATAATTATAGAAAACGTATAAGTTTTTTAACGTAGCAGAATTCGAACCTAAACCTCTGACCGCTAAGCAATACTATCCATCTAGTTAGTTTACATCCAGCTAGGTCAAAATCCTTTTATGCTTATTGCAACTTATTTTTTACACCTGTAGATAAAATCATGAGATAAAGCATGTCTCAAGTCGACTCCTCTATGGAACAAGGTTTAAAATATCTAGTCTCACAACAAATACGAGGGTGCATCTGTACAAATGACATGAATGCTGAAAACTATGTAGTTGAAATAGTAATCAAATTGTAGAAGGGCGATGGAAATCGACACCAGATGCCAGGTTCAGTTGAACTGATATACCCTCACATAAGCTTCAATTAAAATTAGACGTCCCAGTCGTGCTTATGCTACATTTAGAATGCCCCACGATTATGTAACGGAACAATACTTTGTGTCTCCCAACACGGCCGGAACATAATTAGTACCACCATCTCAACTAGCGTTTAAAAAGGTGCAAATGTGACAATTCCACTAATTTCTATAATTCCCACAGGTCTTCCATTTTAACTCAAGGAGCTGCAATTTCCTTTTAATCTTAGTTCCGCTGGTAACAAAAACCAAAGCGGAGGTACAAACATTAAACGGAGAGGGGTTGAACTTAAAAGACCGTTTTTCTCTCTTGGTCAGTTGTAGTGTTTATATGTGTCCAATGCCGAGATTCTTCACATTCTATCCAAAATAGAAAAACATATAATATCATGTTTAATATATTTAAGTTGCGTATTAAAGCAGTGTTATGTTTTGTGGTCTCATCTGTACTTGGCTGAAAACAGATCAAAATAAATACATCACACCCATTTGGAAAACACATCACACTTATTACTTATACACGCTTTATTTTAGAGTAGAAAGTATATAAGGTGTTTGCTGGCAAACAAGCAAATAAGCTGAGGTTAATTTAAAACTCCAGTGTGTCACGTGTACTCAAATTTTGTCAGTGGTCAGCGTTACCTTGGGTTACTCTTAGTACTTATTCTACCTTGTATCAGGCTGGCACCATACTTATGTGTCATGCATGAGTATATATAATTCATATAATGTTTATATTATATTATAGATCACTTAATTACTAATAGTATTTAATGTTTTTAATAAGTTAAATGTATTGCAAAGTATTTTGCATTTTTTTAGTAAGAAAATAAAGTTTGTGTGATTTGTATATTTATTTTTCTGTAACATTTAGTTTTACGTGCTTTATAAAGCATAGTCTAATAAAAATAAGAACAGTAAAAGCTCCATCAAATTTATTTCACGTTATCTTTGAGTTTACACAGGCCAACAACCTAACAACTATATCGTTATTTTATAGCACATATTTTTAACGACTTAAATATTTTCAAGTTGGCAACATTATTTTAATTCTTTGTGTTATAAGAGGTGTGTTGCTAAATAACGGCAAAACTTATGCTTCAGTGCCTGTGCCTAAAAGTTTATGTGAGTAAAGACCAAGCAGAAAACAAACTATACCAGGGACGGTGAAATATCAAAATGAAGGTTGATTACTGTTGGTCACTCATCAGAGAATTACAATACGCAAATCATAGGCGAAAAGGCTAAAGGAAGAGAGAAAATAAAAAAAACTATAATAATTTTTAATTATTAAGTGATTAATGTGGTTGTAAGCGAAAATATAAGTAATTTTTAAAACTATTATTTTTAAATTTGTGTATATCAAATTTTCCCTATTTTCTTTTTAATAAAATTTTTCAAGAAAAAATGGTGGGCGATGAAAAAAACTACTATGCAATATGGTTTCAGGATACAAAAATGCATAAGGTTTAGGTAAATTTGTTTAAAAAGTTTTCACCAATTTTTTTTTTGTTGGTCTGTATTATATCTAGGAAAATAATAATAAAAGAAAATTGAATGAATAATATTTATTTAAAATAAAGTATTTAATATAATTAGATGGGACTTAAATCTTAAATTAGGTTACAAATAAAATTAAAAAAGTGTTTACAATCTAACACACCTATCAAGAGAAAATAAGTTCGTTTTCATTCTCAAGTTAAGACATTTAATAAATGTACACTCTCCAGTCTCGTTGCAGAACACATCAGTTTAACTGTCACTTGGCGGAATTCCGGTTCAAAACAATTCTAAAAATGAAATATTTTAAGGCCATTAGCTAGAAAGCCTTTCTAGTGCCAGACTCCAGTTATCTTTTATTTATCTACTGAAGTCGGAGCTATATATTCTGGGCAGGATTTAAAAATAGGTAATCAATTACCGGAAACATCAACGTTATACAGACAAGGGCGGCCTCAAAAAAAATATTGCCTTTATTATTACTTTGTTTAAATTTATTTCATATTATGAATAAAAGTTTAAAAGGGGTTCTTCTATTTTAACATTTCTAGTGACAAATCATTCCTTGCCTCAATATCCGCTCATGGGGCTCGGGACAGTGGCGCCTGATTTTGTCTCACCAAAACTGGGAAGCGAAACCCCATATGGGATTCCGTGGTGTGTCTGCGGACCTTCGCGTGTAACCTATGTGTCAGCTATCACAGAACAACGTTAAAACATAAATTCCTTGTAAACTTAGTTACATGCATATTATAAATTATACGAGTATATACGAGTATATAGTCGTTTTATTTTATAATTTTATACCTCATGTATGTCTTTCAGCTGAATACTTAACAAGGTTAGTGTACACACACATAAGAAGGTACTGTGCCACCAAACCGGTCAATATTGTTGGATTAAAGGCTTAATACCGCTGATGAATAATTGTGTCCACCCGACCCGGATTAAGCCGCTTTCTGTTGATTTAATTGACAATCCGGATATAATTGTAAGCTATTAATAGTTTGAATACGTCATTTGTAATCACATGAAAAGGACTACATTATGTTAATTAAGTATTTATTGAAAGACGAAAATGTAAATCTTGTGCCTTTAGCTTTAGATTATCGTAATGGATAACTTTTATTAAATTGTGTTGGAATTGACAATCATCACAATCAAATAGACATATCTCACTTTTACTTCGATAGCTTTTTAGCTTCGAAAAATCATTTACTTATACATCTATTATTTTATTATAAATTTATATATATTATACTGCTCATTAAATATGTCATCAATGTGAACGTAATTTTTTCATATAACATTAATAACAATGTCAAAAGTATGGCGTATGAAGGAACGGAAGAAATGGTTATAGTTTTAAATATTATTTGTAGAATATTATATATTGATTATATACTATGTAGGTGGTGTTAGGTTTCGTTGATTATGATCTTAAAGCTGTGGAGAAAATGTTTAAAGGACGGCATAGATTCACACAGTCAAATGCGTTATCAATAAATAAGTATATAAAATGTAATTAATAATAAAGAACATTTGAAATTAAAAAATAAAGTTGTAATTTTGATAAAGTCTCAACATATTTCTAAATGATTAATACTTTA
Organism: Podotricha telesiphe; assembly: GCA_038994665.1. Lineage (NCBI taxonomy): Eukaryota > Metazoa > Arthropoda > Insecta > Lepidoptera > Nymphalidae > Podotricha > Podotricha telesiphe. Next base: position 2,942,940 of record JAOYRR010000241.1, read on the forward strand.
TTATTTTTTTATATGTTTTCTAAAACATATAAAAAAATAATAAAGTTTTAATACATATTTCGTTCGTACTTCTAATACAGACAATAATTCTTGAATAATTTTTTGAACATAATTTAGCGTTAAAACAATACCTGGCGCTATTTGGTAACAAAATAATAAAAGGCTCAGCATAAGTGCGATCGCTAAGTACCTAACAGGGTAACGGAGGTTAGCTGCCAGCTAATTTCTCTACGATGTAGATAGAACACGTTGCCATTTGCTTCAGGCGTTTTCCTTTTGTCACTTTTATAAATTTTGTTGAAACGTGCGCAGAAAAAAATATTTATGAGACATAACCTTAACACGAGTGTAAATTATATTGTATTAACTCAGGAATAAGTATAAATTAATTTTTATTTAATACACAAGTTGGTTTTATATGAAAAGTAGTTTAATTATAATAACTAAAGGCACAAAACGGTGTTTGTAAGCCAATGTCGTATTTTAATGCATTATTATGAATAATATTGGCGTTCAGCACTCTTTCTCCATATAAACTTTAAACGTTTAAACGTTTCTAACTTCATATTTCCTCGTGTGCATGAATTTCATATCAAGATGACCAAAGCTATTCCCTCAAGTAATATACACAGATTAAGCTATCTATAGGTACATAGATTTCTTCTATTCCAACAAGAAAAGATATAAAATAGAATATAAATGTTAAAAAATAAGTACTAAAATAACCACATCGTACTAAAAGAGAGTTTGTGATAGGGGTCATTTTTAAGGTGGTGGAAATTTTATTTTGGCAGAAACACTAGTGGATCGTTATCAAAGCGTTGCCAGAGATTTGGATAGTTGGATAGTTTGGATAAGCTGCAGTGTGCACATGTGTCGCAGTTTGGAGGACAATGTAGTCAATGAAATTACAACATATAGTAGTATGTTTCAATATATACTAAAGTTTTGTCATTTTGATAACAAAAATATAATAAATGTTTTTTATTATTCAACCTAAGTATATACAGCACTCGTGTATAGTAGAAAATTGCAAAAGCAACTATGTTACATGAAGCTACCTTTAAAGACCTCGCATACATTTACTTAAAACTTTTAAACTTGTGAAGGGCCATCGTAGCCACAGAAATAGCGTAAACACATGACAGGTACAAATTGACACACCAATTACTTTATGGTATGACATAGAGTCATAAAGTCATAAATGAAAATAATATTAATTTATCTATCTGATATACATTTATATAAGAATTTGAATAGCAGCCTTTCATATTAATTGATCATTATTTTGAGTAAGTTTTGTAACTTATAAAAATATTATATAACTTATAAAAATGTTGATGTAATAAGGCGAGACGTACATATATACGCGACAGCTATCAAACGGTATCCAAAAGGCGCTGGTACAAATTCCGCTACTTCCACCCAATCGGTATTTCATTTATCGAATCGTAACTGTACGAAGGATACTTTAAAATATAAAAATTAAATTAATTGTAATATATTCATAAAAGGTACAAAAAATATATTTTAATATATATTTTTAAATATTACAAAAATGGTTAACTGTTAAACATTCCATAGATCGAGAAAGATAGTAGCAACACATATTCTATTGAACATCGTTTTCAGTAGACCCATGGACATGGACGACGAATACGACTCTCTGGGGCCCCGTAACGACTCGTTCATACCATTGTGTAAGTGTAATTAATTATAATACTCTGCAAAACTTTATCCACTTTCTAATTAATCGATTTAATCCTTCATACAGTATATTTACAAATTGTATCAGATACACGATTAGCGTTAAATCTTAACGATATTCCTTTGCGGCTATAAGCAGCAATTTGTGGCAGTCATAAAGAGTTTTATTATTTTCATTTTTATATAATAATACCTAATACTGATTACTTGTAAGGGTTGTATATGTTTCTTGTACTAACAATTTCTTATTTAACACAAATCGTATACTCTAAATATGTCAAAAAAAAAAAATGGTTAGTGAGGTATAGCAAATGTCAACATTGGGGTGAGAATTCACATTTATAAACTCACCGCCACAATGTATGTTATGTTAATATATATAAAACATTAATACCTCTATAATATACATTAAATATTCATTACGCTCTAGGCATGCTAAAATCTATCTCTTCATTAATAAAGCGGCCTTTTAAGATAATCTCTAAATGAATAGAGGAACAGCTTCTTAGTTTGTAAAGATTAAAGCTACTTAAATAAGGAAAACTTTGTAACCTCGTATTTAAGTACAGTGTTGCAGCAAACAGCTTATAAAGAAATTGTATCATTTAGTCATTTAACGAAATGGTGCTTTTAGAAAAACTTAGGTTTTGCTTGTTTGGTAAAGAGAACTAGATTTAATCGTATAAATAAAACATTTTATATAAATTTTTTTTAGAGCATACAACGAGAAGCTCTCGATTTCGATGATTTTACTAAGTCCAGCTTTCAATACTCAAAATGAAAATGTTATGAATAATAATTCGTATAAACAAAGTCATTATATTATAACCAAAGGTATGGACCATATGTCCGTTATTTGTGAATAAAATATAAATAATAACGTCTTTATTTCGTAAGTGCATATGAAGCTTTTATAAAATGTAACTGATTTTTATTTTGACAAAAAATATTATATTTACAAGGGTAGAGTCATAAAACTATACGACTGAAACTATTAAAAACTTTGCATCCTAATTAAATAAGTAAAAATGCAAATATTTCAAACAAATTACGTAAAAAAGTATAAATGATATATAAATATTTTCTGTAAAGTATATTAAAATTAATTTTCATGTTATATTCATATTATTCAATTGTAAAAGTTTTTTTATAAAAAAGATTAGATTTTTTGCTATGTAGCGTAAACCTAAATAGCTATAAACTCTATGTAATTAAGGCTAGCGAGTAAATTTTAGTAAGATGTTTCTTCAAATGTCAGGAGTAGTAAAAGTTATCCGAAAGCTATAAAGTTCCTTATGTTTTAAGCACCAAGTTGCCGTTTCTTCGAGAAATAGACACACAAGCTGGTAAACAAGTTTGTCCAACTTCAGAAAGTGAATAAGATATCTTGTTATATATTTCCTATGAGACTTAAGTATTAAAGCATAAACTACTGCAACTACAAATAAGCTATTGTTTGATAAGAATATAAAAATATGGTCAAATTTGGCAGAAGTTTGTATTGGTCAATAATTTATTATTACTACTGATGCAATTATTTTTATACATTCCTGAATTACATTATATTAAATTAGGTTTGATATTAAAATAAATCTTAAGTCGTGAATATTTCAAACAGTCTCAAAAGATAACGAATAGATAGACGTGGCTTCTCATTTTCACATGTTGAGCAAGGCACCTTTAGTTAGCTATAACAAATTCATGTGTACGCGACTTCCTCCGTACGCCGCAAGGCACGTTAAGCTGTCACGCCCGGGTGTTCATCAGACATCAAAGACAGTAAGTTGCTACGGACAGCCAGGAGCCGTATAATTTTAACCGCAACCAATCAACTCAAGGAAATCAAGTAAAATGACGAAAACCACTAGCACCAAGAATATACTAGTTGTAAAAAGCTTAAAACAATGTTTTACGTTTTTAAAAATGTTTTATACCTATCTATAACATATTATAAGTCTCGTTGAAGAGTAAATACGTGTTGCCTTAATGTGTGTAATATTTATTTAATTAATTTAATGTACTTCTAATGCATTATTATAAAACTATTGACTTTCGACACCACTCCATATAAACTTTAAGTATTCCAAATTTAATTTTCCTTCGTTGGTAAGATATTTGTAAGAAGGGTTCTTTATATTCCCTCAACGTATTAACATAATTATGTTATTTGATCTATCATATATGAACTACACTATTTATAGTTTAACTATACCTATTATAAATATTGCTAATAAATTGCAAGGTTTTTTGTTACTAATACCTATTTTTTTATACTTGTTTGATTTGTTACATCATTTTGTTAATATACATACTTGTAACTTTGAAATCATATCTTGAGCTATAAAATGTAGGTGTTACTCAATAAGTTTCCAGCTAACCTGCATTTGAATTTCAATAAGACTGTAGAAATAAGTACTGGATTTTAAAAAAATGTGGAAAATGTGAAGGAAATTGTACAGTCACAACGGCATTTCACTGTAAAATCTAAAACATTTTAAATATTAAAGAATTTATTGTGAACACAAAGCAAGTTATGTTTGATTTTCTATTCATTCCGCAAAACGGGTTGTAGCTGTTTGTGGCAGTTTTGTACTTTTATTTACCCGAGTGTTTGGCACGAACGGCCTCTGATACTAAGTAATTAAAGCAAAAGTTAGGGTTCCCTTTTCTATGAACTCACTAGTACCCTACTAGTTTAATATAGTACATAATGTTTCACAGATATTGGAGATCTTGTGAAATTAATACTACGTACGTACTTCTGTATAAACCTATCATTATATACTAACTGTAATAGTGACACCATTAATTTATATTATGATAATTTAATCATCGATTTGAATGAGGATTCTTTCCATAGACATCCAAATAAGTGTACCGAAACTTAGAATAGTTTTCCACTTGTTACATTAAAAATACCTTTGGTGATAAAGTTATTTTCAACGTTCATACTTTTGAAGGTGCTCGGAACTTACAGCTTAAATCAAGTTCTCACTTGTCAGATTTTCCACTTCATAAGCCGTTGTATTGAGTGAATTGACCATTTTGATTAATTGCGGTGTGCAAGCTGCACTCCAATGCTGAGATAACGGTATTTCGTTACTATTGAGGTTTGCAGTTATGGTTTAAGTTTATCTTTTAATATACTTTATTTATTGCAAAAATAGAAAAATTGAAACGGATGAAAAATCTTGACTGGAATTATCACATTAATGTTGAAATATTGTAGTGATCAATTATGTTATTAAAGGTATTATTATATCCCATAATATCCCGCAAAAAACTTAAATGTTAAAATAAATGAAATTATGTGTGGTTGTCGATTTCGCCGACATACAAACATTATTATATATCTAGATATAAATGGGTGGCAAGTTCTGTAAATAATACTGAAATTTATTTTTAAGGACAAGAAAATTTATTAAAAAAAATATTACATTTTTATAGTAAGTTTTTTATGTCTTTTTGTTATATAAATACCTCAATCTCTTAATTTTAATATCCTAATCGAAATTTGCAGTTCTAGTTAATCTAAGAAACTCTAAAACACAAATTGAATTTTAAGTTTATATGCTAAAAAGAAATAGATATAGTTAGAAATGATTCGTATAATATTACACTAGCCTATTCCCGATCTCACCATGGGCGAAGAGGAAGACCGAAGATGAGTTGTTTTTTCTTCTGATAAATATAATTGAAATAAGTACAATCTAATGAAATATAATTGAATTAAATATAATTAGATTAAAAACAATTAAATTGTATTTAAAAAAAAAAACAACAACAACAGGTAATTGAAATTTATTTAATTTGATTGTATTTAATTTAATTCATTAGGAAACGTATGAGATCACGCAACGTTTCCGTGGACGACGCATTCAATCAAATGAAGTAAAGAAGGTAAAGACAAAGAAAGAAGACTTTAAATTTGATGCGAGTAGTAATGCATAGAAGAGAAAGAGAAAGAAAGAAGAGGTTTTTCTAATCACATTGTAATAATTTATAGAATAAAATAAAATCTATTATCGTTATGAATTATATATTTTTTTGATGGTAACATTTGATACATAATGGTGACATATAATATATTATGTAAGTAAATATTATTATTATATAATTAAATATTAAATATCTGTTCATGCTCCTGGCATAATACTGACAGTGGAAGCTAATTGCATATCTGTGTATAATTCACATTACGCTGATCCTTGCGATTTCAGGGAAAATTGAATTTTAATGCGGTACCAAAAGGGTTTACCAATACAAATATTTAAAAGCAAATACATGAATGCCTCTTAGTCATTGAAGTGCAAAATAATTTGCATTTTATGACAATGGACATAATGCCCAATTTACATTAAATGTAGATAATTGAGGAGAGGATTGATTGGACTCGATTTTGCGTAGACCCTCGTATCAGACTTAGTACATGCTTAATTAAACTGTCAAACGTCGAGCTACGGAATTTTAATACTACCTACGTCATTTCAGTTAATTATGTGAATAAAGATTAATCTGAAAATATTCTTTTTTTATATTTATTTCATACCAATCAAATAGTAAAAGTAAAAAATAACTCTGACTTGACTTGACAAACAGCTGCGTATAGAATAATAAAGTATTATCTACTATAAATAGTAGAACATACCTATATCTATTTTGATTAAGGTAATTTATTTTACCTATGCCTGAGTTAAATGACTTAGAGCATTTGCATATAGGCCACTCGTATTTGTTTTTCACATCATAGCAATAAAGTTTAAATCTTATGCATCATACAATTATTGTGTTATACATCATTTTGAGTTAATTTTATATATTTTACAGGGAACAGCAATATTTGAATTCATTTTTAACTTGCTATGCGGATGGAGTCGTGTCATCTTTAATCTGTGCATATCATAGAGCTCGTAACTTGGTAAAATAGTCTAAATAAAGAATAAATTCAGAGAGCTAATATTTTTCATAGTAATGTATTGAAGTAAGTTAAGTTAACTTTGTAGAGTGTCAGACACGTTGCTAAGGCAACGCGTATTTTACGCTAGGACAGAATTATTACCAACAATAATAATAGTATTTTTGTCATTAATTACATAAGAAATATAAAATCAATCGTTTCAACAAGCACTACAATTTACGTCACACACACTTATGTTATAGGTAATTCGATGAGGTACTATCAAGTGAATCGCAATTAAGGCATTTCCAAATGGTAAAGATTGAATTCCGTTTGATAATCGATACTAATTCGCTGTGATCTGCTACTTAGGATAGAGAGGAGTAGCAAGCAAGAAAGGTGCAATTTAGGGCAGAATTAGAACTATGAAAAATACTTTCATATAATAAACTGTGTGCTATGTTCATGTAATAATAATGTTTATGTGAAAGACTGATTATGAACATATTTAAACTATATAAATATACCATAAAAAGACCAATATTTTACAGACGCATGAACCTATGTTTAATTCATATGTTTTTAAACAGAAATGTTCTATATTTTTTGTTGCTTCGACTCTCTGAAATTGTAAATAAAGCAGTAAGATGAAATAGCGCCGCTAGTTCTCCGAAGCGGCGCGGCGACTCGGCGAGCGAGCTCGCTGGCATTCGGCATACATTACTCACTGAGTGCGCTTTCTACCAAATTAAATTTTGATGGCTGTTTGGATAGAGCAGGAAAGCTGATTTTTTATAACAGTAATTTATGAAATGCCACTCCGTAACACTTATACATTTTTCGACGTAATAAGAAATTGGCTCACAACTGCTCTCTAGATTTGGTATTATTTTCATATTTATACGCTTTAAGAAGAAATATTAAAAACTGTAAGTAAGGAGTGAATATTTCAAAGGTTTATGGATTTGAAATTAAATTCAAAACTGAATTATTAGTGAAGGTAGTAACATAATTATCTAATGACGTTGTATGTATTAAGTTTGTACATATTACCTATACATGGAAAAAAGACGGCCGATAGAGACAAAAGTCAATAAAGCCATATTAAAAGATTAATGGAACTGTCGCATGACTGTTTAATATTTTATAAGAAAATGAACCCTTATTTGGGTAACCGCTGAAAGTCATGCTAAAATCAGATAACAGGGGCGCACCCGATAAAGTGCACGATATGCGTGATTCGACTTTCACTGAACACTAGATTTTATCAAGGTTAAATAGTTACGTTCAGTTTCTTATATATTGTATGTAAACGAGCGATAATATCTAAGTATTTAGAATATAATTTAAATAACGGCGATCGTTTAACGTTGTGGCAACGTAATGAGCTTGGGTCATTAGTTCAATATTGGTGTAACAGTCGCTTTCGGTATGCGCGTTAAGGGAAAGAAGGCAAAGACTTTATTTAAATTCAATTTGAGCACCAAAGTGATTGTACACTTGTTTTAAATTATATAAAAATAAAGTTCCTGATTTCTTAAGGATCTAAGTAGAATTTTTATATAAAAATGATAATCTAAAATGATGAAACAATAACATTTTCTTTCGTTTTTGGTCTTAAAATCCATTAGAGCTATTAATTTTAGCAGAGAGTCATTACGTCTTTAAAAGTTAATCTTTGTTTATAAATCGTGAGGCTAATGAGAGTTCTCGACTTTATTGTTGAAACTGAGTGAGAGAATATTACAAACTTCTGAACTTATTTGAAATAAATGATGCTGAAATGTACACAGTCATTTAGGTATGTTGGAAATACGTAAGCGACTCGAGTGACACTTCAGTATTTAACATTTTCAGTGCTGAGTTAAGTAGCAAGAGTGCCATTAATGTAATGTATACAATTTATTAATAAAATATTTTATTTTATTACACATAGCTTTCTGTATTTTTATACACATTCTTTACTGCGTCTTTGTGAAGTATCAGTAACTCTCAGAACATTTTAATATAATTTATAGATTATATATCCCCAATTGATATTTTCCATATTGAAACAAGCCGTCTATGGATCTATGAAACAACTGAAATCTAAAAACTCGTAGCAGGCTCTTTTACGTATTAAATTATTACCTCTACGTATTAAATTAATATAATCAGATATATAACGCTTCATATATTATATAAACAAATAAAATTGAATTCTGAATAAAAGTACTTTTAAAAAATATTCCAGAAAGACCCTTGTTACGGTCTAAATAAATTGCCGGATTTTTAAGGGCTTTACGCGTTACTGTGATCAATGAGGAGGCTTTACAGGTTCCATTGGGGATTTTTCCTATCTCCTTCTTTCTTTCGCATGTCTTTATTTAACTATTCTTTTCTATTATCTCGAAACGTGTTTGCCATGATCCGTAAGTACTCGCTTGTCAATTCTTGTCCAAGAAGGTTTGGCCTTGTATAAATTTGTTAGTCATATAATGGGTAAATATGACTATTTTGAGGCTCACTATTAAGATTTTTTGCATAATATATATATTTACGTTATATAATTTTAAATGTGTTCAATGATGTAGACAATAAATGAATGTAGTACAATAATAAACAGATAACATATGTGATTATAAATTTAAATCTGAATTCAACTTAAGCAGATATAATAAAAGTGTGTAAAAAATAAACATGGCCCGTTCTACGAAATGTAAGGAAAAATTAATCTTCATATAAACGTAGAATTTACTGATAACAACTAGGATATATAATGTGTATGCTTTGTGTTAATCATGCTCAAATTTAGTAACTTTACGCCTGACAGTTTAATTAACCGTGTACCAAGTCTGATACAAGCATCTGGTGCGAGACTAGGATAGAAAATAAATAGAATCCTATCAATTCTACTTAAACTTATTCATTTAAAATAACACGAAATGTCTCTATTTCGGGCGGAAAGTGGAGAACGGAGTGTCTTGACACTAGGGTGGGTGTCTCTGACTACCCTGCGATGCGGGAAAAACCGTAAAGTTGCTTCTTGTAATACAATAAGACTTTTAAATAATGCTATGTTTTTTAGCTGCGTTCCTTCCTTTCCGAGCCTTTTTCAAGCAGCGTTTTTAGCCGGATATAGGCCTCTGCCTTGTGTCATAACACTCCGTTCTTCATTTTTCTCTCGAATTCAAGATATTGTATGAGTGGTAGTGAGTGAGTGAGAGTGGCAGAACTCAATGCCGCGCTTAGTCTTCTTATCAGAGCTGAGAAAGGAAACTAATTTTAATTTAATCCCCTCGAGTGGAAATTGCACTCACGACCATCATTAATATATTCAGGCACTGTCACACTGAGTTCGATAATGAGTTTAAAAACGTTATGTCATACTATATTATAGTGTACTAAATATATTCTTAATTATGTCATTCCCTAAAATAATAGTAAGAAATTGTACAATGTGTCGTCCATCTGCACATTTTTTACATTTTATTATTAGGTACTTCTATTTTACCATTTTATTTAAGTAAAAACCTTTATCCACTAGCCCGCGTTATTTTTTTCTAAATGTAAATTGTTCTAATTATTTATAGTACTTTATTAACTATTGTGCAATTTATTTAATTTTTAAATATATAATTTTAAAAAAGTTGTACAAATCTGTGTAGACTAAACTAAAAAATATACGGTTTCTGTATACGCTGAAAATCACTAACTACCAGAAACGAAAAGTTAAGGCACAAAGCTTCGAAAATACAATAAAAGTTCCTATTAAAAATACTGAGAATTTAGCAGATATAAAATGTAATAAGATATTATTTGAAATATAATGCATTTAAATGCATTATCGCAGTTGAGTAATTTTCCTGTTCACAAAATAGATCGAAACAGACAGTTTGTTCCAAATGTTGAAACAATAACGCTTATGAAGTAGTAATTCTATTTAATTAGCTTCATACATATATTTTTAATGTTAATCAACCGATTGTTTTATTTGGATTACTTTATAATATATAAACTGTCATCGTTACGATTTAACAAAAAAAACTAATTTCCTTTAACAAAGTCGATAAGCTTGTTAGCGACCGAATTACTTCAACTGTACAACAGCTCAAACGGATGATTAGCAAAGTTAGTTAGCCAATTCGCGCCGAAATAACCAGGCTATTAAAAATTCACGGCGCAAAGTGCATATCGTTGTCGATGCAGTCTCGCTGCATTTAGCTTGTCGCGACTGGACGCCGCGCCGTCTGTCCTTCCTGAAATAGAACCTTCACAAGTAGTCTAGGAGTTGTTGTAAATAAAAGTTGTATGCAAAATGCGAAAATAGAAGCTACAGAATGAATTTCAAATTTTGTAAAAATAATTGTTATTACTGAATTGCTTATAAAAGTTGCCTTCATGGTAGAGTGTCGTAAGACATAAAAGTGTCAACACCTTGAACACATGCTAGGTAGGCATGTGTAAAAAATTTCATAAAACCTTATCCGATTGCCTTATTAAATGCATAATGAGACACGTTTAATCTTCTAGACTGCGGACTCCTTGTTATAATAATTAATACTATATTGAATTAAAAAAAAAAAAAAACAAAACATGTAAATATTGGGCCATATTCCAACGTTTTATACATGCAATTAGGTTTCTACAGTACATTATCGTAAGCTTTATATTTTAATATTGGATTAATAGTCTATAAAACCTTTATTTGAAATTAATGCGGCGTTTTCAGTCATTTTTATAGATTTAATTAGATAAGATAGAATTTATTAAATAAGCTCAAACTACGTAACACACAGTATTCAAGTTATAAAAATCTATACTATAATAAAACTGTAACAACGAGAGAGAAACGTTAAACTAAAAAAAAAATTACAATCGAGTGGAACATCTGATGTCTTAAAGACAAGAAAATTATAGCTTTATTGGAAGCTATTATAATTTAGCATCTAAGTTTCAATGTCAGCACGGTATAAGTGTATCTATGTCATAAAGTCCATGCAAACAGAGTTGCGAGCTTCAACTAGCTAGCTATCTAAATATAGACACCAAGGCATGATCACGGAAGTAAGTGAGTAGAGATTTTACCTCAATTTTATTATTTTTTGCAATGTACATATTAAAGCAGCTACTCCTAGACTGCTACAGTTAAATTGAAACAGAAATAGTATACATGAAAATGGTTAAAACTCACAGGCTTATTTATATTCACTTTTGTCAAAAGTTACTTTATATTACAAAAACATCGACTGCCATTTGTGGTTTTGTTACTTTAAGTATGCTTCTTTTCTAACTAAAATAAAAATATGCGGAAATATATGAATTATTATGGAAATGTTTGCTTGCTCTAAGTACACAATGCTTGACTATATTGAAAATATATCAAACTGTTGTTAACGTTATCAATTTAAACAAGTCATTATATAATTATTGTGTCATGAGAAGTCATTAACATATTAAAATTTCCAACTTTGGTCGCGATCAAAGTTGTGTTTTTAATTACGTATAATTAACACGAGATTGGCTTAATGTAAAGTTAAGTACAAACATACGTGTCTTGGTCACTTTAAATATCAAAATGATTCATTAATTCATTGTATCTTCTTCATTTAGTAATAGATGTTATTAGTGCTGAAAGTGAGAAGTGATGTGGAATTATTATTTAAATTACGAGAGAGCGTTCCCTGCAATGCCCAAAACAAGTTATTAACAAGAAGGTACCATCATCGCATATGAATTTTAGCATTATGTTGCTAAGTTTATTCGTTTAAACTATGGTAGCAATTTTCATAGAAATTGTAATGGTAGTATGCTATTATGATTTTGTATTTACAAAAAAAAGAACTGAGAGTTATTTGTATTTTCATAAATAAGGTAAATTCTTATAAATGAACGGCAACATTATAATCGCTTATGACAAATGGGAAAATATTCAATTTTTTAAATTGAAAATTTTATGATAATATGTATAGAAGACTAAGTCAAGTAAGTACGTCGTAATGTATTGTACAAGTTCAGAAGTATTCTCGTACGGTGCGGCGCAGCCGGCCGCAGTCGGGAATCGTTACAAATGTTTCCACCCACAACTTCAACCGCCACAAAAAGGGGTTACGAAATGTCTTCTTTTCATTGGTTCGTTGTACTCGACTGGAGTCGACGAGCCTTTCGAAACTTTATCTGCAAATAAATTGTCCGACATGTTGCATGTTATTCGATCTTTTTTTGAATTGTAATATTCTAGCTCCAAAGCTACAAAGCTCCCTTATTTATACTATTCTTTTATCAGAAGACAGACTACTTGTCGTGATTATCTTAAAATTCCGTTTTATTAGTAAAGAGAATGGAGGAATATAATTGAAGTGGACTGTTTCAGTGTTCAAAGGCTGTAGACGCTTACATTTTTAATTATCTTCATAAGTATTATTCAGCCACAATCTAAAGCCAGGATCTAAATGTATTTTCCTAAGATTTTTAGATTCATTCAAAAAAATTATGTAATTTGAACATTTACTCAGGACTTATAATTTTATTGTAACTGTTAGTTTCTAGTTATTGATTTTTAATTATATTATGCCATATAAAGAGGACATTACATTATAATAAAGCTAATAAATTCTTAAGTTTTGAAATGTTGTTCAGAAATAAGATGTCTATTATTATAACGAGGTAATTCCAAGAATATCTTTTAAGGTGATTCAGAGAGTCTAGAACATACAAATACTCGTCATCTGTCTTGTGGCATGCAATATTCTCGAGCATTTTACGCTAAACATACACAATAAATCCTTGACATTTGTTACAAACTTCTCTCGAAGCAATACAATCACTCTATGATATAGTTTTGTTATTTATATAAACAAGTCCTCTATTCATTACATCCAATAATTATCAGCAAATAATAACCTTATTTCCGATATCATTCACATAAACACATTAATTGTAATAGAATTTTTAATATTAGTGATTGATTTTTTTACAAACAAAAAGCAACGAAGCGTTTCAATAATAAGGTACTTTTTTCACATTGTCATTGCTTCCAGCGGTGACAAGGGAGCTGGCTCGTTTTTTTATCCAAAACATTGGTAAGATTCAACAGGGAAACTATTCCACGATTTATATAATAATACTTAAGTGTATTGAGGCCACCGTAGCGCAGTTTGACAGCGTCTGACTGTAAACGCGAGGATTGAGAGTTCGATTTTGAGATCCACCATTCAACACTGTCTCACCATTCAATGCCATAGATGAAGGCAGAAAATGGAGAACGGAGTGTCTTGACACTAGGTTGGTTCTTTTTGCATTAAGCGTTAAGCTAAAAATGAAGTGTAAAAGTATTATTATACATTTATAAAGGCAATCATACAAATCACGTATATAACAATATATTTTAGTAAACAGTGTTGCGTCAACATTTATATAATTATTACTTGCAGTTGTTAACAACAATGTTTTTCAATTGTCAACTTTGTAACGTGACCCTACAAAATAAATTTCCCGTACAAATATTAGATTTACTGTTAAACTAAAGTTAAATGAGATATTGGTTATATCAAAAACCACAGGAGTAAATTGGGAATGCTCCTGCACTTATTTTAAGTACTATGGCGAATGACACAGGTCAAGTGTCGAAGAGCGGGGTTTGTAGGTAATTAACCTGACGATAGCGGCGCCGCGGCCATTCGAGGGGTCTAACCGCATTCTTAATGGAGCTCTCCAATAAAATTGCACGGCACTTATCAGTTAGCATGATTTTCAGGCTTGGTGCCAAAAATCGGAAATGAAACCGTTATGGTCCTTTCTGATCGTTTTTCTTTTTCTTTGATATAACCTTTAGAACTTGGCTTTATGCTGCACATCTAAAAATATTTATTGACATTTCTGTTTGTAATTTGAGTTATTAATTTGGCTTTATCTATTAAATTAAAAATGGCGCTTTCTCCGGTTTGGATAGACGATGAACGGTGTTGGATCTCGCGTATATACAAGCGATTCTATGAAATGGGTTAAAAGTTGAAAACAAGTAAGTTGTAAGTTGTTTGTGCTGATAGAGTGTTGATTAGTGTGATCATTTTAACATCGTTTTAGTTAGTATAATTACGAGTATGTACGAATCTGACTATATGTACTAGTACGAGTACGAGTCCATTATGAATGTCCAAAAAGGAGCTAATTTTAAAATTGAGTAAGGCGTTAATGTGAATTTTTTAGATGAGCCTCGTTTAGAAAATAGATCAATTACAAAATCAAGGTACAAGGTATCAAATTGCATATATGTACCATTTACAAGTATATTCGAATTTATCCTTCCAAATTGAAAGCTGTTTTTACAATAAAAAACACTAAGCTCGCATCTTTTTATTGGATTTAATATTTGAAGAACTTATTTTTTTGTAACTTAGATGATTAACGTCAGCTTAAAAAAGCCCTCAAAATTAAAAGCGACACTTCTAACTTATTACCGCAAAAAATAAACTTGAAATTAAACTTGGCTTCATTGTTTTTACGACGAAAATTAGGCTATCCTCGACAACTGCGGGTGTGAATTTTTTTTCGGGTGAAATTTTTGTATTGGTAGTTTAAATTTATTTAACTTCACGCTTCCTCCCATATAGCAGGTTAGTCATAGAGAACCAAGTGTCAAGTCACTCCGTTTTCAGTTTTCGCCCGAATTATAGACGTAGCGTGTTGAGTGGCGGAACTCGACGCCGCGCTTTGTCTTGTTCACCAGAGCGAAGAACTGAAAATGACTTTGATATAATCATTCCCATAAATGAGAATCAAATACAGAACCAATCAAAATTACACCCAGCGCTGTCCTACTGTGCATACATGGCCTCCATCCAACTCTAGCCAAAACAATTTCTTATATACAATTTAAAGTTGTTAGTAAAACTAAATACTTTAAAATGTTCAATGTTTAAAATTTTTGACATCTTATTCATATTATAATAGGGCTTAAGTCTTATGAAAAATTTAATCGCCATCAAATAATCTAGTACGAGAGAGTACAAGTTTAACTTTAATATTAAATTAAATTTTTGATGTTTTACTATATTTTATACTTCTATTAAGTTACATGCTACCCGGCTTACGTCTGGAAATTTAATAAAACATTTTACTGTGTATGATAGTCGAGAAAAAGTTAATAACATGTACCTACTGTATAATTTACAATGAAGATAAAATATTATTAAGATGATATAAAAATATTATATTAATAATGTTTCGTAAATCCAAATAAAGTCACCCAAATTTTACAGGTTCAAATCCTACATACAAACACTGAATGCTCTTATTTAAGAATATATTTTCAAGACGTTCCCTTCTTCACTGTCCGTAGAAATTTACCGTCAAGATATTGCGTGTTGGGTGAAAGAATGCAACGTCAACCCGTATAGTCTTCCCAGAGAAATGAAAATAATTGAAATAAAATAATTTCGTTTAGTGTCGTTCGATATCTAACCCACAACCCTCGCGTTCCCAATCACACGCTGTCCCATTGCGTCGAGATGGCTTTTAAAGAAATATACGATGTACAATTATTTCATTCAAAATTACAATGTCCGCGTTTTCCTCAATAATCCTTCTTTTAATAATTCGGTAAATTTCATTCGATGTATCGTAAAAACACGCAGTCCAGTACAAATATTAATTGAATATATTATGGATTCGACGAGGTCAGGCAGTAATGGCGCTAGGTGTATACATAAAAATCCTTTGAAATCGATAGCGTGGAGTACAAAATAATAAATCCTGTGCTCATGGATTAGGTAAACAGCTTTGCGGAACGTCCGCCAAGAGTGTGCGAGAGCGCGCTTCTCTACAAATGCGAGTCTAATGCTGCCATAAATCGCCCTGGCGGTGGCTCCCCGCGCCTGCAGCTCCTTAGTAGCAGAGCACTGCGAATTAGTATCGATTAGCTAACGGAATTTCAATCTTCTACATTTCAACGACTATTGAATGCTCATTTCGTATATTTAATAGTTTAAGTATAACGTTTGTTTAGTTAGCAATTGTACTAAGTATTTGGAATATTAAAGACGCGTGGAGTTTGATTTATTTTAACATTTTCAATGTAAACATGTATACATAGACACATTTATTTATAATTAAAAAATACACTTTGTCTCTGTTGTTTCTCCTCAGTAATTGAAAAGAACGTGGTACCAAATTGTCACATTGCAGGAAACTTGCAGTAAAAAAAATATATAATATTGTCGGTATACTGCACAAAGCAGAGCGCGTAGGATAAAACTGCAATAATTTAAAAATTTAATACAAACCACTAAGGACTGAACGTTCGCCAAAGCGCGTACTTCCTGCAACGTATTTACTGGAATTTATGATTTCATTTGGTGTCGCATATTTCAACTATGTGCCATTTGCATCGGAATGGCCGTAGTATCGTATTGGATTCCCTTTGTATTACTCATGACATTTTGTGTCTTTTAAATAACGCAAACCGTTTCTCAGAGGTTTCAAATAGCGGCTTCATTATAAATGTCCGATTTCTGTTTCCAAATGCCATAATAGATGCAAGTTTATGTTACATTGGTACACCTTTATATAACATTGGTACTGTGTTAGATTCACATAGATTTTTCCCTTAATTGATAAATAATAATAAAATATTATGGTACATCAAGGCAGTTCGTTGCTTGAAATAAGTCGTTTCATTTTTAATTAACTTTTCGTGGCGTTATTTATACCGCAACTCCCATTATTTTTAATATTTTCTGTCCAGGATATTTTACATAAAACACAATAAGAGATTAAAATCTCTTTACTACCGGCAGATTAAAAACTCTTTGTTATTTTTGGCTAAAGATTTAATAACGGCATATTGACGCACACGTTTAATTTCGAGTAAGGCTTTTGTTCTAAAAGCAATAGCAGTGACATCTAGTGACGTCAAAAAATATAAAAATTGTTATTTATTTATTATTTAAGTACATAGCAGAAGTTTGAATAGCTCATTTTAATATATCTAATGATGTAACGAATAACATATTAGTAGATCTGCTTAAACTGTGTAGTATATGTTTTTTTTTATTCTAAACTAGGAACCGGCTACACGAACTAAATTATTTCGTATTTTGGTCCACTCGCGTTCTGACTTGAATCACAAACTTTGCTTAAATATATAATGTGAATGGTGGTTACTTTTTTTATGTATGAACCGATTGAAATTAATTAAATGTACCGCAATAGAATAGTCAAAACGATGTGTTACAGACAACAGATAAACAGACAGACCAAAAAAAAAAAAAAGTAATAGTTTGAGTTCTATTCTATTGTCAAATGCCCTAAAATATTTTTTTTTCGTATATCTTACATATACAGACAGCGATTACTTACATTTTTTTATATCTATAGATATAGATTATAACGTACATTTTTGTAACCGGTAACAAGTTTTATTAGACAGAAGTGTATTCAAATGTTACATTTACAGAAAAGCACAGTCGAATCTCGTGTGGCGTTTATTGCACTATTCATTTGTATTGCAATATTCTGACAAGCACAGTAGCGAGTAACCTGATGTGAATTTTTTAATTAAGTGTAGGAAAAATAGCGGCTTCATTAGTTTCTCTTCACAGAAGCTATGTATAAATAAGGGCTTCTCTACAACAGAATATTTTTAATTTTTATCTGATACATGAGTTAACAAAATATATATATAAACTAAATAATAAAACTAAACGAAAACCATTAGTAAACGCATCAACACAGATTAATAATATAATAATTATTAATGGTAGCATGACATGCTACCAGCATGACATTTTTATTTCAAACATCCTAAGGTGTTTTTTTTAACATTTTTAAAGTGTTATTCGCACGCTTAGGAAATTGAAAAATACATATTTAGAAAACGAATAAAAATTAGAATTCAGCGCGGTTTGAACCCGCGCCTTTTGAACGTTTTTCAAGAGGAGCGGGTTCAAATAACGCTGCGTTCAAATTTTTATACGTTTTCTAAATATGTCCTTATCTTAAAGTGAATAGTAGTAGAATTCTTTACATTTAAAAAACATAACTTATAAAGATAAGTTGTACTTAGCGTATAATAATTTCCCAAAGAATTCTACAACATTTGACAATTATCGAATATATTATTTTTACTATTAATATCATGTTTTAAAATAAAACCATACAAAGTAAAATTATACCCTATATTTAGTTTAGAGATGTTTCAGACGTACACTATACACGTACACGTACTACGTAACTACTTGTTAAAGCCACTGATAATAACCATCTAATGAGCAGTC
This sequence comes from Podotricha telesiphe, assembly GCA_038994665.1. NCBI lineage: Eukaryota > Metazoa > Arthropoda > Insecta > Lepidoptera > Nymphalidae > Podotricha > Podotricha telesiphe. The sequence goes on from JAOYRR010000241.1 coordinate 2,961,798, forward strand.
TGACAAGCCGTGGGAGGTGAAAATGTCTCCAAGAATATTAAGGCAATTTACAGACGCTTATCTTCTGCTTACTGATCGTAGCATTGCTTGACTCGATTGAAAATTTACTTAGCTGTAAAATTTGTAATTAATTACTAAATGCTATGTATATTATATACTATATTAAGCGACTATATTACCCAGCCGACGGCAGTAGGTTTTCACACACATAACGAGGAGAACCGATGGATATTGAAGCGGAAAGGTACTCGAGTGACGATCACGAACCGGACGTCGCTCAGTGGGCAGGCCCTCTACCAGGTAGACCTATGAGCTGGTCAAGGTCACCGGAAACCGATGGATGAGGAAAGCACAGGACTGATCGTCGTGGAGACCCTCGGAATCCTAGAAAGGTTCAGCAGTGGGAGTGAAAAGGCTAAGGCCCACTGCTGGCGACGACGAAAACATTCATATTGTATGAAACTTATAACAGACTAAAAATTAACTATTTATTCTGTTGCTTCGTTTTCTTTCCAAACCTATTTTTCAATCGGTAAAGGTCTTTTCCAATCTTTCCTCTCTTGGGACTTTGTGTCTCATAATTTCCGCCACCTGGCTAATATCATCATCTCACTTTTTCTGCCTTCTCTCGCGGTACCATCTTGATTGTTTTGTTGCTCCATATGTCGTACCTCTTGTTATTAAAACTCGTTTAAATTCTTCAAATCTATTGATATGTTTTATTTAACATTGTTTTTTTTGTTTTTAATAAATTAAGTGAGCCATTCATCATAGTCATTAATGAACAGAACCTTTTTGACGATATCTTATACTTGTTGAAATTCAAATATTTAAGCGCAACAGTTTTATATTGTATACAAAGTTTGACATAAGTGCAGTACATTAAATACTTTACACAACATGTGCATTCATCTCAATATAAATAAATGGAACCCAATTTCTTCAAAATCATCTAACCTTGGCTGGAAGCCAGTGCACGCTACACCGACACAGATACATAATATTATTGAACATATATCTTGAAAAGTTTGATATTGTCATTGATGCTTCTTTTATTATATAAAGGTTAAAATATTTCGAGTTTTATTTGAATTCGAATACATCAAAAAGTTATTTTATAATAATAAATAGTCTAATATTTTGAGTTTATTATATTTTAGGTATATTGCATTTTTTTTAGTTGAAAAACTAAATTTGTTTGCTTTGTTTCGAAAGAACTAAAAGCTTTTTTTTTTTTTAAATTGAATAATCCAGCGCTGTAATAAATTCTGAGGGTACAGAGTTATTCATGTATGCTCCTTATTTACGTGTCTTTGGAGTACACGCGATCTTCGTACATGATACCACGTCCTACTGCTTCGTAAAAGTTTATAAATGTCAGTATTCCTTTATACAAATGCGGGTGCTACGCCATATATTATCATCCGAATGTGCATCACGATATGAAGTTAAACCGCTATTTTATAAGTATATGTAAATAACGTAGCAGGTAATATATTTTTTATATTGCATGTTAAACGTAAATAAATAAAGTTATTTAAAAAAAAATTCAAATCTCATGTTACCTTATATAAACTCTATATACATTTTTTTTAAATGTAATATGTTAGTATAAGTTGAAAAGAATAAGACATATATCATTATTATATTTTTTTTACTGCAGATATCACAGAATATCTTGTCTTTTCTTATGTAGGGACAAGATATTTAATTCTATTAAAATGTTCTAGTACATTTTGAATCCTAATTAATCTATATAATCTGGTATCTTAACATCAAGAAGCTAGTTACATTGCTTAGTGTACAGCTTTATTATCCTATTGACTAATATAATAACGTAATAACAGTGACATTATGTAACAGATACAACACTATCCTACAACACAAATGAGTTAACTCCTTTAATAACAGGTCGATGATGATATTGCAGATTGCATTGTAAGGCAGTAAAATTGTCTTAATAATGATTATTATTTACAAAGTAAACTTAGACTTACAGCGTCTTATTCGTCGATTTGAAGCTCAGCAATTTGAAGCTCTGCGTCATATTTTGGTTATGTATTTTATATTTGTAACAAAGTACTCTTCATATAAGTACTAGAGAATGTATGGGAAACATGTTATTACTGTATTTATTTTTTGATGTAAATGCGTGTAATGTAGCTTTAGTTAGTAGTAGATGTGTACATAAATTTAAAATTCTTTTTTTTGAATAACTGTAAATTTAAGATTACATTTCTCAAGCCGCATTATTAATCGAGACGACAAAAAAATATTTTTTTTGCCGAGATTGCGCCACTTACAAACTAAATGTGATAATATTATTATTCTAAGGACATTTATTCTATTAATAACAAGAGGCCATTGTGGCGCAATAAGACACAGTCAGACTGTACACGCGATTGGGTATATATATATAGATTTATCTATATATATATATAGATAAAGCGCAGCGCTCTCTCTGACTACCGTGCTATGCGGCAAAAAGCGCGAAGCTGAAAAGAAAAATGATTTAAGACAACTATATAAAATGTTATTCATTTCAAATTAATAATACAAAGTCCTATACATAAGACATAAGTTTAAAATGTCGGTACTTACGCACGGTTTATACATATCTCAAATAGTTTCCCAAGAGCTGGAAGCGTTCGTGATGTTCAACACTTAAGGCTATTCGATTTACGAGCCGATGTTGGTGATAAGTGGTTCCAAGTTTTGTATTGGCGCAACTATAACAGGAAACACTATTGAATTTATAATGGCTTATCGATATTTGTATAAATATTCGCTTAAACTTTGGACAATCGATATTGTTATTGAGATAATGGAGTATAATTTTAAAATCAACGTTTTAAAAATAAAGTTGCTATTGTACAATAAAAAGTATAACACTTATCATATGATATTTCTAAATAATCATACTGTAATGTTATAGAGTAAATTTGCACGTTGATTTTTTGGGATTCTAGTGATTTTAGTAAATAGTTTATGAAGGGTTTTACTAATATTGTAAATAGGTATATGTACGAAAATATAGACCGTTATGGGAGTTCAAGATAACGTTTGTCAAAAAAACCAAGGCGAGTTGCGAAGGCGGATATTGAAGGCCAGAGGCAACGGAAGGGCGCGCCATAACCGTAACTCACCACTGCAGTAGTGACGTCGCGCGTCGCACGCTCATAATTTACACGTTCGCGCACCATTGGTTGCGAGTATGGAAAGTTGGAATGTCGGTTGCAATTCGGCTACAGGGTTGTTTTTTTATTATTTTGGGAATAGAGGACTCTGTAGAAGCACGATGGCTTTGGGTTCGATTCCTACTCGGGTACATGATTACCTACTATTAAATTATCTACATTGCTACTACTATTAAATTATGTAAATTGGGAATCTATATTATCTAAACACACCTTGGGAATGAAATGCTCACTCCAGTCTATTTCAAAGGTATCATTGTCACTGATAAATCTGTAAATTATTGTATCGGAAAAAAATTCTACTCAGGTCTGAGGTATTAACTTTGGTAAATTGTTTGATGTTAAAAAAATTAAGAATGTAACTTCTTATTTTGAATAAAAATATTTGACTTTGACTTTGCTCCGCTCTGGTAAGAAAAATAGGAAACGAAGTGTCATAACCCTAAGTTATAACCCTAAGTTAATCATATTGCGGCAATATAATTATATAATTAGTAGTATAAATAATTAGTAAGTAAGCCTCAATATAAGTTTTACATTAAATTCAGATTAGTTTACATATATATACCTAAACAATAACGTAATGTTTAAAAATCGTTAAGTGGTAGGTAAACTGTAATTAACTTACATAATTTACCAATAATTCGATTAATATTAATTAATACAGTAATAACTTTTTTAGTAAAGTATAATTATGATATATTTTACAATAAAATGAAAGAAAAAAAAATTGTGGGAGCTTTATTATTTTAGCAATTTTTTTATGTTTGTTAAGATAGACCTGTTCTAATAAAACAATCAGGTTGCAAATGAAATAGCAAATAACTAGGATAATTAGTAAGCCCGTTCCTCTTTTCGAATATAACTAAAGTCAATCTACGTAGTTATTGAGTTCAGTAATTCCCAAATGTGTCTGTATTTGGTGGATTGTAGAATCCAATAGATTTGAGATGAATAAGAGCGCTTGAATCCAAAGAGCTTTCCTTTGTTGATTAAGATATATTATTGTTCTAGGAAAATCCTATTTCATGAGAGAGTCCTCTTTCCATGTAGCTTCGTAATACTTACTTCTATAAAAGAATACCAGGTATTTTACTTGAGTTTTGAGATATATTTAAGCAACAGGGTTTATTGTTTTGTGGTGGTGCGTTCAAATGTGAAAATTTGTATCATTTGTAAAAATTGTATGAATATTGTATAATTTATATAAAAAATTGATCAAGGTGTTAAGTGAATCTTCTTCTAGGTATATAAATGAAATATGAGCATACAAACATTTAAATACTACCCAATATAGATTTGTGATAGTATACAGATAAAAATTACGTTTTATTTAATAGTCTTTTGTTATTTATAAATGTACCTTTTTCGTTGCCATCGATACTATCTCAGTTATGTTACAAGGTTTTTTATTATGTCTATAGATAAATCCTTTACGCCTCATGTTAAGATATTCTTCTACGAAACTATATTTAGTCTGGTTCTTTTCTATATAAAAATGTTAACGTAAGTGAAATTTTATTTATTAATACATTAAGTTGTTTGCCGTTTTGGTATTATTTGAAATCTGCCTGACTGAAAGCATTGATTGTGGATTCAAAATATTTACCGAGTTAAATATATTTAGTATTTATAATATAGTTATTTCTAAGAATACATTAATAACCAATACCAATGCTTCGAAGTCAGCCAAAAGTACGTTAGTCTTTTTGTTAAAGATTAATAAGTAAGAAATAAAATACCTCTAACATTGGAATTAAGTTTTTGTAAAACAGTTTACAACATTAAGTGTACCTACGAGTATATAGGTAAACACACTATATCGTACTAAAAAATCAGAAATCATTTGAGTAATTGAGTATTTAAAATATTGGAACCATTTGGATTGCATGTAGGGAGTCATATTAAATTTATATATAAAGTTGTGCCATATTCCAGCTCTTTTCATGCTTTAAAATTTATTTCATTTAATTAATTGGCTTGTAAATTTATCCAATTAGTTATAGCTTCATTTAATATTTAATGTCTTTTCTGTGCTTAAAAATATTTATAAAACAGCCAATTGGATTGATTAAATATATAATTTACATAGTGATTAAGTAGTACGTACTTAGTTAGCTTAATATTTTAGAGATTACAAGTTTTTTTATTTCTAAAACGTCCATTCTCGAGTTAGGCAAAGAGTGTTGAGTTGTTTGTCACTATTACATACTCTCCTCAATTGACGTGAAGAGATCGGTATATAAAAATACAAAATACTCTTTTTTTTTAAGAGATTTGGACAATTATCGAACAGTCAGACACGTTTATTTCGTACATAGTCAATATATAAATATTTTTATTAGTTTAACTATATAGCTCAGACATATAATTGTAAGGACGTTAGTTTAATTGTTTAATATTTTTACTTCTTTGCCTTTCTTTAATACAGTAACAATTATTACGTGAAAGTGGTATTGATATTTCGAATTAGTATACAGATCAGGGTCGGCTCCCACGCTTGTAGCAAATGCTATCCAACACATCTGGCGTACGTAATTGTGTTATAGGGAAAAACTTTCTTAATAAGAACGCTAACACTGCCTGTAAGCTCGTCCGGTTCTATTGGGACGTATGAAATAATTAATTACTGTTACCCCGAATTGTTCTTAAAAATATCATGATAGGTACATTAGTTATTAAAAGTTTAATAGCGACATTTTAAATTCATGTACATATTGAAGATTTTTATATCTATATATAATATTTGGGTATCTTAGGTATTTTTACTGCATTTCTAAACTGCAAACAAGTGTAAGTTATACCTTTTATAGACTTGTCAGCCCCTCATCAAGATAAAATATAAGTAACTGATTAAGTATGATAAACAATAAAACTATTTATTTTCCTATATTTATACAGATTACAAAATATTACAAATATTGTAAACTTATTGCAAAATCAATTAAACAATAATATAGGAAAGAGAATGTATTACTTTCACAAACTTGTATGGAGATTAATTGTAACTTAGTGTTTTTTTTATCTAAAATAAGGTCCATGATGTGGTGGTCCAAGGTATGGTGGTCCATGGTGTGGGGGGCCATGATGTGGGGGACCATGATGTGGGGGGCCATGATGTGGGGGCCCGTGGTGTGGGGGGCCATAATGAGGAGGGCCATGGTGTGGAGGCCCGTGATTTGGTGGACCTTGAATAGAAATTCCTATGAATGTAGGTGGAGACGGGCCATGCGGTGGCGGGTGTCCGGGTGGACCGTGTCGACCATGTGGTGGCATCACTAGAGAAGCAAAATGATACAAATTATTTTAAGGTAAAAACAAAACTTTATTAAGATATTAAAGAAAATAAAAAGATTTATAAGCTTAGTTAAAATAAATATGCTTTGCTTAAAGTGTAGAATGTTTGTAGAAAAGTAAATTAGTATTAATTTATATTTAATCAATTATTCATAGCCTTATTACTGTAACAAATTTATTATAAAAACGAATATTTACCTGAGTTTGCTATAAAATATCACACACACAATAAAATAAAACAATTTATGTAAGTTAGCCTTCCCCCCGAGGCGCCTGATTGTAATAATGCGAACAATACGTACTCTTTTATTTAAATTACTCGATATCAGTCGTATAGATATGATATGAAACACTGTAAGTAATTGGGAAAACACAGTTCGTCACTACTATTGTTGCAAATTTCAATTCAAGTGTATATTTATCTGATGTTGTTATATTTATGTGAATTTAACTTAGAACTATAATTTGCTATATTTCCACGAATATTTTTTGTATACATTCATTTATTGTAAGGGCCTAAAATACATAACATACGAGTATAAAAATAGCATTTTACGTGAAATAAAGCATTTTATTATTATAGTTAATATAAAAATTTACTGTACTACATTACATTTTGTAATTTTTATGCGTTGGAGATTTTTTTTTGTTACAAAGTTCCGTGATTTACCGTCATTTCGTTTTCAACGTTCTTTTCATATATAATTGTCATGGAAAATGCAATATAATACAATATTGCTCTAGTACAATATGTGATTTCCCGTTACGGTAGGAATTACAGAATTAGAATTTCTTTCTCTGTTAATGCTCCTGTACATTTTCTAATGAATTTAGGAAAATACTAAGATCAGTATACTACTCCCAGTATGAATTACACAAGAACAAAAGGTTTTAGGCGGCATGGTCCTGCAGTAATCTTGCAATAGTAACGGCCGCTCTAAGAGCGGCCGTTACTATTGCAAGATTAGAAGAAACTCACAATTAACATATTATAGGAAAAAATATTTTTAAAAAACATAAAAACTTTGACGTAACTGGATACAAAGCCATGCCTCCTGAAGCCAAGAAGTCGATGCGTTAATGCTAGCTAAGCCAATACAGCTATACGGTCTCATCAAGCTACGAAATTCTTATGTATATATTGTTACAATTATTTTTGTTCTTAGCATCTCTATTGTCAGTAAAGAGGTTTTTACTAATTTCAGCTACGCAAAGATTATTTTTAAGAACAACCGTTTAGCAAGATCGAATGCTTTTTTAATATTTTTAAAGTGTTATAAAAATTTCAAGATAAAAACTAAGCGCGGCGTTAAGGTCTTTATCACAACTGTCTTGAATTTAGGGGAGACGTGAAGAACCGAGTGGTTTGACTAGGTTCTCTCTACCTACCCTGATATGCGGGAAAAAGCGTGAAGCGGTAAAATAAAGACCTATATTGATTGTAAAATTTAGGACCATTAAGAAATATACAACCAAATAAACCTCGTTACTAAATGTATTGTCTATCTATCTATCTATACTATAATAAAACAGTAAAGAGTTGTGTCCGTACATTGAATTTATTTAGGAAAAATCAATTTAGGGGGATGTAAAAATTAAATAGAATATGATTCTATAATTTTTAGATTTTTTATCATTCTGTTTCATGGTTTGTCTATTTGTACGCGCACATCTTCGTAGTTACTGGGCGGTTTTGAATGAAACTTTTTTGTTGCATAGCATTTAGACCTGAACAGGACTTAGGGTATAATTGATTTAGAAGACAACACCTGATGTAGAACCATAATAGACCAGCTAATTCAATATGGAAAGTCGCGAATTCTCGTAGAATGCTGAGAACGGTGCCCAAAGAAACAGACATATGTATCAGCCCAAGGAAGCGATGGCTGGATTTCGTGTGTCTAGTTAAAGAGAATAAAAATATTATAAATATATTTATTTTCCTTTACCTAGACACAATTTTAGCCTCTCTATGTAAAATGTATAACGATATCAAAACTAACAATGTAGTTTTTTTTAATCCAAAGTCAGCACTATTTTTATTTGGTTAACTTGGTTGCCAATTAGCGGAATTCATATCGAAAAAGAAATAATTCAATTTTACTTACTTTTATTTTATTATATTGTATAATAGACATTATCTCATTTTAAACAATATGTTACAATTGAATAATAAACGTCATATTTAGGATAAAAATGTGTGTACAATAACATTTTTCATTTAGGATAAAAAAAAATTAAGATGTCGGAGGCTCATATAGTTACTAGTAGTAGTCAGCTATTACCAGGAACTGGTGTTGCCGGTGATGGCCCAACTGGTACCACATATATACCACGTTTCCTCTATCAATTGGTATTTTACGAAACACGACTACAATGGTCTTTGAGTGTGTTACTGCGTATGATTTTAGCACATATAGCTTAACTAGGTTTGCTTTTACTTTTGCTCTGAACTATATATATTATATATGTAACTTTTATCACATTCTACAATGTTATAAAATCATTTCAGATGCATAAAAAAAGTGTCTGTTCAGGAACAGATATTCTTATTAACTATTTAACAATAGAAACTCTATTATTGGATTACTATTTGATCTCATATTTTTAACATTTTATAGTGTTATTCACACACTTATATAGAATTTAGTGTAGTACTCGAACCTGCACCTTTTAGTCCCGCTAGAGAGAGACGGGTTCGAGTCCCGCTGTGTTAAAAAATTGATACGATTTCAAAAAATGATTTTTTTAACAGATTTAATTCACTAAGTATCGTGATAGGTGTACATTAGTTAAAAGTTTAATAGCCAAATTTTAAATTCATGTACATATTTGTCCAAGATATAGTGGTCATTAATGTGGAGGGCCATGATGTGGAGGGCCATGATGTGGAGGGCCATGATGTGGAGGGCCATGATGTGGTGGGCCATGGTTTGGAGATCCACTACGTGGTGGACCTTGAGTAGAAATTCCTATGGATGTAGGTGGAGACGGGTCATGTGGTGGCGGGGGTCCGGGTGGACCGTGTTGACCATGCGGTGGCATCACTAGGCAAGCAAAATGATACAAATTATTTTTAAGGTAAAAACAAAACTTTAAGATATTAAAGAAAATAAAAAGATTTATAAGCTTAGTTAAAATAAATATGCTTTGCTTAAAGTGTAGAATGTTTGTAGAAAAGTAAATTAGTATATTATTTAAAAATCAAACATTTACCTGAGTTTGCTATAAAATATCACACACACGCGAAATAAAATAAAACTATATATGTAAGTTAGCCTTCCTCCTAAAGCGCCTGGTTGTAATAATGCGACTAAAATGTACTCTTTTATTTAAAGTACTCGATATCAGTTGTAAAGATATGACATGAAACGCTGTAAGTAATTGGGAAAACACAGTTCGTCACTACTATTGTTGCAAATTTCCATTTTAGTGGATATTTATATGATTTTGTGATATCTAATCCTATATTTTACATTTCCATGAATATTTGTTGTATACACAAATTTTTTATAAGGGGGCTGAAGTACATAACAGTAGTATTTTATGTGAAATAAACCATTTTATTATTATAACTAGTATAACAATTTACTGTACTGTACATTTTGTAATTTGTATGCGTTGACAGGGATAATGTTTTTAATATTATTTTTAAAGTATTACTCACACACTTAGGAAATTGAAAACATATATATAAAAACGTATATAAATTTGAAACCAGCGGGATTTGAACCCGCGCCTCTTGAAAAATGTTCAAGCACTCTGACCGCTAAGCCATGAATTCTACATCGAAACGCTTATTACTACTTATATTTGTTGTTAGCATCTCTGTAGAGACATTTTTACAAATTTCTGTTACCCAAAGATTACTCTACGAACAAGAGGCAAGAGAGAATGCTATTTATTAAATATTTTTACCATTATTTAAAGTGTTATTTAAACACTTTTAGGAAACTAAAAACTTTTTTCAAATATATGTTTTTTGATAACACTATTATAACTTTTCCTGAAGGCGGTCCAGTGTATATGAGCCGGTAACCCTGCCCGATCTGCGAGTTCTCTACATCGTCCGGTTAGAGAGTCAATATTCTACTTTGCAAAGCAAAGTTTCTGTCTAGGTACTAGCGTAGCGAGTCCCGCTACGTTAAAATTTTTATACGTTTTTAAAAAAATATTTATTTGACTGATTTAATTATCTAAATGCTACATCATTCTGCGTTTTACACCAAAAAAGGATGATTCTTTTTTTATTTTATCTAGGAAGACAGACGTCTAATAAGTAAAATTGAAATAAATATAATAATAATTTTTGCACGATTTATTTATTTTCATATATAAAGAAACCACAACAACTTCGAGACATTCGAAGAATATCAATCTTTTAGTGATTGTTTAGAGTTTTCATCGTCCGTTTGTTTTGAAATTTTCACAAAGAAGGAAATTGTATTTACTTATCGCGCTTCGTTTCCTTACAAGGTATTTAAGTCCGTGTCGTCTTTTCTCGGTTTTGTGTTTGGAAAATGGAGTTTCCTTGTTGGAAGATGAAGCGGAATACATAATCGATTGTTTGAGGAATTTTATTAGCTGTTCGTTTGTAATGCCATACTTGTTTTCAAACTTTTAATGAAATACATTGATGCTTTTGCTCTTTTATTAATAAAACAATATTTATAATTATGTGTTTTTTTAAATATCTGACTTAAAGAACATATAGAAAGTGTCTTTTAGTGTTTTATAAGTGTTATTCATATACATAATGTAAAGAATACTACTTCTTCCTTGCTAAATTATTATAAGCGGATTATTGTAGCGGAAATTTGTAAAAATCTACCTACAGCTAACAACATAAGTAAGTCAACGTAAGTTCGACGTAGGTCAATAAGAACGTATGTATGTATGGCTTAATGGGCTAGAGCACTTGGAAGGTTTCCAAAAGGCGCGGATTTGAATCCTGCTTCGTTAAAAAAAATTATACATTTGAACTCAATATATAGAAAGTAATGATAGAAATGTAGTTACATTAAAAAATTAAATTTTCTACGTCAATATTAACCTGGTACTCAGTTTTAAATAAGTTTAAAAACATGAACACTATAAGATAGTAAAAAAATAAAAAAGAAATAACGACGACTAGGAACTCGAAGTGTATTAAAAGTGCATTCAGTCGAATCTCTTTCATGGTACATGCCTTGATTTCTTAGAAATATGTTATTTATTGAGTTTTACGTGTAATATAGAAATGAAAAATGTCCTCGTTACTTTGAGTCATTTACGTAATTGAAAATTTACATAGTACGTATTAAAAAACATGTTTAGAATTTTCTATTTCTTGAATTTTTTTATTCCAACTACCTCAAGCAAACTATGAAAAAATTTATAAAAGATTTGTTTAACATATTTATCTTTTGTCAAATAAACTATACAAGCGAAGCCGATGTGACAGACAAATGCTTTATTATGAACTATAATAAATTTATAATAGTTTTTTTAAGAATTTTTTTTTTTTTTTCGGGCGGTAAAATAATAACGCGCGCAGTAGTCATACGGTCCGGCGCGGCATAATGTAGGTACGTGCATTCTGGGAAATTCAAATTCAAATTATTTATTACACCACAATGCCCACATGAATTTTATTGTACATTAAGTAGTAAGATATACCTATGGTAATTTGCACTTTTATATATTCTAAAGCAAGCTATACAAGTATTATAAATTCGAAAGCAACTCTGTCTGCCTGTGACCTTCTCACATCATAACAACAAAGTATCAAGGTAATTAAATACATATATGAAATGTCTGAATCTTTGAAGATTAAAATTTCGAAGTATCCAATATGTAATAGAAAGATGAGTTAATTCTCAATTAATAAAGAAAATATATTTAAACGCAATACAATAGATTTCTTTTTGCAGGAATCCAAGGAAATTTGTGAAGTGATTTAGAGAGCACTGGAGTTTAAATAATTTTATAAACCTGTGTATAGGTATATCATTTATTCCCCATGGAATTATAATATAAAATGTCTAATTTCTCCGCTCTGGTAAGACAAAGCGCAGGGTACAGTTCTAACCTCAAGTTCTCTCTGGCCACTTTATGCGAGAAAAAGCGGGAAGCAGCTTATTTATTCAACACTATTGAAAATTATTTGAATTGATTAACGTACACCGCAAACGTAATATAAATCAGTTAAATTCTATTATTAAAATGATATATTTTCATATTAATTATATACTTAATATTAAATACGGTTAAACTACAGTTAAGCTATGTTTTTGTCTATGACATACAAATTAAAAAACAAACAGTTCTGCCACTTCTTACAATATGTGAGTTTTTTTACATAAGTAGATGAAAACGTACGACGCACATTCATGTATATGAAAACAATGATTTCACAATTTTGTATTACTCACCTGGCTTTTATTTTTATCACGTAAACCATATCAGAGCGATAAGCAGATCAATATATTAAAAAATACGTGCGTTCTATCAACAAAAGTGGTATACGATAAACGAGTAAGTAAGTGTGCTGATTTTATAAAATTAATTTTATAACATTTTTGAATTTTATATTATTATTTTCAACATTTCGTAGTAAGATTTCTAGTGTTCGGGTTCAAATAATAAGTGATAAAATTTAAGTATATTTATATTTACTACGAGTAAATTCACTTGCATTGCATTCCATTAAGTGTTGTGTTTCAACTTTTGCAATATTTTTTTTATAGGATGGCACCTTCACATTGTTTGCCCTGTGGGCCTTATTGCCGGGGCGGTCCTTGCTTGCCACATTGCACATACCGATTTGCTCCGCGTGGACCACTGGAGTGGACTGCACCGCCGTACAGTCAGCCTCCGGATGCTCCATATCCCGTAGAAAGCTATCCAGATGTTGTTCATCATGCACCCTACCCGGATGGACCATATTATCCACCTGGACCTCATTACCCACCAGGACCTCAGCATTACCCTCACCCTCATTACCCACATGGTCCACATTATCCACCCAACCCTCATCACCCCCATGGCCCACACTATCCACATAACCCGCAATACCAGTCCAATAATCAAGATCCTCTGATGAGATAATTAACCTCCATACTGTAGCTTTATATTTTTTGAAACAAATATACAATAAATTTTAAATACTGTATATTCGTAAAATTTAAATATATATCAATAAAATATAGATTTATTTATTTTTATAATACAGTTATAAAGTGATTTAATATTTAATAACCATTTTTATTAATCTACTACTTTATTATGTAAAAATATATTTCTGTATAGTAGTTTATTAACAACGGATACTACAGAGTGCATCAATTCATGTGATTCTCTTTTAAAGGATTAAATTATATAATAGACCTTATATATTTTATTTTTACCTGAGTTGTTTGTTATAAAAAAAAAACTTTGTTTACATTGTATTAGGCTTAACTTCTCATTCCATTTTCGTGTATAGATTAGGAAATCTATGAATGTTAGAATACATAAAACGGAGGCCTGACGACAACGTTTGAGGTTCAATAATATTTTCAGACATTGAAATAGCTGTATAATGAAGTACATTTCATACATGATGAATCATTCTTGTTGTTTATTCACAATAAATATTTCTAGGTATTTTGTAATTGATTACTGTTTTTATCATTTATGTTACGATAACGATATAAAAAAAAGTATACTTATAGATAAAAGTATACTTTATGTATTATATATACACAATTTTTATAGATATTAATAATAAAAGTTTGATTTCAATTTTCGTTCTTCATTTTAAACAAGAAAAAATATAGTAACTTTATTACACTGATGGTGAACAAATACTTTTTTGGCACAACTTTATATAGTAACATAAATTTCCAATAAATGAATCTACGTCAAAAATTGTAAATAAAGCAAACGAACGTACAATGAAAATGTAACTGATCGCTGTCTGTACATGAAATATATATGAAAATAATCATTATTGGGGGCAATATAATGGTATGGTAATGGTAATAAACAATGATTTTGTATTTTCTTTTCTGCTTATCTGTTTGTATGTGCGTTTGTGCACGTTAATCTCAGAATGGCTTAACCGATTTAAATGCAGTTTTGAAAACTGTATTGTGGGGGAACTTCCCTTAACATTTAGTGTTTTTTTTATGCCATTCGGTCAAAAAAACTAGAACTATTTAAATTATAAATATATGCAAAGCTTGTGATTTAAGTGATAACGCGGGCGGGTGAAAAAGTGAAATAGTTTAGTCGTATAGTTTACGCAGGAGAAGCCGCGAGCGAGTCGCTAGTTTTAAGTATACTTATAGTAAAAAAAATTGCAGGTTGCACATTTGTTAAAAGAAATATTAAAAATAATATAATATAAGAAACAAATATTATGTGAAAATAATAATATTCAAATTTATCATGTGCAATATATAAATTGGCACATGCAGATAACGCTATCAGATAAGAATTAATAATAATATCGATTAGCGTGAATATGATACAAAAAATGCCGTTTTGAATATAAAAGTACATAAATTTCGTCATTATATTTTTGTTTTAAAATTAAATTCTAATGAGAGATATTAATAATCTATATTTACTTATCTTGAATGATTTCAATTATGTTTAAGCATATTTAAAACATATGCTACACTACGACCGTGAGCTATGAATATGACGCGCTCTTCCATTGCCTCTGGCCTCCAATATCCGGGCCACGGTGACTCGCTGTAACTTTTTTGGTAGACGGTATCTGAAACACCTAAAAATGATTCATGCAATTTTAGTTTGCGCATTTTTGGGAGCGTTAAATTCTTTTAGTGTTTATTAGTGTAGAGTGTTTGTAACTTAATATTCTTAAATAAAGTCTCTATAGAAGAGTTCGTGTTAATTGTGGACTTGAAGTGCTGGCACGCAGCGTCATGAGATTTCCATGGGATTTTTATCGGTACAGTTAAACAAAGTACTATGTTTTATTTTACTACCATAATATCTCTTCTAGAGTTTCCCTTCTAAAATCATATATCTCTAAATTGAATAACGAATTTATTATATAGCTTTTTAGGTATTAGGCAAATTCTGTTCAAATATTATAGCTTGATTTGGTAATTATACAAAGTATTCTCTTTCATATATACTGTTTTTTGAATACCCCATTCATCCACCAAAATTGGTTTAGTTGCTAGTTAGAAATAAATATATTACCATGGATTTGAATAAAATTAAGTTGTTATAAAACGGAATAACTTGATTATTTATTTAATATAAATGTCTTATTTATGTATTTATAAATATTAGAAATCTTATTTATGTATAAGATTGCGCAAAATGTAGAACATAAAATAAATTTGATTTATTCAGGTAAAATATTGGAAAAAAAAACCACACAAGCTGAAATTGAAATTATGTAAATGTAATATAATACTACGACAAGATCTTAAATTAATGTTATCTATAAATATTATAATTGTTTTTCAGCTTTACGCTTTTTCCAACAGAGCAAGGTATTCAGAGAAAGAGTTTCTTAACAAGTGAGTCCATCGTGGCTCTTCTCATTCGGAGGAATGGTTATATTAAACAATATTTTTTATTTTCCTGCTGTGGTAAGTCAGAATGCGACGTTGAGTTTCTATACTCAACACAATGTCGTGAATTCCAGCGGAAGGCGGAGAACGGAGGAACACAAGGTTTTTTTTCGCCTGCTATGCGGAATAAAGCTTGAACCTAAGTTTTTTGGGATTATTTTTAATAGTTATAAAACACTTTTTTTAAATATTACAAATTTATCGCTATAGATAGATACATTTATACATACATACACAGTAGTATAATAGATTTGATAACAAAATTCATCGAGGTCATCGTGGCGCAGTTTTACAGGGTCTGACTATATACGTAATGGTTGTAGGTTCAAGTCCTACTAGGGGGAATGATTATGTCTAAATTATTTTAAAATCTCCGCTCTGATGACAAGAAAATGCGTTGAGTTCCACCACTCGGCACATAATGTCTCGGATTCGGGAAGAAAGTGGAGAACGAACGGTCTTAATTAACACTGAGTTCTCTCTGCCAGCCCTGCCAAGAAAAGCGTGAAGCTGTGTTAATTTAAATTTTAAAATTAAATAATGCAAGCAAGCATTACTACAATAATTTTAATATAGCGTTAATATAATATGTAGGCACACTTAAGTCTCCGCCTACGATCTTTGATGAGTTTCTACCTGCACGTTTCATCTCTAAATATTTAAGAACTACTCACCATCTTGATAACCCTTTTAAACATTTAAACTTTAAGCATCCCTTGTGTAAGATGAAATTTTGGAGTCTGATATTAAGTGTAGTAAATATGAATAATGCGTTTAAAATGTAATAAGCTTAGCAAAGTTCCACGACGATCATTTAATGAAAGTTCCAAGAAGAAATTAATATTAAGTTAGTAATTTTATTGTCTTATTAAGTTGTTAAACTAGTATTGAGACAAATACACAATAGTATATAGAGGAATACAGTATTATCAAAGGCAAAAAGAACTCCACGCCCCCACACTTAATTAAAAATTTCACAACAGGTTGCTCGCCGCTGCGTTTGTAGCGAACATCGCGACTGCAACAATAGACGCGCACGGAGCTTGTTAACATGCTATAGAAAATTTGCCTCGTTATAAACTATCCGCCTTTCTCTTGCAGGCAAACTGGAATTGGTTTTTTACTGGAATTGGTAATTAAAGAAATATTAACTGCAAACTTACTATATTTATTCTCATTCTGATTAACTGTCAGGTAATAAGAGTATCTAAAGCTGTTTACATACAAATAAATGATTATTTCACATTTCGCTATAAAAATCTACTTTATCGTTAATTAAAATTGTAAATATATATGTATGTTTTGGTTTATTACGTACATTCGTTGGGAATATGTACGGTACTCTAAAGGAAGCTCAGATTAATTAATAGCTTATGTAAATATATAGTGGCAGCAAGAAGTCGGTGAAAATAACGTTGCAAGGTTTTTTTCCTTATAGATGTCGAGCTAACAAAAGGGTGAATTTAATTGCGGTCACCATAGTAACTTCCACTAAAACTAGATGAATAGAAATTATAAATAATTAACATACATAACTTAATTATTTTTGTTAATTATACTACTAAATATGAACTTATTGTTTAAAAACCATACCTTTTTATACGACTTCAATCTATTAAACTATTGGATTTATATAATTTTCTGTTTTATAACTATTTAGAGTGGCTAACCAATATCATATTATTGAGCTTGCAGACAAGAAAAACTTAAAATCATAATAAACTAACTAAAATATAAGAAGAAACGGAATGGTGCCTTCAGTCTTGTCAAAAGTCATTTAAAATGATGGACATGTTATTATATCATAATGTATATATAATATATAACCATAATAAGATAATCTGGGAGTACCTCTACATAACGAAGGCGGTAACATTTTGGCCTAGTTGCCATGGAAACGTGTGGTAAATGGAAATGAATATAAAATCTACGCAAACTAAATTACGCGCGACAACTAGTATTCAATAAATATTACATTTACGACGGGTTTTCAAATAATCAAATATGCTTGAAGTATATTGTAATATCCAATGGGTTACCTGAAATCTAACGTTGCGCATACTACGCACGTATTAATATTTTAGTAAGGTGACGCGAAATCCCCTATATGAAATTTTATTCTAGGATAAAAATATTACTTCGTTAAGTGGCCATATTGCACTTTTTATTATATATATATATCACCTGCCTAATTATGGGATAGGTACAATTCTATTCTCTAGTTTTGGCCTTGGAATGCACTCCGGGTAGTAGTCTCACATCGCGCTTTTACTACCTAAGTAATATCCTTTTTGTCGATGTTTATATATCTGAATGCTACATTTATTTTTTAACATTTTTTAAAGTGTTATTCACACACTAAGGAAGTTGAAAAATATATATTTAGAAAACGTAGAAAAAATTTACCGCAGCGGGATTTGAACCGGCGCTTCTTGAAAACCGTTCAAGCGCTCTGACCGGTTCATCATCTCTGTAGAGAGATTTTTACAAATTTCCACTACCCAAAGATTATTCTACAAACAATCGCATGGCAAGAGAGAATGCTATAGAAGTGTTATTCGCACACTTAGGAAATTAAAAAATCACATATTTATAAACTGCTAACAACAAATATAAGTTGTAATAAGCGTATATTTCGACGTAGCTGGATTTAATGTATACCTTAAGAGAGCCCAGTTTCTGTAAATTAGCAAGGCAATGCTTTATATTAAAGAGTTAATTACAATAGAATTTATTAGCAGGATATACAGCATTAGAATTTAGAATTATCCTTATATATTTATCGATATCGTATTTTGACCGATTACGTTTTGTCTTTTTTAGAATTTTGTTTCGAATTTATCATTCAGGTTATTTACTTCACGTAAATGAATGCAAGCCTAAATTATGAATAATATTTATGTGATTTTGAATGTCAATGTAAAATATTTTTTTTATAGATTGCTGTAAATTTAGACATTATTTATTAAATATAATGCATAAACAAAACCGATTAATGCTTCAAAGTATTTTGTCACGATTTATGGCGATGAATTAAGTAATTTAATTTGCACGGTAGATCTATGCTGGGGAACCGAAACAAGAGCTGCCAGTAATTTATTACTAAATGCTCGTGATTTAATGTTTCAATGCGATTAAAGAACAATTGATTGAAATTATGGCAACTTACCTAATTTAAATTACGCTTAAAACCTTATTTTAAGAGCTATAAAATATTTAAAATATGACGTGCAGTTGGAATAAAATATAGTGGATTATATTTATGTTCATACATCTGTTACTGGTGCTCGGGTATTTATTTTCATTTAAAGTTTCCATCAATCAATATATATTAGAAAACTGTAGAGACAGTGTGATTCTATAATGAATATATTTACCAAAAGATGATTTAGGACGATAATATAAATAATAAAAAAAATATGAAATATCGATTTTTAAATCCCTCTAGCGGGGCTATATTCTTTTTCAGTCTGTTTTATGTTTTTGTGTAACTCTTAAACATGGACACTACATAACTATTTGGAAATGAAACTATTTTAACCGGATAAATCGCGTGTAATTTTGGTATTCGAAAATACATTTTTAGACCCCGACGTTTCGAACACTTTACAGTAGTCCGTGGTTACAGGTAGACTGAGGTGACACTTGTCTGTCATTTGATACAATTATTAATCAACAATCCATAACTAATAATCGATTTTGCAGACGAAGACTAACTTAATATATAACAGTATAATATTCAAGTAAAACTGTAAACAGTAAGGTAATGTCACATTTAGCTCTTGTGAAGTTTTAAAATACTAGCTCTAAAAGTTAAGAGAATGGCGCCTTCGAAAAATCTGTCAGCCTCATTTAATCAGACTGGAAAAATGCCCATCAGTCATTTTTATTTGACGTACGTAAAAGCATTAGAGATGCTGAGTAAGTCTGAAAACTTAGCTACAATATACTACATATACAAATTGCACCTTATCAAAAGTTGCACGGTGTGATGGGCGTTTGTTGTTGACAAATAATAATAATAATGTGAAAATACTTAGGGACCAGCTTCTCTGTTACATATATAGTTAGACAAACTATATGAAGCATAAGTTAGTATTCAGCGTTGTATTCTCCTAATTTTTTTGTACTCTGAGTACCTATACGTACCCCCACATCATAAATAAATAGATAAAATCTTTTATTGCACGCAACAAAATATTAAACAAATAAAATAAAAAAAAATATAATTGGAGTATGCAAAGGCAACCTTACCACTATTAGTGAACTCTTACAAGTAATAATTTTCATAAGGTTTATAAAGTGTATGCATATAAAGTGGATGGTGCTAGTAATAGTAAATTTCTAACTTTTTTTTTAAATTTGAATGTCCATTCCAACCAGCCGTAATTACTTATAAAACATTAATGAATCAATTCATGCTAAACTTCTTAACATCACATATAATAATATAATAAATACGCTGTAGTACATAGAAGTTGAATCATCTATTGAAAACAATAAG
Source organism: Podotricha telesiphe (assembly GCA_038994665.1). Taxonomy (NCBI): domain Eukaryota; kingdom Metazoa; phylum Arthropoda; class Insecta; order Lepidoptera; family Nymphalidae; genus Podotricha; species Podotricha telesiphe. The sequence goes on from JAOYRR010000241.1 coordinate 2,982,374, forward strand.
CGAGTTAATTACTGGCTGAGTAGCAAAGAAATCAGGAAATTAGGTGTTCGAGAAACTTCTTCTCGGCCGGAGTGTTCACTTATTGACCGGAAACTCTCAGAACATCGTCGCTTTTTACTTTTCATTAGAGCGGTCTTTTTCATTGTGCTGTAATATTTTAATATAGTGAAAGGGACCGCTGCTTTGAAATTTGGAAATGAGTTTAAGCGTGTAAAAATCTTAATAACTTGCCTAGAATTAACCGTCGTCTGGGTTCATTGTAGAGTTTTCATTAGACAACTTTCTTAATGGTATTAACATTACTTCTAAAGCTAATGAATGTTAATGTTCTTTAATATGTAGAATGAAATCAAAGAGCACCGCAGTCAGTGTCATTAGTGTCTTTGAAGCTTGAACTAAAATACATATAAAGTAATACTCTTGTTATTATATGGTTAAGTTCGAATATATTTCAATAATAATATATTATTTTTTAAATGCATATACTGCGATCATATTCTGTACTTTATATTAACAAATTATTGACAAGCACATATGAACATTCCAAATAAATTTGCATATGCATAATATTACACAGCACACACGCACAGCCATACAAACAATTACCCTGTGCAATAAATTCCGTATACATTCGGCACTTAGAAAATTCGTTTTTGTATAAAAAAAATTAATCCACATACTCTATTGTGTTTGGATAAACATTTCAATCGAGAGGTTTTCATTGGCGTTGGCTATTCGGCCGGAACGGCGCATTCAGCTCTTTTTCACACAACACTGGTTTTCGATGAATGAACTGCGGCGGGAATATTAGGGCTCATTCACAATAAAGCTGGGTCACCTCTGACATGACGTTAGGCAACAGTTCTGAATTACTTTTATTGTTAAGTTAATTTAAGTATATTGATTTATAACAATTTATATCAAAGTTTAATATAGCAAAATGTTAATTATTAACTATTAAATGCGTTTAAAAGATGAATATTTTTATTTTAAATTTTTTTAACGGAAATAAAGAAAATAATATATTGTGTAAGAAAAACGTATATAAGAACACATTTTACTGATTTTGACCATCTCATTGGACTGTTTCGACAATGTGTTATGACAGTTACTGTAAACTAGACACCGTTATTATTTATTTATTTATATATTATTTATTGCATACAATTTACGGCGAGCTTAATAGCGTTAAGTTAAGAAGCATTCTCTACCAGCCACCCTTGTCATAATTTAGGATAACATAAGAATGTCGGGATATAAAAACGTAGGTGCGTTTGCAAAGGCCAAAGAGATAATTTTTATTATGATAGATATAAATAAAAATTTAAATAAGTGTATATCAAAATACATATTTAAACGCATACATACATACCTGAAAAGTATATAAAATACATACTGACATACAAACAAACACATAGCAAACACTATTGTCTTATATTTCCAGTACCTACTGTCCTACTGCACCTACCTGTCTGTACCAACTCAAAGATTACAGTGTGTACAGGTAACAGTGACTGACAGTCTCCGTGAAATAAATCATATTACAGGTAGTCTTCCTACAACACTGTAAAGGTAAAAAGAAACAAAATTTAAAAAGAATAATGGAATATGGAAAAAATAATTATGGGTTAAATATATAAATTTTAAACTTTACTTTAAAGCCATCAAATAATTAAAAAATATAAAACATTTTCCACGAAGTGGCGCCCAACGTGGGACGGCAATTTTAATTTATAATGACTCTAATGCTTGAATTATCATCTCACCACATGAGGTTCCTACTGCACTAAGAATTTTATTAGTAAAGAGTTTTATAATTTTTTATCATACTTTGCAAACGCTTAAGTTGTACGTCCAGTTTACGTGCATATATGTCAGATGTTTTCTTATCGTTCTCGGTAAAAAAGGACAATAAAGTTCCGAGAAGCCACGATGAGAATCCATAACAAAATACTTTATGAAAGTCACCGGTTTTATTGTGCGGCAGTAAAATTTGCATCAGAAATCGAACTACACACTTTCGAAGAGATCGTAAATTTTTCCTGCGCCGGTCACACGTTTTCATGAATAAAAAGTTTCCAGCGGCTTCGAGTTCTAAGAAAAACATGAGGAATTTTAAAACAGTAAGACGGTTTTCAATGTTTGATTTTCTTCTTGTGTAATTCATTACATACATTTATATTATTGAAATATGTTTACATATTAGAATATACATCAAAAGATATTAAGATAAGAGATACCTGATTATATAAAGCATAAAAGTAATATATTTATTATTTTGAACAATACATTCCAAGCACGTATAAAATCTATTTTTTAGATGTCTGTAAAGGATTGTTGAACTTTGCCCGAATAATCACGAGGATGCTATTCGTTTGTTAATATCATGAAAAGGGTGTAAGCAGATATTAGTTAAGCTACAGTGCAGACATGGAGCGTACTACAGTCACGTTTTGTTTTAATATTTGTTATACTTTCTGCTGTAATATGACAATGTAAATCAAAAGCTATATTTATTTAAGGATTGTATGACTCTTTACAGATAATTATTGCAGATATAATAACTAGTATCATTATTTGTTTAGTTTTTTTAATATTGTAAAATGCATTTATATACGCCTATAGGATCAATGTATTTTGTAAGTTTCAACGGTCACCCTATATCCAGTCTAATCAAAATCATCAATTTCCCTAAATTAATATTTTAATAATATTATTATTATTAATAAAATTTAAGAAAATATTCCTGTTGCGTTGTAGTCGCGTTTAATCAGTTATAAAAATATTAAACAAGAAATATTGTTATTGGGAGAATTAATATAAATTTTGAAGTCAGTTTCATTATAGCGCAGCACGTGTGCAAATAATAAGTTCTAAATTAAAAAAGTTTCAAGCTTATCGAGTTCAAAAGTTGTTATAAACTTAACACATGTTTGACGCCACATTCACTACCACAGTATTTATTTTGCTACGAACACTAATTTGAGGTTCGATATCTACTCCAGCGCTCTGTTTCAGTTTTTATATTGTTTAAAACTTTCCACGTAAGTATAATGTAATTATTTATTTTTGTGTTGATCGGCACCAAGAATAGCAAATATTCATAGTTTTTCAGAAACTTTTTCAGTTTTTATTTTAGGTTATTTTACATAATTCAAGTGAGTACACAGGTAGTATTACTTAATTATTTTTACTGACACATCGCGGCAGACAAGACATATTAAACAGTTGTAGTGCGGTGCAGTGAGTTAGTTTCTAACTGTAAACACGAAAGTTTTGGATCATTTCCGAAGCGAAGAAATTTAAGGTAAAGGGTTTGATTGAATTTAATTTTACTTAGCTACTCTGGTAAGACATTGAGGTGTTGAATTCGGGCAGAAATCGAAGAACGGACTGTCTTGATCTTAGTTTCTCTGTGCCTAGCCTGCTATGCAGGAAGAGTTTTAAAGCTGCTCTTTTCTTATTATATACTTACTATTATACAGCTTTACGTCCCAACTATACCTAGACATTATCAACTTTGACTAAAATTACTAAAACAAATCGCTTCATTGTTTCTCAATAAATTGTAATTACAAAAAAGGACCTTGACTCATTTATATACTTACCTATTTACTTATTTGATAAGATTTATAAAAGTTATATAAAAAATATAATACAAATTTTCACCATACTTTTCTTTAGAGAAGTATATAAAAGAAGCATCTATATAGTAAAAGAAAATTGTGACAATTTTCTGTGCTAATGGATATCGTAAGTCCATTAAAGTTGTTAAAGCTTAAGCTATAGTTAAGAATTCTGCTCACCCGGCTGTATTAATGCATCTAGCTAATGTATTTTGAATAAAAAAATACGTTTCTAAAATTAGAGCAAATGCAAACTTCATTAGTACTTAGTCTGATGAACGTGTTTTAAAAACATAAGGTTTAAAAATGCTACCAAAAATTATAAGTTTTAATAAGCGTATAAGAATTTCTACGTAGTCGGATGTACGGTTCGAATTTCGTGTTTGCGGGTTTATTTATAAAAAGGTTTAATATGTAAACCTTTGCTTAGAGTGTGAATAACAATTTAAAAATGTTACCGTTCATTGTTTTGCGTCGTATTTATTGACGAAGAAATAGGTATTGATTTATTTTCTTTAGTATTTCAATTAGTAATTTTAAGTAAGTATACTTCCAAATATAATAAAATAAGTTTTTTTCGAGTCACTGCGTGTTGAGTGGCGAACCTTAAAGGCGGAAGTGAGAGAAATTAAAATAATAAATATAATCATTACCTAGAATGTGAATCGAACCCATACCCAATCGAGTTAACAAACAGACTCAAATTAATTATAATTGCAAATTTTTAATCAATTACCAACTGCAATATACAAAATAATAAATATGATTGTATTGTATGTATGTATGTAACTAAAATATAATTTTGTAAAATATATTATAGATACAAAATGCTTTGAAGAATTTTCAATGCAATTCCTTAGAGGCTACATTTATCTTACAGTTATTTTGGTTTTCCGTAAAGTCTCTAGAGCCACATCCATGAAAGGATTTTGTCGAGTATAAGCATGTGTTCGTTATTTCTATATAAAATTTTTGTTTTTAAACTTAATACATAATCAACACATGGGAGAGATTCACGTGAGTCTAGTACTTACTTATTTACATAAGACTGTCAACATCGATGTAGGCTGTTTCAGGTTTTTGAATCAATGTGTTGGTAATAGTAAGCCCCTAGGCCCTAGATGAATCTATTATAATGGTCACCATGTTTCGAATGTATTATTATAATCGACTGATTATAAGAAATATTACACATATGTTAAACTCTAAACATGATTTTAATAAAAACGCCAGTGCTAATTTATGTGCTATTTAAGAAACTGATAATTACGAAAACCAATCACAGACATTAGACAAAATAAATATATTAAAATAAAGCAATAGCAAAAGCAGTATTTGCCGAACAAGCATAGGTAAGCTACGAAATATTGATGCATTTAGCAGTTTTCCTACATAAACGCAAATGCATATAAATAAAACTTAATATTCGTATATGGTACAATAGTTCCAATGTAAAGATCGTTCTTAAATTTATCTTGCATGTTGTGAATTTAATAAGTCCAACTGTTTTGTTAGGCTGAACTAATTGTGTATTAATATTTAAATATGAAAGTGCAAAGCCGTGTCACTGCAGTAGCGAGGCAGCAGCCGAGCAGCCGAGCCGTCTGCAAAATGAACATGTCTGGGCCGTCGTGTATTCCTGGAATAGCATCGAACGCGACAGGTCAAACGGAAATAAAGCTAGCTCGTTCAGCGAAGTTTGGACATTTCTGATAGCTTTAGTGGCAATATTTGAATAAAATACGCGCTATTTTTGGTATTGAAATTATAATTTCTTGCTTAATATATTCGTATGACCCGGGGTTCGTGCATCGAAAAAATTAAGATAACCGCTTAAAAGGGATGTTTTATTAATCTACGATGATTTTGCACTCGGTAAATAAAATAATTTTAAGCACTAAGAGGATAAAATTTTGTGATCACTTATTTATAACATCAGACTAACTACTACGTTAACTTTTCCTCGTTTCCCCCATTGTCTTCGATATTAAACATTGAACTGACTACTTGACGCACATTTTTTGGTTCGCTTAAATAAAACAATCGAAATTTGTGGAATTAGAAATTTTGAAAGGGCCTCAAGTGCTTTCTGGATATCTACCGATACATTTACACGTACAGCAATTCTCTGTTAGGTATTCTTGTCACCCATTTATGCGAATTTTAAAAGCTACAATTAAAAAATATATATTTAAACTCTATTTTACTCATGTAGTCCTATGTGTAACACGACATATTATTGCGTGAGCTTCCAGTTGGAGCTTTCAGTTGATTTCTATATAAGAAAATGTGTTGTTGTAAATAGACGAAAAAAAACTTGTGCTTTATAGTTAATTTTCATACATAATGTTGGTATCATGTAAGCACCAAATTTATAACTTAAGAATTTGTCATTACTGTTTTTAAAAGACAAATCCTTTGTTAACAAATTTAATGTGTTAATAAATATAAAATATATATATCTATATTGATGGATTTGATTAATTTCATGTGCTTCTTACATTATTGAAATATTGGAATTATATATATGATTATATTTATGTTTCTCCATATAATTTACATAAAAAGGGTTCGAAATTCCGGAAACATGATTTTTAACTAAAAGAATACTGTGAATATAATATTACGGTTTTATGACTGGTCTGACATAAAACGATTTCTATTACCTGAGTAATTTAATTCGCCGGAATATAACCGGACAAGCCGTTACTCGCTACCCAGTGGCCGGATTTATGTCCAGACAATATGTTATAAAAGACCTCTCATTTTATGGTTTCACATTTTATTCAATATTTATGTCTAAATTTCATAAAGCTTATAGTTATTATAGTACTTACCACACATTTAATTGATATATTGTAGCATATAGTAAAAAAAATATTAGTCCCCTGACGATTATGACTTCAAATATATTTTTCTTATACTCTGTAGGAGACCACTAATAGTGATATAGTCACCTTTGATTGCTACAATAAACTACGTTTGTGTTTGAATCTCTCGCTCTTTCTCAGCCTATCTACGCCCACTGCTGGACATATGCCTCCCTCAAGGATCTCCACGACGATCGGTCCTGCGCTTCCCGCATCCAGTGGCATCCGGTGACTTGGTAGAGGTCCACACAGGTCCACCTGGTAAAGGGCCTGCCCACCAAGCGTTGTCCGGTTCGTGGTCGCCACTCAAGAACCTTACGGCGGCGGTAAGGTCATCGGTTCTCCTGGCTATGGGTACCCGCCCACTGCCACTTCAGCTGGGAATTTCTTCGAGCAATATTGGTTTCAATCTACCTCGATATAAAATAGAAGAACCTATAACACTTGTAGCTTTTGGTGTACACTTGTAGCTTTGGCTGTAAGTTCATTGCAGATAAAATAGGCTTATCAATTGATTTAAGTAAAGGCTCTATTAGTTTATATTACTCGATTATAGTAAAGATTAAATAAGAACTTAGCCATTTCTTGAAACAAATGAAGCTATCGGTTTTGGACTTTCACTATGCATAATATTGGTCCCTCAGACAATTTACCTCTATTGGTATATTAAAGTTGTAGCCGGGACGGTATGCGGTATCTTTCATGTAGCCTTACCTATCTATACGGGCTGTTGGGGCATTAGGGGCCGAACTAAGATAACATCTGTGTCCATGGACATTTTGGATCTATAAAACTTTCTATTCAGTTGATTATTATTAGATATTAGGAAAGTAGACAATTATTAAGTATGCGAATAATGAAAAAAAAAATAGATTTCTTAATAGATATATTATGAAGCTTTAAAATTTTCAAAGCTTTATAATATATCTACTACACAATTTTTATTTTAATATATTTATATGTATACAGTACACTTCTCTACAACGCGCTACCGTATAATGTGACCAGTAAATGCGACTGATAGTCTTACAGCGCCATAAAACGTACCAAATTACGCGTATGATAAATTTAACATTTTTACATAGTTTATTTTCTTTGTTTGGAAATGCATATGTGAAGTGAAAGTGACAGATTAAAATACGGAATAAAATAAAATTATCCATTTAAAGATATAAAAGGAAAATAGCTTTATTCAACTTTTATTTAAAATAAAAATATGCACTTTACTATTTAACATTTACACGCTATCGGAAGTATCGACAAATAAGTTTCAACGACGCCTTCTTTTTACTATTGGTTGTACAGATTCATCGTTTGAATAGTCCAAAGCTTCGTGTTGGTTGTTATCGTTATTTAAAAACAATATTATACAATCATTAAATTTTTGCTCTAAATTATTATTATTTTTTTTTTTGTATAAAATGTGTGTGATTAACGCGAATTCGTATAACGCCGAACGTTTCCCCCGTATTGTACGGGAGTTTTAAATATTATAATATTTTAATAACAACATCATCAGCTTCACACTTTCAGAAAGAGCCTAGTGTCAAGACACTCCGTTCTCCCCTTTCCTCTCAAAATTTAGAAATTGCGTGTTGAGTAGCAGAACTCAACGCCGCCTGTCGGTTGTCTCACCAAAGCGGGGAAATGAAAACATTTTTAAATATAGTTATTCCCCCGAGTGGGAATCGAACCCAGAACCAATCGCGTTTACAGTCAGACGCTGCTCTATTGAGCTAAGAGATTCATTTAATTAATCATGGCAAAGTCTTAACATAATATTGTAGCGTTTTACAATTTGTTGTTAAATAAGTGCACAAATTTGAGCATATACGGACATTCTATGTCTGGATCAGCAAGAGTCACGTTCTGGCAATATTTGCTGTGTAAAATTTACCAACTGCGTCGCTTCGTGGTGTATTACGGTACAGATAGTGACAAATCTAGCCTTCAAACGATATGTTATTTTTTGTTAAAAAACATTTTTTCATTATTAAAAGTAAAAAAGGATTTTAACAATGCCGTGCCGTAAAATCATGGAGCCATAGTTCTGTATATGTATCAATATAGACAAAGTGTTCATGTTTCTAGTATCTTCTCTTGATTTAGTTAAATAAAGTATAGGGTTAAGCTTCGGTTTTTATCATGTTACATCTCAACATTTAATTATGAAAATTTAAGTCTGAAAGATATAATAGAAAGAAATATAATTTTTGGAGTTCACTATCAATTTCAATCCGGCAGTAAGTGAATATTGTATATAAATATTGAAAATTATAGTCCAAATGATATGACAAACTTTAAATAATGTAAAATGATTACCTTATAATTACATTGTTTATTTTTTTTACAAAAACCAAAGAGAATACGATGATTGTAATTTGTTATGTACTTAATAGCTTGCTTTGAAGAAACTTGTGAGTTAGTCGGCGCTATTAACTGATAAACGCTTACAATGTAATCAAAGTGTTGAAACGTTTTCTGCTACTGGGGATAAAGGGTTTCAGTTGTCTGAAGGAAATTATATTTCAAGATTTTTATCATAAATATATTAATAACTCTTTCAGGAACGTGTTTTTTAGATTGTATGATAATAAATCACAGTACCTTGTTAGTCGCAGGCTTTGGAATTGATTTGCTTTATGGAATAAAATATTGTTTGTACTGTCTTGAAGTTTTTATTTAGTTTATGATCGCCTTATTAGTAGTATAGTATGGTTATAATTGCTTATTGATTGCAGAAAAGGTTGAATATAATATTTTGGATCCCCAACTAAATATGCAACATCAGACCCATTATGAATTATTACTAGCTTATCTTTGTCTATTTTATATAATCCAGCAGGTAAATAAAAATATATATAAGTGTATCTATTTTGTATATCCTTGAGATTTTTAATATTATTAACATAACAAAACAAACACAAAAAGTGTCGTTTAGACCATCTTTCTCGCATGCTTCCTACTTCTTTAAGCTAAGGAACCCTTTTAGTAACTTTTTAGCTGCACAAGGAGTGCCTAATTCGAAATGCTACATTTTTGGCTAAGAAATTCTAACAAATGTGTCAATCTAAAATGTTTAGGGTACAGTTATTTTTAACATTTTTTAAAGTGTTATTCACAGATTAAGGAAATAGGAAAACAATTTTTTTGAGAAAAAACAAACAGTTACATATATATTGTATATTCTTTATTTGATCTCACTTATTTTTATATATAAAAGCATTATTTAGTTGAAGCGCTTTGTTTATGCATAAGGTGTTTTGTTGCGAGTTTTCCTTTCTCAGTTTGTTCGAAAATGGAATTTTCCTGTTGGGAGACAAGGCGGAATTCCCAATCGATTTCAGAATTGTTTTGTAATAGCCCTTTGGTTAACGTATTTATTTCATTTTAAGTGTTTTATTTGTGTCTGAGGCCAGAGTGGCGCTGAGGCACAGCGTCCGACTGCAATCGCGGTTAGTTTTGGGTTCGATTTCCACTCGGAGAAATGATTTTTCTTTTGAATGATTGGATGATATTTTCATTTCGTTACTCTGGGGAACAAGGCAAAATGCGGTGTGGAGCTCCGCCACTCAACATTCAAGTGCAAGGGCAAGTGGAAAACAGAGTGTCCTGACACTAGGTTCTCTCTTTCTACCTGCTGTACGCGAAAATGCTGAAGCAGCGTGAACGCTGGAAAAAAAATTCAGTGGTTGTTTTTGATGTATTAGACGCGGAATCTAATCTCATCAGTTTAAATAAGATGTAGCAGAAAAATATAGTAAAGTAAAAAATGTACTTATTTTTATTTTTTTTCAACAACTCGTAGTATAACCCTTTATAAAAATACATTTATATCGTGCTTTGATCCAAAAGGACTAAATTAAGTCCATCCACCATTTATTTTATTTCATTTACGTTTCTTTCTAAAGAATATTTGAACATTATGATTACATAATATACCTATAATATATACATACTTTAAGAAAACTAATGTTGTAGTACCGTAGTAGTTTCTATAGTTGTTTTAAAGCTTCAATTATAATAATAAAGCTATAAAGTAATAAAGTTTAAAATAACTATATTAGCTCAAACTTTTGATGTACTTTTGTAAAATCTTAGCCTAGCATAAAGTCAGCTGAGTAGAAGTTGCCGGTTATTGAATAGAAAGAGTACAATGTCAAGTAGAAAATATTTTATGAAAAGAGTAGAGTGACTCGCTGGCTCGTATCACGAACGGCTCCAGCCTTAGAAATGTATGACATAAAACAAGTAACAATGAATATAAGATGTTGCTCCTGTTGTAAAAAACCTTAGGATTTTGCTAAATATTGCGGAAGTGCCATCCAAAGTGCATGTTTGTGAATACTATTTATGAGCTGTTTGTTAGTGAATACTGGAACAGAAAAGTAGGATTAGATTTTATTTTATTATAAATGATATTTAAAGAAATATGTTTAAAAATATAAGGAAATCCCAGTGGTAGGATAAGTGTCCAAGCCATGAGTGGCTAGGGATGCAAACTGAAAAAATGAATTGTTTAAAATATATTTCATTTATTTGCTTTTCAACTAACAAGAGTATAAATCTCTTCTTAATACTTAAGATAAATCCGATATTATAAAAAGATATTACAGTTAGCACAAATATATGTACATACTTTTTATACCTAATATTTTTTCTATGTAAGTGGCTTGAGACTTTAATATTTACATAATAATGTATTTATTTTAAAATAAAGTTAGTAAATACTTATAATTTTAATGTAAATTGAAAATAAAACCACATAACACATATAGAATAGCTAATTTAATAAAACTTTACTTACACTGTACGCAAAGAATAGAATTTTGTGTATTTTTATATCACAATAATGGAAATCCGAAAAATATGCAAGTGCGATCAAAACTGTGCTAGCATCAAAGAGATGTCACCGCAATAGCAAAGAGTCGACGAAATGCCAGACTCTGCGCTTTTGTCGAATTGGACTTGTTTGATGTCGTCGCGTATTTCTAGAATATCACAAAGTTAGACAGGTTAGACGGAAATAAAGTAGGCTCGCTCGGTAAAATTTAGACATTCTGATAACTTTGATGTTCTATTTTATTAAAATACCTTTTCTGATTGTTTTTGGTCATAGTCTCGACAACTTATTGTGGCTAACCAATACGGGAAAAACTATCGTTTTATTGAAATTTCATTAAAATTATTGATTGAATTGAGTTGGACCTAATGCCAGTCGACCTAGAGGAATAACCTATTAAGCTAAAAAACTACAAAGTGTTTTAAAATAAATGATTTTATTAATAAAAAAAAATGTAATCATTTGGAGAAATTATTACATTTATTTTTATTAATACAGAGCGGAGGCTCTGGTAAGACAAAACTCAATGTCTCTATTTCGGGCGGAAACTAGAGAACGAAGTGTCTTCGCACTAAGTTCCCTTTGAATGTGCTATGCGGGAAAAAGCGTAAGTAATATTTCAAAGTGTAAATTATAAAAATGTTTGATATTTCAATTCTTCAAATAATGAAACATCGAAATATTACAAAATCGTACATGACTTTGACTATTTAGAAGCAATATTGAGAATTGAACGTTTCTATAGTCGTTCCTAGGGTTATTGAAATTGAATATATAATATTAAGATTTTGTTATAATATTAAGCAATATTAAGAATATATAATATTAAGTTCTTATAGTACATAATCAGGATAGTATTTTTATATAATACATTTTATTCGTATAGTAGCAAGAAGAGCAGAGTAAAAATTTAACATTTTTAATTAAAACTTGTTAATACTTCTGAAACTATTATAAAAAATATTATTGTTTCAGCTACGAGCATTGCCCTCATGGCAGGAATAAGAACCTGTCCAAGATACTCCATTCTCCGCCCAACATCGAGACATTGTGTGTTGAGTTGTGGAACTCAACGCCGCCTGTCTGCTGCTGTCATAGCTCCGAGTGGAGATCGAACTCAAGTCTTATTAATAATTTTAATTTCATAATGGAACTTAATTGATAAGCCTTATAATATTATATTTAAAATGGATCTACCTGGTTGATCCAAAGGAGTATTATCGAGTCATGATGGCTTATAAAATATAATATTTTTCATGATTTTCCCATTTAGAACAGATAACTCATATGCTCTTAAACATGCTACTCTTAAAAATATATAGTATTTCTTAAGAACGTCCAAATTTCAAAACATTCTATACTCCAGGTTCCCCGAATCAGTCAAACAAAAAATTCTTATGTATAATTATTTAACATAACTGTTTTAAAAACATGAAACTATCGATATCAGTAATGAAAGTTGGATTAAAAGTTTGTGAATGTGAAACATAGTTCGAAGCATATAACAATGGATCAATGTAGGTTGAGCTTAAGCTTAATTTAGGCAGTACATAATAAAACCACTAGTTTCAGCAAAATGATTTCCGCTTAAACTATGAATTTATTGGCTAATTGGCGTTAAAAAATAATCAAAGAGAATTTGTTTAGTGATAATAATAATAATTATTATTATAAATAATATACATTTTTAACTTTTTGAATTTGTTCGAAGAAAAATAAGACTTGATGAGATTGCAGATTCCACGAACCACGTGAAGATTCATAAGGACAATCTTAAGAACTTTTATTCGCTTTCCAAAGTAAATAGTGTAAAATGAGTTTAATTTCAAATTTATTTCGTGTCAATCTTATTTTCGTGTTTTGTCAAGTTTTTAAGAATTATTTGGCATGGGTTACGTTAAGTATTTTAATATATAAAATTTACGGTATTCTTCACTACTATGACTTTAGATATCAAAATCTATATAATATATAAATCAAATTACTATTGCTATATTGCCAGTCTCGCTAAAACTTCAGAACGGCTGGGCCGATTTGGTCAATATTGGTTTCAATATATTTGTAGAATTCCAAGGAAGGTCTAAAAAAAATAGTAAATGTAACAATTTTATTTTCCCATACAAACTGTCCGTATCTGTCAAACAGGGTGCCTTCATTAAATATTAAGCAAGCTTAGACTATAGAATATTAAACGACCCAGAAAAAGACATTTGGCCTTGTGCTTGAATAATAATTTGTACGTTTAATTGACTGATCTGTAATTTTACCCTTTTATTATATTTTTGTTTACTATCGATACCGACTTGTGTATTATGTTGCAATATGTATATTTCTAAGAAAATTTCAAACAAACCATAAATATTTGACTGTAGACAAATATGTCATACATTGAAAAAGACTAGCAAAGTTAACTTCTTAGAAATAATCTTTTAAATTTGTCAACATGTCTCTACTTAGAAGCTAACAATAAAACAACGTACAGTTGTTGATTTCAAGAGTCATGGTTTCAAATGTTGCTATGTTCAAATTCTATACGTTTTTTAAACATTTCTTATCTTAATGATGTGTATGAATAACATTTCAAAAAAATATTAAAATACTATTTGTTTAATTTGAGAAGCAAGCAAAAACAGACCAAATAAATGTATTCAATGCAAAGTTCCAGAATTGAAGTAATTTAACACAATTTCACAAAAAAAAAATACAGTTTTTATATATTAGTACCTCATGGTAATATGATTAGTAGCTATATAGCTGGACAAGCCGTTAGTCTGAGTCAAACCTATGTCCGGATTTACGTTAGGACCATATGTTATAAAGTCGCCATTCATTTTATTTTACGAGTCCACGTACATTCTCATTTCTGCATTTATATTGTTAGGACTTTGGTGCATCGTTTGTACATACGTAATTTTTTGTGACCACAATTAGTAAATCAAAAATTTGTTGTTATTTCTTTGTGCAAATACATTTATTTACTATATATTAAAGTTAGCAAGCAGTGTATGAAATATACACGTTAAATTTTACATATATTATCATCTAGGCTGCGCGAAGAGTGAAGTTTTCCTATTAGTACAAGTATTTTAATTTGAACCACAAATTACATATTTGTTTTCATCTTAATGTTTTGGTGCATATGTACTAAATATTTGAAGACATTTTTTTTAATATAAAATAAATCGTATATTACTTTTACGTATACAATATATAAAGATAAATGTTATGTAGTAGTAATATATTATTTTTTTCTAATAAAAAGTACACGTTACACTATAATTAAATATTTATTTTATTACTTATCCTTTATTAATATTTACGAAAACGCGTAAATATTAACGAAAGTATATATTTTATTCAAAATTTGGTGAGTCACCTCTTGTCAACTCGTTACTGTCACCGGTGTTATGACATAGCCCTGCCATATTTTATCAGTTGGAAGCACGTTGGTCAGCCTTCACGTGAGTTACATACTGATGAATAATGTATATCAGTGTTACCAGCAATCGACCTGTCCACAACATTAAGTTAATCAGTTATATAAACTGCGTTAATAGCGATATAATACTGAAATCGACGCTCGGGTATTTTATTTTTGGTTTTATTAAATTGGCATATCTTCAGTGGTTGATAAGGGGTTCAATACATACTAAGGGGACATACATTATTCGCTTGCACTTAGATAGTATCATGTAAGTCACGGGTGTTCGAGGTATTGAGTAAGGAGTTTTACTATGTCAATATTTTTAATATTATGTATTAAGTATTTTATAATATCATAAAGTGATTATAAAGTAAAATACTACCTACTTTAATAATTACTATTAATATTGTAGTAAATGTCCATATTTATATGTCATGTCAATGAATAGAATTATTAAAATGTTAAAGATATTTCTTTTTTCATTATAAACACCACAGAAAAGTCTCTTTTCTTTCCTAAGAAATAGTAGTATCAAAAGCAAAGGTTTGAAAGGGCGCTATTTTTGTACGCTCAACTGTAAACATCGGGTTTCTCGTAAACGCTACGTTCTGTGGCCGCGTAGCAGCTGCTACGACTAAGTTAAAATGAAAATAATACTTCACTTATCATTAATGCTAAAATTGTTTCAAAATATATTTATATATTTTCTAAATTCTTATTTCAATATTCATTTACAGTAATCATTTATTAAGACATAACACCTGAATTACCAAATAGATTACAAATTAAATTATTTTAATTAACTTAATCATTTTAATCATACTGTATAACAAATATATATAATTAAAAACAATTAGAACAGCTTTCTGTCTATAGAAATAAATATGAGCACACAGTGTACATACATCGTGTATGGGTTAAGTACATGCGTTTGCGGTCGATGTAACCGCAGTTTATGTACTATATGTTACATAATCAAGAAGGGTCAACTAA
Source organism: Podotricha telesiphe (assembly GCA_038994665.1). Lineage (NCBI taxonomy): Eukaryota > Metazoa > Arthropoda > Insecta > Lepidoptera > Nymphalidae > Podotricha > Podotricha telesiphe. Next base: position 2,998,130 of record JAOYRR010000241.1, read on the forward strand.
AACCACCTGCGGTCACGCTACAAGTGATTCTTTAATGGACTTTATGTTCTCGAATAGTATAAATATAATGCATTTATTTGAAGCTTGATGCAGTACAAATCGGGAACGGAGTGTCTTGGTACTAGGTTCTGTAGTACCCTGCTACGTAGGAAAAAGCTTGAAGGTACAAAAAACAAATTTCCTTTTAAAGGAAATTTATAGAGTTTTTTTTAATGTATTAATGATACAAGATACTTGTATTCCTATTATTCCTATTCCTATTAATAAAATAAATATTTATGCATATACGTAAAGTTTCGATTCTGAATAGTATTTTAAATCAATTATACTAACCTTTTTAAACTTTATACTAAAACGTGGTTCGCAATCAGCCGTCTAATTACCGCCCGTAAAATGTAACTGCTAGAACCGAAAGCCACATTTTGCCTATCGATTTTATTGTAGTTATTCGAAATGTACATACGTATTTAACATTTATGGAGTGTTTTATTTATAAGTATTTATTATTTATTGAATGTTTTTTACTATTATTTTGTAAATATGTTCTTATTTTAATGTAAGATAATAATGGTTTTAATTTATCATCAAATTGTTGTAGTATTGTGAGCGATTGATCAGTAAGCGCTTGGTGGAGTGAGTCTTCTATATGGCGGAACCTCACGCAATAAGGTACATGTCCACCGCGTTAAGAGGGTATTTATAGATTCACTAAATAGATTCATCTATATAGTCTCTAGTGTCAAAAACCTCTGTCTTCCTTCTTCTGGTTTTCTGCCCAAAATCGAAACAGGGTGCTGAGTGACAGAACTGAACGCCGCGGTTTGTCTTGAGCACCAGAGCGAATAAATGAAAATATTTTAAATATAATAATTCCGCCGGGTGGGAACCCACAACCAATCGCGTTTACCATTATACGCTGATCTACTGCGCCGAGATGGCCTCACGAGTCGATCTAACATTATTTATATAAGAGTAATGTTTATTATAAATAATGTTAGATTGACTCGTGTCAATAAATACAAAATCATCTTTTGCATTATTAATTTAAGTATTACACTAAAATTCATAAGCATAAATAAAAAAAACGTTTTATAATATACAGTTAACTGATTTTACAATTAGCATTATGATTTTAGTAACATGTAAACGAAATTGTGTACTTTTCAGTTAACTTTGTTTTCAGACCGCTTCCTCTTATCGATGCTTTGGCTTTTCTTTTTAGTTTTTCCTATTGTATCAAACTCAATGTTCTTTGCATTTTGATCAATCGAATAAAGTTTTCCTGTTAACAATATAGGTGAAGATTTTAATATTAATAATGTTACTTTTTGTTCTTAGCAGAAACTTTTAATATTTTTATTGTACGTTAATACACGTATAACTAAATACTTAGCTACGTGATATTTACAGACTTTTCGCTTAAAAAAAAATAAGTAATGTGTATTAATTGCATCTATAATTTCCAGCTAGAATATATTATACTATACAACAATAATGTAAAATTCGGTTTCCTTTCTATTTTATTTAGTTTTAAAGGATAATTACAGAGCGATGTTAATCAATTGCTCTATTCATTTTCCATTTATATTTTATTTATACTTTATTTAGCGATAAACCGGTAAAAAACTGAAATGTAGATATTCTTTCGCAAGCGGCTACCAATACATGTAATATAATAAAAATATATATATTAATTCGACTATAAAATGAATAACAGTATTTTTCCCTTCCAATGTTAATTTCATAAAGCGATCGAAAGTAACAATCTTGTAACAGGAGAAAGGCAATAAAAAGTTATTACAACCGTATCAATATTCTGTATTAGTAAAATGTCGATTCTGTTGACTGTATTATCTAAGATAAAATTTTAT